>JAJJMC010020972.1:8973771-9139915 GCA_023531435.1 Papaver californicum | reverse complement strand
AACTTGAAATATACAGGCAGAGTGAGCAAGAAATTGTCACTCCAGTTTTGCTTCACGATGATAGTGTTATTTCTAGTTCAAATTCAAATAATTTTAATGATTATTCACCTATTCAAAAGGAAGAGGATTTGACCAGAGATACCACTATTTTGGACGATGTAGAACTCTCTTATTTTGAAACCAATAATGGTTTAGAGGAACGAGTTTATCCTGAGCCCAACGATTTAGAAACAATAGTCGTAGATAACCGACATAGAAAAGATACCATTTGATCACAATTGGAAGAAGATTAGCATTTTCCAGCTAGAATTACCCTACGTGAGCTCGATTTATTGTTCCATAGTCTTGATGTGATGCATATCGAGAAGAATGTTTGTGATATTCTGATGGGGACTATATTGAAGGTCAATGGGAAGACAAAAGACAATATAAATTCCCGATTTTACCTACAAGGGATGGGTATACGGAAGGACTTGTGGGAGACAAGAATAGGGATAAGTATAGGGTCCCAAACACCTCATACGTGATGTCGAATACTGAAAAGGATTCATTTTGTAGACTTTTGAAGGAAATTAAGGTTTCAGACGGGTATGCATCAAACATTTCTCGTTGTGTGAACCTTAAAGAGCGGAGGCTTATAGGTCTAAAAACTCACGATTGCCATGTTCTATTGGAACATTTGTTAACGATAGCAATTCGTGGAAATTTGCCAGATGATGTGTGTGAAGCAGTGATTGAGTTATGTTTGTTTTTCAAAGTGTTGTGTGCTACGGTCCTTAGTATGGTTGATTTAGACAAACTGCAGGACAATATTACAATCACATTGTGCAAGTTAGAAAGTGTTATGTGCGGAATAAGTCTTATCCCGAAGGCTCGAAGGCGAAAGGGCAAATAATAGAAGAATCTCTCGTTTTAATTGAGCGCCATATGAATAGTGTAGCTACGAAGTTTAATCAACTTAATAGAAACGAGGATAACAATCGATTTCAATTAGCAGTTAATAAGTTGTCTGTTTTCAGACAAGCCGGTGAATTTTAAGGTAAGAAACATGTGGCGTCGATTTCATAGGAAGAGTTCCACAAAATGAAATTCGATGTTCTCAAGAATTGCGATGAAGTGCACCAATATGAGGAGTACGTGTTCTCTACTTGCTATTTTTCCTTATGTACAATTATAAAAATGCTAGAATCATGAGAATGTTCTCATGCACATATGATTTGCATAATTTTCTTACGGCATTATATACAGTGAACACAAAGCTATGCTTGAAGGAACTAGCCACGCACATAAAAAACACACTCAAGAATTTCCTAGATGGTTTGAACGTAAAGTGAGTCTCAATTCAATACTATTAACACGTTTATTTCGCTACACAAACATATTTCTGACTTTGGTGGGATTTTTTCTGTAACGAACAGATTACACAACTGCACAAAGAGACCGGTTAGGTTACTGAAGAACTATTATCATTGGCCGGAGGTCCTTGTCGAGAAGCTTTGGATTTCAACATTTACATGGTCAACGGGTACCGCTTTCATACAAAACGTTGGGAGCATCGAAGAACGACACAAAAAGCTGGAGTATGTGTAACCATCAAGAAGGATTATTTTGGAGTACTAACTGATATTGTAGAACTGAGGTATGTGGGTAGCTTCCGTGTTGTTCTTTTCAAATGTGATTGGAGGTATGTAGATAGTGATAGGGGATGCATGAAAGATTGGAATGTAGTTGTTACAGCTGTTAATAAAACCATAAGTTGTTGGCAAGATGAACCATATGTGTTACCATCTCAAGTATCACTGGTAATGTATGTGAATGAAGAACAGGGGTCCCAATGGAAAACGGTGATAAAACTAAAACCTCGGAACTATTATGATATGACCGGTGCGTGATATTAATACAAATATGAGTCCAAGTGAAGCATCCCAGGATTTGTACTCGACTTATTCAATGGAAGATGTACAACGTGAACCGAAGCAAGATGATGATGATAATTTTCTTTGGGGTAGGACTGACGTTCCTGATGAAACCATCAATTATGTTGCGCCAGAACAAGGTCGTGCGATAGTTGTCGATCAAGATGATGCTGATATTGAAAGTGTCTATACTACTAGTGATGACGATGAATTGCTCGAATTTGAAGAGTCTAACAACGAGATGGACTATGATTGACCCGTCAAAATGCAACCATCAGTAACCCTAAGGTACCAAAATTTTTATTTCCAATCATTTTTCATATTATTCTCATTTTGAATTCTTTAATAATTTTGATTCTGATTAGCTCAAAATACAGTTAGTAACCATATTTCTGCCTACAAGAAAGGGTCTTAGCATTTTTTCCCCTCATTTCAGCTGCAAAATAATGATTCCAAAAGCATTATATAAGCTGAAATTGGATTCTTATAAAAAAATTGCTAGTTTCATAAGCTCTGTGGTGATTCTTGTATTATGACTGGAATAAATTCGGTATGTATCTATTTTGTGTGGATTTGTGTTTAACCTCCTTTTGTTTCGACTTTTGCATAGAAGTAGATATATTTGTGATATTGTGTATGTTTACATGTCCTTTCCCCTCATCTTTCCGTCTTTGTTTTTCCTGTTCTCCATGCATTTAAGAACCACTGAGGTCTGCGTCGTCTTTGACATTTTATCGTTCCTGCTATATTAAGCAGTAGGTTCCAGAATCCTACATTATAGTTTACGATTTGATATGATTTTTATTTTGTTTTTCAGTTTGTAATATGTTGTATGTTGAAGGGTATGACAATCTCAACATGGTTTTCCTGAATGCTTTAACAGTATTCAGCGAAAATTGATTTAAGATTTGATTCATGTGAAAACCCTTGTAGAGATTTTCTGTATATATTAAGAATTCACAGAACTGTTGTTGTGCACTTGTGCAGGATGTTGGGACCAAAGATCAAAAAGTCTCTGACTTCCTTAAGAAGGTCTACACCACTAACTACTTCTAAATCTGAGAACAGGACCTAACCCATCCTGCTTGTCCGGCTTCTCCTATATTTTGTCCTGGCCAATATCGGGTTACATGTTTTTTTGTTTTTCTTTTTTCATGTAAACTTCAGGAATAAAATCAAACACTTGAAACTCTTGTTTGTATTTCATCAAAAGCAAAAAGAAACTTTTGTCTATCACGTTTTATGTGCTCAATCAACTTTATTTCTGATTCACCCTCAGGTTGCTTGTTTGGTTTTATTTGGTACGATAACTGAGATAAGTCGGACTGAGTACATATGATAGGATCAAAACTTTGTATTTTTTGAAAATGAATTTCTACTTGTTAAGGTAAATTTGTAGATAAATTGCTAATAAAAGATAAAATAGAACTGATAAACACACTGAAACAAAAAAAAGTTATAACCAAATTATAGTCAATTTAGTCGACTCATGTTAATTTTTTCTCTTCAATTTGTACATCCAAACATTTGCTTATAGTGAATCAAATCAATGATTTGAACGATTTTTTATGTTTCCATTAAACAAATCCTAATAAGATTATTGGATTAATATTAAGTTCTCAAATGTCTACTTCAAAAACTGACTTCTCTTTTGAAATGGTGATGGCGGCTTAAACTTAGTTGCTGGAGAGGTTTTACCAAGTAATTCATTTTTTGGTTTCTACGAGTATGTGCCTCAAAGTAAAGAGCTACACGAGCACTTTTCTAGATGCTATATAGATTACTTGAAAAAAGGATCCAGCGATCAAACACATCTGGCCATGGCTAAAAATTAGTTGACACAACTTTAAATCATCCCAACTATTTGGCAGTTGCAAGTTTTGTAGCTTAAAACCTTAAAGCAACTAAAATATTGGGCTCTTGCTAACATTTAGAGAAACCAATTTATTTTCTTTTGCTATGAGTATGTACCTCAAAGTAAAGACCTACATGAGCACTTTTCTAGATGCTATATAGATTACTTGAAAAAAGGATCTAGCGATCAAACACATCTGACCATGGCTAAACACTAGTTGACACAACTTTAAAGCAGCCCAACTATTTGGCAGTTGCAAGTTTGTAGCTTAAACTCTTAAAATAACTAAAATATTGGGCTCTTGCTAACACTTAGAGCAACCAATTTATTTTGTTGTTGCTACGAGTCTGTGCCTCAAAGTAAATAGCTACATGATCACATTTTTAGATGCTGTAAATTATTTGAACAAAGGATCTAGCGATTAAAGACATTTTTTCGTGGCTAAATAAAAGTGGACACAGGTTTATAGCCGCCAAAATTTCTGGCAGTTGCAATTTTGGATGCTTTAACTGCTAAAGCGACTAAAATTCTGAGCTCTTGCTAAGATTTCGGTCGCTTAAACCCATTTTTATTTTAGTGATTCCTAATTACCCCTATTTAAAAACCTAGAAATTTCCAAAGAAAGATGTGACCCAAATTTATTCATGCATTTTGATTTGATTTGATTTGTGGAGAATAAATTCTTTCTTTCTAATCCATTCACAAAAGTCATTACATAATTTTATTATATTAATGGAAGAAACAAAAATATAAGAAGAAAATTTTGTGCAAGGAATGACCGCATCAATAATTTCCACCTCTTCTATTTATTCAGAAAACTGTGGGGTCTTTTTGTTTGTTTATAACAGGGATGAATTTCATTTGATCACTCATTGAAAACGTAGTTGGATGAAGAGGATTTGTTTCTTTATACAACTATAACGTTCGTAGGGATCATACTAGTGGAAGGACCATCAATGAAGATTATTCGGAGGGGTGACCTCAAGTGAAAATGATTTGATTGATTTTGGCTCTTCAACGAAAATGGGCTGCATTCTATTTACCATTGTATGGCTTCCAAAGTTACTTCTTCTGGATTTTTTTTTTTTGAATACTATTATTTAATATAGAATTTAGTAGCTTACATAGAATCCTACTTATACGTATCTACCCATGGGATAGGTGTAGAGGTAGAAGAAAAAAGATTTCATATAATACTTTTCATCGAATAAGAATTCTGATTTATTTCGTGCCCATCGCTCAATAAGAAAATGGGTCTAATTTTATATGATCAAACCTATGGGACTAATGAAATGATGGAAGAGAATAAAAAAAATAGAAATAAAGAAGAAAATAAATAAGTAAGAAAACCCAGATTCCAAACAAACAAATTTAAACTCGATAATAAATTTTTTAAAGTTTTATCCACGGTTTGAGCACGATTGCTAAAGACGGTACCAGTTTTACCAGTGCAGGCACCAATCCGCTCTAGAAATACTGGTTTCGCCTCTAATAATCATGGTGTAATATCAAAACTGATCAGTCTCCTGGATCTGTTTATCTTAAATAATCCAAAAGTATCTTTGGTGGGTATAGTTGCATAAATTCCTACAGCCCACTACTTAATGATCTAACCACACAATATTAATAGAATATAAAGATCTTATGAATCGTGATATATATAGAGTGTAAGAACAAGTAAATAATATAAGAATAGTCAACACACAAGGATTGTACGTGGTTCAGTTGTTAAGTAAACTTACATCCACTAAAATGTTAATATTGGTTATGAGTTATACAAGATGATTTCTTTCCGATTACAAGTATTGGTATGATCTTTATGCTTTCAAAGGCTTAACTGATGCTGATCTCACATATGGGTCTTTTTTTCTCTCTTTTATCCTTCCTTGAACTTGAACATATGGTCTCTTTTTATAACCTAAGTATGATCTCGGACGACACAAGTATCGAGTAACACTTTTCATATCGATCTCGGACTCGACCCCGATTGCACTGTTCAACCAACCCGAGACAACATATCTCTTTTCGACACGTCTCCTAGCTACTTGGTCTTCTCCTAGTTGACTACTCCGACTCTTCATTAAATGCTGTCAACGTTTCCTTTAACCTCCATCGATCATTTACACCTTGCTTTATACGTGTCTTTACCTCTTCATCTTAGCAGACTTCTCGAATTCATCAAACACGTAGGTAGAACGATTCCGTGTTCCCCTATCTATACTTTATTACTTTGCTCCTATCTCGGATATCTTCCACGTGTATGTCAGATATTTATCTCTCATAGTTTGTCTCTTTTCTTCCCATCGGGACAAGGGTATGATGGGAAGAAAACTTTTCTTTCCAGCTGCGTATACTCATATCCCGACTTTTTCGTCATTCATTCATCCACGTCAATGAACAACCCCAAATTTCTCCATCGGTTATTCCCCAAGTCAATAATTAGCCTCCACTTTATCCTTCGGTTATCCTCCACGTCTGTTGGGTTTTCCAAAAAAAATTCCTATTTAAGAAGATCTTCTCACCCTTTATTTATTTGGTTTTTCATTTTATTTGTTTTTTTCTTCTCCATCCCATTTTATTCTTTATGCTCTTTACTTCTCTGTTGTTGTTTGTTCCTCTGCTACTGCTTGTTCCATTTATTCTCTGATCTATCATTAGCTGCCACCATGTCTTCTAAAGCATCAACCACGAAGTCCTATAGGTAAATCAATTATATTATTTTTACATGTTTTTAATGTTTTTGTTGAACTTCTTCTTTTGATAAACTTTATCTTTGCTGAACCTTCCCTTTGATGAACTTTCTTTCTGATGTTTTTTTTTTCTTTTTAGTCTCTCTAATTCTAATGGGAAAAGAGTTATCTCAACTATTTTTACACCTGCTGTTGGCGATGCTTTTCCAACTCATACTCGCTCCATGACCCCAAAAGATAATATTAACGAGTTTAATCTCGGTAACTATCAAGTTCTTTTGCCGAATGGAGTTAATGGATCTCTAGATGATAGTTTGGTAAAACAACGTCAATGATCTGCTGATGAAATGGTTCTGAGCTACGTCCAGTTGGAGGCTGGTCTTCTGATCCTATTGTTATTTAGGGTGAAAACAAATGTACGGTAAAATCGTACTTTCAAGTAGGTTAGAGAGATCAAGATCGAACAGGACGAGCCTAAACCAAGAAATAGCCTTTCACGTCCTGCTTCAATTATAAAAATGGAAAAGATTTGGGTAGGTCTTAGGGGAGGGAAGCAAATAAGGTTGAGAAAATGTCAGTGTGATAGGTAGTGTGAGGAAGAAAGGATTCTCTGAGAGGAATCACTAATTCTATATGTTTTTATTTCTCTAGAATGATTATCTTATTAGTCTTGTTTCGAATAGATGAGAATCATCTATTTATAGTTCAAAGGAGACACACTGACTTTTCATAAGTCATGGAAGTTAGGAAGAGGTGGAGAAGTGATGATTATGGAGATCGTAGTGGGGTGGTGCCCGAAAAGTAGGGAAGACCTGTCCGACCACTACTCCTAATCTTCTTAACTGTTCTGTAACTTCCCACTTCTTTTTCGTGGAGGTGGTATCATCACCCACGATTGTCTTAGACCGCCAAACTAATACCCCAATGAGACCTCCCCTCTATGTGTTGTATTTGATATCTCGTGAAAGTAATGGAGTTATAAGCCACTATTGTTTTGATTAAGTCAAGTCAAGTCAACTGTCAAGGAGGTTTGAAGTTAACATTTCAATTAGATAGTTAACACTAAGGTATTAACGCTAATGTACTTATGGATAACTCGCTAAGTATGAGTTCATTAGGACAAGAGGCGTGCTAGATCTTGAGCCTCATTGGATAAGTCATAGAGGATACTAGGGATGCATTAGCCACTATGAGGCAAGCTATAGACGCACTAGCCACTATGGGACGCGCTAGCCTTTGGCTAGAGACGCGTAAACCTTAGATGCGCTAGGCTTGGATGGTGATGCATTAGAGCTAGGGTGCCGAGGAGCAGGGACGCATAGAAGTCCTTGACGCTGAAAAGATGGGACGCATAGGAGCTAGAATGCTGATGATCCAAGACGCGCTGGACTTTGGATAGGAAAAAACGCACTGGCCTTGGAGAGCATAGGCTTTGGAGACGCATCAGAGAGGCTAGGGACGTGTAGGAAGCTAGATACGCGCTAGCCACTGGGGACGCGCTAGACTTTGTTAGGGCCGCATCAGGATTTGGGGATGTGCTAGCTAGAGGCGCACTGGAGCATGTGACGTACTGGCTAGTGGCTAGTCATGAGAGGCACTCTCGAGAATGCGTTGGTTAAGGCACTTGTCCAAGAAGAGTTAGCGATTTTGGCGCCAGGGTTAGGGTTAGCACTTTTAGTACTAGGGTTGAGGTGCCAAGGCGGTGATGCGTTGGCTAAGGCCTTATCAGGATAAAATGTGCTAGCTAAGACCATGTTAGGTTAGTTGGCACTTCTCAGGTGCTAGGGTTTAGCGCCAAGAAAGTTAGCTCTTTGGCGCTAATGTGGCTAACTGGTACCAATGCGGTGCTAAGTCAATTGGCTGGTGCTAACTTGGCGCTTATATGAGAAAAGGCTAGGGTTAGCCTAATTCATAGGTTCAATGCGTCTTTTATGGCATTGCTTCTTGATTGTAGCGCATCCGAGAGGAGTGACGCATTATTTGTGGCATATATTCAAGCAAGGTGCTAAAGTAGCATATTTGTGCTGAGAAGAGCAATTTGAGGAGCATTCGTTGCGAATGAAGCGTTGATCTAGAATGTATTTCAGGGTTTAATCATTAACCATTCCTGAGTTTGATAGATGTTGTTGGAACATAGATGCGCATTAGAGACAAGTTCAAGGAATTCAGTAGTGGAGTTTATGCGAATTGAGACAAGTTCGATATGACATGAATAATATGAGCATTGAGCAGGATGCAAGGCCAGTTTAGAATATTTAGAGAGGATCTGTGTTCTTAATTCGCTTGCGGAATATAAGTAGAGACACAATATTCTGTATTAAGCATATGCGCATAAATATGCATATATATATTCTTATTGCTTAGAAGAGGGGAATTTTATAATTCTAGCCCTTATCAAAAACTCACCATCTATATTAAGTCCCCTGCTTAGTGAGGAACAGTAATGTTGCACAATAAGCACTAAATGGTGACAGTATGCTTATAACTAGAATGATTACATGTGTATAACTTGAATTTTAAGAGTAGAAGAAAAGTGTACTTAGCTTCTTGGATGTTTGAGATATGCGCCCCTTATCGTGAAATTTTTTTCTGTTAAAAATACCAACTTTCCATGAACCAGGAGAGGTATGGCTAACATTTTTCCTTCTTTAGGTTCTCTTGAAAAGTGACGTTGTTGGTTAATTTTCTTCGCAGTTGGTCTCTTTGCATGTTGTTGACTTGAGTGATATGCATAGCTTGATCACGACCTCATTATCCAACCGAACCTAGGAGTCATAACATTCAGCTTCCGGGTCCTGTTGGCCATGCTCAGATCCTTCCCTTTCGGAAGGTGTCTCCGTTGAATTTTTTTGAAATTCAAAAATTAGGGTTTTACTTCTCCTTTATATAAGTGAATATACTGTTAGCATTTTCTTCATGCCAATCATGTCATCCTCATTACTTTCAGATTCCAGTATCCTCTTATAATATCATGTATGATAACAACGGATCAGATCAGGATCACCTTCTTGTTAAGCACAGCTCATGGGTGCCTAATCCGGTAAAGAGTTTTTTCTTTCTTGTATATTCTTGTACTTATAAGCAACCGACTTATTTGGTGATTCTTCATCTTTCTTGCAGTAACCCCAGATTAAGAAGGTTTCATACATGCTGAGGGCTAGAACTATCATAAAGGGTAGTTCCTCTTCAAACATCACCAGGTCTGACAGACGTATTACTGAAAGTAAGATTTTCTTCTTTTATTCTAATCTAGAGAAGCACCCCAATACATATATTATGATAAAATTTTGTCCAGAGGAGATGGAGGTTGTGGACACGTACCGGGAAAAGAGAAAATCTAGGGGGTCTCCTCCTGCCGAGGAGGATAGAGATGTTGATGCCGAGGTTGAAACTCCTTCTGACCCACTAGTTAATCTTTCAAGTAGTGATCTTGGTCTCACCATTCACGAATACCCGGCCCCAAGCTTTCCTTTCAAGATGCATATAAAGTCCCTGTCTCGTAAGCACCATGTCGTGGGAGGCTTCATAGTACCAAAATGTTATGCTCCTCTTTGTACCAAGATTTGGAAAAAATATGGTCACATTGCTACTCCAGAGTTGCCGAAAGGCTTTTCCCCTATTTTGGTGATAATGGTTGCTGGTCTCCTTCCCATAATTGATGATATAAGTAAGGCATCACTCAGTGAAGTTACTAATCAGGAAATACGTAAGTGGGATGAGAGGATAACTAATTTTGAAGTCTTAAAGTTCAATGTGAGTTGGCTCCGCCAACGTCTTGATATTATTAAAACAAATCATGTAGCTCTCATAGCTAAAGTTATTCCTTCTAAAAAGTCCATATTGGAGGAGGAGAAGGTCTTGTCAAGGGAGTCAACTAAGATTGAGAAGTCAATTCAGGATTTTAAAGTTAGGACCGAGAGGTTTCAGAAAAAGATGGAGATGTTGTATAAGCGGAATTACTCGTTGCTTGAAAGTTTGTTCTAGAGAGTGGGTGAGGTTTGAAACAATAATAATATTCTGAATTGGTTTAATAGGTTTGAATTTCAAATTTTGAGTATTCATTAAAAAGAAGTAATATTGAAATAAAAGAATTGAAATTGAAAGAAAAAAATATTTTTTTAGGTGTAATATTCTTTAAGCCATTTGTCATTGATTACTGTTCCCACTGCGACTCCCTTTATGTCTATTATTCTGTGGTATCCATATTTTTTAGGCGTAATATGCTTTAAGGCCCTTCCCATTTCGTGGAGAATTTTGGAGCAGACATGTTTTGCTGGATATGTTTGGCTGTTTTGAGTACCAAGTCCCCGACCTGAAACATTCGGGGTTTTACTACTTTGTTGTAAGTTTTGGATATTCTTCATCGATATGCCTCCTCATATATTTATGCCTTGGACCGTCTTGACTCTAGGAGATCCAGCTCCGCGACCCTGAACCCGGGGATTTCGGCCTCATCCGAATATACTCGGCTGGCTGCTGCAATTCGGGCTGAAGGGATCATAATAGCGGCAGAGAGGATGACATTGGCCCCGTATACAAGTGAATAGGGGGAAGACCCTGTGGATATTCTTGGCATCGTCCTGCATGCCCAAAGCACCATGGGCAGTTGTTCATGCCACGATCTGGGGTTATCATACATTATGCGACTAAGAATCCGAATTAGTATCTTGTTGGTACTTTCTGCTTTCCCATTTCCTTGTGGGTAGTACGAGGTAGAAAATACTTGATTGATGCGGTATTTTTAAAGTAGTTCTGTCACGTTCTGTTTAGCAAAAGGATTACCATTATCTATGACAATGTGTTTAGGGACATCGAACCTGTATATGATATATTCCTTGATGAAAGCCGCTATGGTTTCTCCATTCGTGGTACTGAGAGGGATGACCTCGACCCATTTAGTGAAGTACTCAGTGTTGTGATGATGTGATCATGTTGTTTTGATGATGTCAGATTGATTTTGCAGATGGGATCTAGTCCCCAGCTGTAGAAAAGCCAAGGGATGCTTACGGAATGTAGGGGAAGGCATGGCGTGTATGAGGTTCCCATGAATCTGGCACTAATGGCGCCTTTGAGCAAAATACCTTTCATGAATCTGAAGGAATAATTTTCTTTTGCCTTGATGTTCTCCTTCATGAACTTCTTTCATCATCATCGTAATTTTGGGTCCTTCCAGACATCTCAATAGGTTTCCTCCGAAACTCTTACGATATAAGATTCCTTTATGAAGGATGAACCTCTTTTCCTTTTGCTTCAGTCCGGTCGTTTCTCCAGTGGAAGGGAGTTGTCACGTATGTACTTGATATAGGGATCTCTCCAGTCCCTAGTATGATATATCGTTAGGGCTTCCAGTTGGTGGCGTTGTGCTTGGAATTTGGAACAGGATCCTTGTAATGCCCGAGATTGGGTCTTCATCGTAGGACAATAATATCCTAGACGTTGGAGTTGGTGGTAAAGAGTCATGACCATTGTCTCCCCATATACTTCGCTATGAACGCGGTTGATTTTTGGTTGCGCTTCCTCGTCCCCGAGACATCTCGAAAGGGACCCGTCTAGATTTCTATGGTATAGTTCCCCATGGAGCAAGAAGAAGTTCTCCAGGTCTTTGATGCTGACCTTCCTCTAGGGAAGTGAGCTACAGAGTTCTTCTATGATCGGAGTTCTCCTATCAATGGGTCTCTCATGTTAAGATTGATTTAACCATGTCTAGGGAACAATGGGTCTCTGTACCATCAGAATCTTTTTTTCCCCTTCAAATTGAAGTTTGGAGGCTAACATGGCGATATAATCAGTGCATCTATTATTACTTCGGCCAACGTGAACTACTATGACTTCGGCAAAATGAGTTAGTAATTTCCGAGATTTTGTTCTATGAGGAGCTAATGTTACCTCTTTAAGTGATTACACTCCATTCGTATGATTTACTAGCATCTTTGAGTTGCCCCTTATTTCCAGATGCGTCGCGCCAGCTTTCTTTGCTCATGAGAGACCTAGTAGGAAGGCTTCATATTCTGCAGAGTTGTTGGTGCATTTGAATTTGATCTTGAATGAGTGCGAGAAGACTTCCTCGTTTGGAGAGACGAGTACCACGCCGGCTCCTCCGGTATCATTACTGGGGGTAGTTGAACCATCAAAGTATAACATCCATGCTTCTTCTTTAACAATAGAGATTTCGGGGAAGTCCCCAGGTATTTCTTCATGTAAAACGGTCATATCTTCTCCTGGGAAAGCCGCTAGTAGATCTGCTACTGATTGTCCTTTGACTGCTTTCGGGGAAACGCATGCTATGTCAAGTTCTGACATCTGAAGTATCCACCTGGCAGGTCTGCCTATTAGGGCCGGTTTTGAAAGTAGAAATTTGATATGATCAGCTTTGGCGACTAGCACGGCCTTGTTCGAAAGTAAGTAATGTCGCAGCTTCTGAATATCATACACTAGTGAAAGGCATTGCCCTCTATACTTTAGGATATTTGAGTTCTGTATCTCTTAATGACCTACTGATGTAATAGATTGGATACTCAACTCCTTCTTCGTCTTCTTGGGAAAGGAGGGCCCCCGTAGCGACCTTACTTGAAGCCGTGTATAGAAGAAAGGGGCGTCCCTGGACCGGGGGCCTCATGACTGATGAAGATAATAATAATTTTCGGATTTTGATGAACGCTTCTTGCTTAGAAGAGGACCACACATAATTTTCCCTTTCTTTAGTAGTAGCGTGAAAGAAGCAACAAATTGAGATATCCTCGGGATGAAACGTATGATATAAGACACCTTTCCCATAAACTTTTAATTTCTCTCACAATCTTTGGCGGAGGCATGGTGGTGATGGCTTGGGTCTTGACTGGATCTACCTTGATTATCTCTATCGTCAATTGGAACCTAAGGAACTTACCAGAAGAGACTCCGAAAGCGCACTTCAAAGGTTTCATCTTCAATTTGTATTCATGGCATCTTTCAAAGACTTATCGCAGAACCTCCAAGGGAGATGCTTGCGTTTTGGATTTGACGAACACATCATCAACATAATATTCTACTTGCTTGTGCATCATATCGTGAAAGATCATTTTCATGGCTCGCTGGTAAGTAGCACCGGTATTCTTCAAACTGAAAAACATCATAGTGTAGTAGAAGTTTCCAATAAGAGTTCAAGATGCAATTTTGTTGGCGTCATTCTCATACATTTTTCTTTGATTATAACCGTTATAGCCATCCATAAATGGGAATATACCGTGTCCACTGGTCGCATTGACGAGCATGCTTATGTTTAGGAGTGGCAAGTCATTTTTAGGACAACATTTATTCAGGTTCCTGAAATCAACGCAACATCTGATTTGACCATTTTTATTTTTGACAGGTGCCACGTTTTGCCATCCAAGTGGGATGTTGGATGGGTTTGATGAAGCCTTCCGTGAGTAGATTATGGATTTCGACCTTGATCTGTTCTTCAACTTCATACCTGAATTATCTCGGTTTTTGTTTGACACGTTTGGAACCAGGTATGATATGTAAATGGTGAGTGACCAGCTTGCCATCAAGACCCGACATCTCTTCATAGGTCCAGGTGAACGCATCTTGATAATACCTAAGGATTTGTACGATTCTCGTCCGTTCTTCCGTTGACAAGGTGGAGATGATGGAGATGGGCTTGGTAATTTCTTCTGTCCCGATGTTGACTGTATCAAGGGAGTCCGTGGTGGAATCTGTCCCATCTTGTAATTATTGCGGAACATCCGGGATTTTATCTTGGACAGGTTCTGTGCTATTGTTACACTCTGGGTGGAGAGACCCTCAACTAGTCTCCTCTGTTAATTGCTCATATAGGCGGCAAAGATAAACAATTCTTCTTTCGATATCGTAACTCGTTACAAAATTATGTTCTCTCTTGCAATGAGTATGGCTTGGAGCATTGGTAGTCATTAGAAAATCGTGATTAAAATCAGTAGAGAGATTCATTTCTGAAAATTTACCTCCTTCCTTGGCTACATACAGTTCCCTATTGGCCTCTTCAAAAGTTTTCCAACTGGGCAGTGGAGTTCTATGGATCTTGCCACAGAAGTCGAGCACATATGTATTTGATTCAAATAATTCTTCACCACAAACAGGATCCTAGGGAGATGAAGACGCCGAAATTCGGATTATTCTCTCATTTAACAAGGTCTTCATGCATTGGTGGTAAGTCCAGGGGACGACTTTATTTTCATGAAGCCATGATCTTCCCAGTATCATATGATATTCAGGTTCTTTCCTAATGATATGAAACTTCACTTTTTATCGAATAGGTCCCACCTTGAGTCCTAAGAATACATGTCCATAAGTGTTGGTGTAATTCTCTTCGAATTCTTTCATCATGATAGGAAAATATACAATCTTGTTTGGTCAGACCTTTACGGCCTTGAGGGTCTTGAGTGTAATTATGTTGGCCGCAACGCCAATATCGATAAGTACTCTTCGAAACTCAAAGTCTTTGAGGTAAGCAGTCACATACAAGGTTGTGTCCTTCTTCATCCATCATGTATTTTTTGGTGAAGGTGACATTACTCACAGAAAGGTGAGGTGATGTAGATATTTCTGGTGCCTTTTCAGAGAGCTGGATCAGATGTGCATCAGTAGCAACATGGTTCAGGGAACTACATTTCTATGTTGGAGTTTCGAGAAGTGCATAATTTCGCATAAGTTTTCTACCAGGCTGTTTGCTTCTTGATTCACTGGCTTCTTACAGGTGGTGAAACTCCTAATGTGGTATGGAAAGGGCACATTTGTTTGGGGAGAAGCCTCTAAACCAATGGAAGGTAAGTGTTCTCTGAGAATAACTCTGCACCTTAATTCTTCTGTTAGTCGATGAAGGAAATCGATAATGAAGTTTTATGAGTCTTCTAGCCTCGTCAGGGTTCTTGACATAATTTCTTTCCTCTGCTCAAGCTCAGCCATCGTGAGTGGTATTGGATCTGGAATACTTCTAATCTTCCTCATAATGTTAGAGCAAAGATCATCAGTAGTGCCGTTGATGGTAGAAATATTACCATTAGGAAAGTCACCATTAGTGCCAGAAGGGTTGGAATCAGGATCAGTAATTGTAAGATCTAGTCCGAGACTGACCATCTTAAATAATTGATAAATTGGTTTCTGTAAGAGGTTGTTCTCCCGCTGTGGTCGCCAATTGTTTTAGGATGAAAATAAATATACGGTAAAATCGTATTTTCAAGTAGGTTCGAGGGATCAAGCTCAAAAAGGACGATCCTGAACAAAGAAATGGTCGTTGACGTCCTGCTTCGATTACAAAAATGGAAAGGAATTGGTTAGGTCTTAGGGGAGGGAAACAACGAAGGTTGAGAAAATATAAGTATGAAGAAGAAAGGATTCTATGAGAGGAATCGTTAATTCTGTATGTTTTTATTACTCTAGACTAATTATCTTGTCTGTCTTGTTACGAATAGATGAAAATCATCTATATATAATTCAAAGGAGACACACTGATTTCTCGTAAGTCGTATAAGTTATGAGAGGTGTAGAAGTTATAATATGGAGATCGTAGTGGGGTGGTGCCCGGAAAATAGGGAAGACCTGTCTGACCACTACTCCTCATCCTCTCAACTTCCCTGTAACTGCCCACTACTTGTTACCTTCTTGTTGATGGAGGTGGTGTCACCACCCACGATTGTCGTAGACCGCTAGACCAATACCCCAATGAGAATCCCCCAATATGTTGTATTTGATATCTCGTAAAAATAGTGGAGTCGTAAGCCACTATTGTTTTGATTAAATCAAGTCAAGTCAAATGATTTGCTAAGTCAGTGAGGAAAGTTGTGTGACTCACTAGATTGATAGTCAGAATGATTAGTGCCGAGTCTGGGAAGTTTAATGTCATGTGCTTGCTTGAAAGAAATATGGCATATTTAATGGAAAAATATTAGCTTAGAAATGACTTATCGTAAGTCTGAGAGGCATTTGAGGCCAAATGTTGCAGAGGGCCTCTTAAGCAGGGAGACCTATTAGAATTCATATAAGACTTAATGTTGGACCTATATTGAGAAAAAAGGCGTATTTCTGAGGGAAGTATCTAGCAAATTTAGTATTAGTTACTTAGCGTAAATAAGAATATGCTAGCTCTTTTAATAATAAAAGACTAATGTGCTATTGTCTCAGGACTAAGACCAATATGCAGAACTTTTAGTAAATATCAATTTTTTACTAGGGCTCGGAAGCTGATGCCAAGGAGGTTTGAAGTTAGCATTTCAATTAGATAGTTAACGCTAAGGTATTAGCGGTAAGGTATTTGTGGCTAAGTCGTTAAGTATGAGTGCATTAGGACAAGAGGCGTGCTAGAGCTTGAGACTCATTGGCTAAGTCATAGAGGATACTACGGATGCATTGTCTACTATGAGGCATACCAGAGAAGCTAAAGATGGACTAGCCACTATGGGACGCGCTAGCCTTTGGCTAAAGATGCGTAAGCCTTGGACGTGTTAGGCTTAGATGGTGACGCATAGAAGCTAGGGCGCTGAGGATCTGGGACGCATAGAAGAACACAACGCCGAGGAGCAGGGATGCATATGAGCTAGGACGTTGAGGATCCATGACGCGCTTGACTTTGGCTAGGAAAGGACACGCTTGCCTTGGAGACACATATTCCTTGTGGCGCTTAGAGTTTGGAGATGCATTGGAGAGGCTAGGAACGCGCTAGGGACGCGCTAGAATTTGTTAGGGGTGCATCTGGCTTTAGGGGAGTGCTAGGTAGAGGCACACCGAAGCATGCGATGCACTGGCTAGTGGATAATCATGAAAGGCACTCTCGAGGATGTGTTGGTTAAGGCACTTGGCCAAGAAGAGTTGGCGCTTTTGGTGCTAAAGTTAGGGTTAGCACTTTAGTGCTAGGGTTGAGGTGCCAAGGTGGTTATGCGCTGGCTAAGGCCTTATCAGGCTAAAATATGCTAGCTAAGACCATGTTAGGTTAGTTGTCACTTCTTAGGTGCTAGGGTTTAGCGCCAGGAAAGTTAACGCTTTTAGCGTTAATGTGGCTAACTGGTGCCAATGTAGTGCTAAGTCAAATAACTCGTTTTAACTTGACGTTAATATGAGAAAAGGCTAGGGTTATCCTAATTCAGAGGTTCAATGCGTCTTTTATGGCATTGCTTCTTGATTGTGGCGCATCCGAGAGGAGTGGCGTATTATTTGTAGCTTATATTCAAGCAAGGTGCTAAAGTAGCATATTTGTGCTCAGAAGAGCAATTTGATGAGCATTCGTTGCGAATGAAGCGTTGAGCTAGAATGTATATCAGGGCCTAATCATTAGCCATTCCTGAGTTTGATAAATGTTGCCGGAACACCGATGCCCATTCGAGACAAGTTCAAGGAATTCCACCGTGGAGTTTATGCGACTTGAGACTAGTTCGATATAGCATGAATACTATGAGCATTTGAGGAGGCTGTAAGGCCAGTTTAGAATATTTAGAGAGGATCTATGTTCTCAATTCGCCTGTGGAATATAAGTAGAGATACAATATTTTGTATTAAGCATATGCGCATAAATATGTACATATATTTTTTATTGCTTAGTAGAGGGCAATTTTATAATTCTAGCCCTTATCAAAAACTCACCATCTACAACTGTATAAAACTGAGAATCCTTAAATCTACGAGGCTATGTGTTATTCTCTTCCTCATCAGGGAGTAATGCAGTATTCAGGAAACTTTTACCGTATACTTCGTGAGTTCAATAAGAGATTCTCTGGTGGGACCACTGATTATGCGAACTCGGGGGATTAAAATCCTTGGGATTATTCGATGAAGAATTTTCATGGAAACTATTAGAGCGCTACTCTGAATCGTAAGACTCATCCTCCTCATTGGGGCGTGGGTATCAAGCGAGTCCGAACCCAGCAAGGCAGCTAATAGATTTATTCGGAAGACCAGCAACGAAGGTTTATACAAGATAACAATCATCATTCGTGGACCTTGGATGTTTGGCTATAATGATGATATCTCTTATTGGTATGGGCTTCTTCCCGAATATTCTCACTTTGCTAGTTATGCTCCTTGGAAATTTGTTTCGGGTGATAAGATCGATGGTTTTTCTTCGAGGGTAAACTTCTGATGCTTCCTTGCACTCTTTCCTTTGTTGTTTTGACTATGTTCTTATCTTGTACCCCTTTTTATCTAGATTCCCCGAACTTTTCCAGCTGCTGGCGGTAGTTATGAAAAAGAGGATGATTACACTCACGAGCGCAAAGGTGACTATGTTGTGAAGGTAAAGAATATTGAATATGTTTTGTTATAAGTATATATACTTGCCTCTGTTATTTTCCTGAAACAATGAGATAGTAAAACAATAAGAGTTTGTGGTGCTGATGGTAAAAATCTTGATGGTGTTGGTGTTAATGTTGGTACTGATGTTGGTGCGAGTTGTTCTGGTGGTGGTATGATACGTGTTTACTTTATATATTTAGAGTTTCAATTTCATGTAACTATTTGCTAGATTTCTTGTGAATTATTGTATATTACGTTTGTTTTTGTTTATTTATCTTTTATTAGGTGGAATCGTCCAAAAGAAGTGGAAATGAAGCATTATAAAGGAATAATTGCTAGAGACCAGGTGTAATTCGTCCAAATCAAGTATTTCTTGTTTTTATCACGTGCAGAATGAAAAACCGAAGCCAACGACGAAAAAATGAAGTCATTTCGAGGTCCTATGAAGAAGTTATGAGCAAAATGAGAACTAAGGGCAGAATGGTCATTTAAGGAAACTACTATTGGCACTCTATCGTACGCTAAAGGGCAGCTTAAATTCAAATATTACTAAAGACATCCGAGTTTTCATTTAGGGTTGTTAACTGTTAAAGGCACATCACTTTCGTTGAGGGCTGCCGTTTTTTTTAATATCACTAAAGGCACCAGCTATTCGTATTCAGGGCAGACTTCAGTTATAACGGCACCTGGTTTATTGCTCACTGCCACTTCCTTCTTCGTTCTCCACATTAACAGACTCATGGATTGATCATAAACAAGAATGGCAGTGATGATGGAAGAAGTCTGTAATGGGAGTTCGAGTTGGTTAATACCATTAATGGAAGATAATGAAGGTGATGACAAATTGATGGAGTCTGTGCTGGTTCTGCAGTTGATAGCTCGATAGAATAATGGGTTTTATGTCTCGACAGTGATTGAAGGTGGAAGAAATTGGCATCAATGCTGTGGTGAGAGCTCGAGATGTGGTTGGTGATTGATGGGATTAACAAGAAGCTGAGGCTGGTTTAATGGGTTCGAAATATGGAAGAGTCGTGGTGGAGTTGGAAGTGAAGCTCGAGCCTGTGAGGATTTGTTCATGGCAGTTGAGGCTGAGATGAACCTGTTGGCGGTGAGTCTGAGTTATGGCAGCGGAGAAGATAGGAAAACAGGGAGAGAAAACTCGAGAGGTATTGTTGTTGGTTGATGGAGCTCGAGTTCGCACCTGTGGTGATTGTTCGAGAGAGTTTTAATAAAACAGGGAACTCAGGTTTGATTGGGATTGATCATGACCGAGAAAATAGTAAGGAAGGTATGTTGGTGGTAGTTGGGAAGAGTTTGAACGGAACATTGAGAGTTATTTGGAGAGATTTCTTCACGCGTAGAAGGTGAAAGAGAAGACTTCGCTAGAGCATGGAGTATCAAGATTGGATGAACCAACGAATCCTAAGGGGACACGTCAGTTGTCATTAATTATGGTTTGTTTTTACTAAAATTAATATCTAAAATTATTTAGGTGGCCAACTAAATTGATTTTTTAATTAATCTAAAGCTAGTAAGAGTTGGGATATCCGTAATTGTATCATAATATCTTGCACAAGTAGAGAACGTGAGACCTTGCAGAGGGATTCTGGGGAACAATCATGTGTAAAAACAACACTAGAAAGTGGACCAAGCGTACTGAGTTTAACTACAAGGATCAAACCTAAATTCACAAACCCTAAAGCATTCGACTGAACTACACCTTGAGAGCGTACTTCAGGGTTGTTCATCCGAATAGAATCTGGAGACTACGTGTACCTGTTGTCCAGTGATACAAGGAATTTTGGGGATAACTAAGCATACTTATTATCATACGGTTGGTAATAATTTGTGATTAACAATAAATAGATGAATATATTAATTTATTGAATATTTAGTAACGAAGAAGGATTCCTTGATCATATTTTTTCTCATTGTTTTCAATCTAATCATTTTGAACTGCTTGCTATTTATTTTATCTAAAAATCTTTTACAAAATCTCCTTTGTGAAAATTTTCAACAACTAAAACACCTTGCTTTTTAAGGGATCGAACCTTACTTTCATTATATTATTTATTAATTGAGTGGAAAATAAGATAATTAATCTGTTAAGCCTACTACACGCATCATGGTAGTAGTGATGGTGCTGGTACTGCAATTAATCTTGATAACTCGAATCGGATTCCTAGCATCCCATGATAGACTTGATAAGTTTTATCTTGGACATGCCCGAGCTTGATCTCGGAAATATGGTCGAAACCGAGGAGACTCCAGCAAACGTGAATAGGCTGGTTCACAAAGTTCCCTTGGATAGGCGAGGTATAGACTCTGGTTAATCTTTTCCTTAGCAAGTCGCAAGTAGATCTGGATCGTAAATCGTGACTATGCTTCCTCAGCGCATCTTTGAGCCACGGTTGGAAATCGGGTGTCCTTCTTATACTCTGAACTCGTTGCTGAATGCTCCCCGTGGTGCCTTAGCAAACACTGCCTCTGTCCCAAGGAGTATGGCTACTTCTTTTGTGGATTTTCTTCTACTTTGGTGGCGATCATGGATCGGGCATCACTAGACTCACTTGCTAGTTCTATGGACGTGGGTCATGATGTCTCGCTGCTAAATATGATGAGTTGTTTTTCCTTTCCATATTGTTTATATATGCTGAGTCTGGTTTAATTAGCGATTGTTTTTTAGGATTCGAACCATAGGTTTTTGATGTTGCACTCCTTAGCTTTGGAGAAGCAAATAACTGAAGCATCCGAGAAGCGAGCTGAGGGGATGTTCCGAGAAACTGAGTCTTCCAAAGGTATTAATTTTTTCTTGAATTTATTACTTGGTTTCCTCTGTTTGAGTTTGAATATCATTTCTGCGATTAGTAGCATCGACTTCGAACTCCGATCTCAAGACTCAATTGCGTGAAGCCAAAGATTATAGGAAAAAACAACGACAAGCTTCTCGAACACTTCAGTTCAAGTATGATGATCTGGCTTTTCAAGCTCTTAATGATACTGAGCGGGTCAAAGTATTAGATGAGATGTTGGTAACTGCTAGGGAGAAAACCGAGTCACTTCAAGAATATCGAGATAAATATCAGGAAGATGTCATAAGAAGTCCAAAAGGGTGAATGCTTACAAAGAGGAACTTCAGTCAGTGTCATTTGATCGGGATCAATTGTTGAATTAGAAGAACGGTTCGATACAAACATACAAGCAGGAGAAACAAGAATCTATCAAGAAATATGACAAGTTGGTGAAGCAATATGATGAGTTGAACACTGAAAAGTACAAAGGTCATGTTCTGGACAAAGCTATAGAAGCATGCAATAGGTTTGATCATGAACGCATTGAAGCGAAGAGAACTTGAATATTATGCTAGAAGGTAGCTTGCTTACGGAAATTATATGCTTGTTTGTCTCTTTGATGATTCTAACTTGTCTCTTTTTTATGTAGAATCTCGAGTTGAAGCTGATTGACTTTGTGAAGAAATAGAGAAGCTTCAGAAGGAAAATGATGTGGCTCTGAAGAAAGCAGAGAGATATCGAACTCAAAGGGATAAGAGTGATCGTACCTTGAAAAGGATTATTCTTTCTTATGCCTCTGTGAAGATTTATACCGATATATCTAGACAATCGAAGAGTGTAGAAGCTTCAGAGCCAACCATTCAACCCGTTTTAGAACGTGTTGAGGTCCCCCGAACAGAGGATACCCATGCTACTTCGCTTATCGTGGATGATAGTCAGGTCGAGGAGATTCCTGCAAGCGAGACTGATGGTACTCAGCGAGATCAAGTCTAATTGTTGTTGTTGATGGTGATGATGGTATTGGTTATGCATCTCAATCAGTTTCCTTCTTATTTTTCTTATTTGTTTTGTTGTTGAATTTTTCTTGGATGTTGGTACTCTCTTTTTGTTGTGGTTCCGTGGATGAACCTGTGAACTTGTTGTTGATACTTTGAATGAATGAATATCTTTGCTACTTGTAATTTCTTTTTATTGACTTGAATGATTTTTTATGATGTGTTTTTTTATCTTCTGCATAAACCATGATATGATAAGCATGATGGTGCCCCTTACCTTGGGGCGTATCCGAGAATAGTATCTTAGGCTCCCTCCTAATGAGTTTACCTGGTGTCCCCCTTTTATAATCCCCACAATGCAAGGGATGCTAACATTATTAATAACTAGCCATCCTAACGGGGTATCTTTTGGGGGAGGGTACCTCTGCCCGAAACGGTGTGAAAGGCCAGTTGACTGAGCCGAATGGCCTGTACCTCCTTAGTATGGCGTCTTCCAACCTTGATTAGTTGAAAGGAACTGGGTGAGTTCTTTATATAATGCATCCCATTAGGCGTCTACTTTATCAACAAATGTATTAGAGCCGTACCACCCAACATAAAATACAAGTTTGGACCTTGGAGCGGTATTAGTCGGGAATAATATCCTTTTCATCTCGGTTGGTGTTATCTCGAGATAAACTGTGAG
This sequence comes from Papaver californicum, assembly GCA_023531435.1. Lineage (NCBI taxonomy): Eukaryota > Viridiplantae > Streptophyta > Magnoliopsida > Ranunculales > Papaveraceae > Papaver > Papaver californicum. The sequence continues at coordinate 9,116,745 of JAJJMC010020972.1, read as the reverse complement.
CTTGGAAACCATGATATACCTGGATATTATACCTTTGATGGTATTTTGCTTGATCGCACTTATAGTTGTAACTTGTATACTATAGAAAGTACCTCTTTAAGAACTTGATGTTCCATGGATGTTTCCATATGACTCATTTCCCATCTCGGAGTATCTATGAACGTTTTCTGATGCACTGATGGATGAAATATGGCCCATTGAAGGTCGACCCCAATTTTCCTGTTGTTTTTTATAGTGAGATTTGTCACAAGAAAAACTCTTCGGGATGAAATTTTCGGGGTCGAACCTTTTTGTTGCACTCCCTTGTCAATCTTCTACGATAATTTTCCAATGCCTGCAGAACGACCTTTGTATTTTCTTCCAAATCATCCAACTTTGAAAAAATTAAATCGAAGGTGATGTTCTTCTCCTATAAATCGATCTTCGTGGTCGGGATCATGACTTCCGTGGGTATTACTGCCTCAGTCCCATGTGTTAGAAGGAACGGTGACATGCGTGTAGATTCTCTTTTTGTTGTGCGATATGCCCAAAGTACATTATGAAGCTGCTCGCACCAATCCTTTTTGTGTCCATCTAACTTTTTTTTTAGATTATCAACAATAGTTTTATTTGTAGCTTCAGCTTGTCAATTGCTTTCTGGGTATATAGGTGTGGATTTGTTCTTTCGAATCTTGAAAGCTTTGAACAGGATATCAATGTTTTCCCTTTGAAACTATTTTCAGTTGTCGGACACTATTGCTGCTAGACTCCCAAATTTGGATACAATGTTAATCAAAAATGAAATGGAATGCGTCCTTGTATCTGATGTTCTTTAGGGCTATGACCTTAATCTACTTGGTGAAGTAATCTGTAACCACTATCAAGTTTTTCCTCCATTTTGTTCCTTCTTGCAAGAGCGATATCGATTCCCCATTTGGAAAATGGCCACGAACCAAGGATCGAGTTCAGTTCTATAGATGGTGCTTTATTCTTCTTTATGAATCACTGATACTCTTTGCATCGCCGAGCCAAATGTTTAGCATCTGCATGCATGTAGGGCCAGAAATATCCTTGAGCTTAGGCCTTTTGTGTTGATAACCTGGATGTATTGTATTTCCCGCATCTCTATAATGTATTGCATCGAGAATTTCTAGTTTTTACTTTCGTGAGAGACATCTCAGTAGCGGAAAGAAAAACGATTGTCGATATATTACTCTATCTTGAATTTGATAGTTAACCGATCAACTTTTTAACTTTTGAGCGATCTTGGATTCTCATGAGAGTTCTTCGGTTTGTATATATTTTAAGATACGCAATCTCCAGTCTTTGTTGTTCTCGGTGACGTCCAAAGATGAGATCTCCTTTTCTGGTGTATTATCAATTAGTGGTCAGTATAACCGATCAATCCTCACTTCTGTCATCTTTGGATATTTGATCATGGAAGCAATGAAATCCAATGCATCTGCATGTACATTGTCCCTTCGACAGATGTGTCGATATTAGAGACTTGTTATCTGCGTTGAGTAGTGCTTGGATAACTTCAAATAGACTTGCTCCAGTGTTTGGTACTTCCCACTGATCTATCAAACCACCAACTGCGAGTCACTGGTTAATCTTACTTCCGATATATTCATCTCGATAATAATCCTTAATGCATGAATGACTGAATCATACTCGGTTTCATTTTTGGTTGACGGAAATTCTAGTCGAATGGCTTGAACTATCTGCGCTTCCCCTGGCGAGGGCAACACGATCCCAATCCCTTCTCCTTCTCTGTTGGAGTATCCATCTACAAATACTTTCCATCGCCTCAGATGACATTACTTTAAGAGATCTCCTAGATCTTCTCATTCTTCTTCCATTTACGGTATGTCTTCTACGTCTTATTCTTATGAAAGAGGAAAATCTGCAAGGAAGTCGGCCATAACTTGGTTCGGAGTTGCAGCTATTTCTCATACTTGATATCGAATTATTTGATTTGAGTATTCCACTTGGACACCCTTCCTGCTCGTTGGGAACTCTCTAGGATAGATATAATCGGACTCTTAACATTGGCGTCGCATAAACCAAATCTAGTATCAAATTTTCTATTTTGATGTAGTTTTACTCTTTTGAGCTTAATATTTTGCCGATGAAGTAAATTGACATACAACTCGAACCAAAACTTCACTTATGACGCCCAATGTTGCTTCCAAATACAAATTGAGTTCCTCTCCTTGTTCGGGACTTTGTAAGATCATAAGTTGTACTAGATAATCTTTTATCCCTTGAAATGTTTTTTCACATTGTCCAGTCCAAGAAAACTTGTCTTTTTTTCTTAATATGCTGAAGAATTCCTGGCACATATATGATGATCTCGAGATGAACCTGCTCAATGTTGCCAATCTCCCATTTAATTTTTGTACTCCTTTAATATGGTCGGGGATGGGATTTATTGAATGGCATGAATCGGGTCTACCTAGATTCCTCGCTTAGTAACCATGTATCCTAGGAATTTTCCTATTGTCAACCCTAATGCATATCTGATCGGACTGATCTTCATGTTAAATTTTCTGAGTTGCACGAAAATTTCTCTTTTTTCTGTTTGCAAGCATGTAGTTTACATAGGCTTCGAGAGTTTTGTGAATCCATTCATTAAACTTTTTTTCCACCATCTTTTGATATGTTCCCTCTGCATTTTCCAATCCAAATGGCATTCGAGTGTAACAAATATAAACCCCTTGGTGTAAAAAAGGCTTTATTCTCCCGATCTTCCTCGGCGATCATAATTTCCTTATACCCCGAATAACCATCCATGATCGAGAACATTTCATTGCCCGATGTCGAATCTATCAACTAGTCCAAAATCGGTAATAGGAAGCTATCTTTTGGAAAAGCTTTATTCAAATCACTAAAGTCGATGCAGATCTTAACTCCTTTGTTCTTTTTTGATACGATTACCATGTTGGATATCCATTGAGGGTAGGTTATTTTTTAAGTTATCCCGGATTCATTCATCTCTGCTAATTCCTTCTCCACGGCATCATGATGTGCTAATGCGACTCTCCGTATCCTTTGTTTGAATGGTTTTTCCTTTGGGTCAATTTGAGATAATGACAAGTGACTTTACGATCAATCCCGAGCATGCCACTCATTTTCCATGCAAAAACATCAACAAATTCCTTTAACAAGCTAATCAACCCTTCATTTTGTTTTTTCTATAATAACGTCCCAACCTAGAGCATCTTAGGATCTTCTTCTGTTCCGATATTTATCTCTTGAGTTGGATCAGCTACGTAAAATGTCGGCTTTGGCTCGCCTATTGGAGTCGCATTCGGTAATTGTTATGTGACCTCGGGAACATCTGATTTTGTTCTTTTTCCCCATTAAAACTTAATTTTCTTCTCTCCAGAACTCCCCATACTTGTTGTAGTATTTCTTTATCATACCTTTCTTCTTTGCCTTTCTTCTTCTTTTACTTTATCATGTTTACTCTTTCCTTATTTTCTCCACATCTGTCGTGATGCAATCACGAGCATCTTTTGAATCTCCTAAAAATTTCTATTATTTGTTCGGGTGAGGGAAACCGAATTCGTTGATGATAAGTTGATGCGATTCCTTTGATTCCATGGTCTTCCGATAATGGCTTGATGTGGTGATACCACATCTACCACGCAAAAGGTGGTGACCACTGTCATGGTTCAGACATGAATTCTTAAAGTGACTTCTCCTTTTGGATTAGAGATCGAGCCATTGAAACCATAAACATTATAGGTTGAAGGAACAAGGTCATTATTTGAGAAATCCATCCTTTTGAAAGTATCGTATAATGCAATATCCACCGAACTTCCACCGTCCACTAGTGTCTTGGTTATTGGCTATTTTCCCATCTTCAATGTGATTACCAGGGGATCATTATGAATCTTGCTGTTGAGTGGAGCATCTCGAGCCGAGAGGGAAATTGGTTGCATCATCCAGTCTTCCATTGGTGGCTCTATTGTGACTATAGATTTCTCTTTCCTCTCGATCTCTCTTTTAAATTCGAGACAAGATTTTCTCTTGAGAGTCGTATTCCAAAGTGAACGAATGTATGATTGAATTGTTCATATACTTTGTTCCAGGATCGATGACAATCTCATGCACTACAGGCTCCCCTGTATATCCAGATTTGTCCGGTATCTCAACGAATTTATATAAATTTCCGTCATCGATAGCGTCTTGAATTATGAAATGCAAACTTCTGCATTTATTAGTGGTACGGCCTCGGTATTGATAGAATGCACAATAATCTTCGTTATCGTCCCCAATACGAGGTTGAACTCCTCTGTTTGGTAGATAATTAACCTTGTACCCTATTACAATCTCATTGAACGCCACTCTCATTCGTGCGTTAAGCTTTGTGAAGGTCTTATTCTCGAACCCTCCTCACTTGATATCTGGATTCCATCATTTATATCCATTTGCTCTTTTCTGAGGTGGTGCTTGCATATCCTGTTGGCCGGGCTGAGAAGGGTTGGTCGTTGATTTTGGTGCCTCATATGTGCTATCGTATGCTTCGGGGTGTAGATGTTGGTATACTTCCTTCTTGTATCTCTTCCAACATGATATGATGCCCTTGAAATGCTCGCATCTCGTTTTTCGTTACTGGTGGGGTATCAAACATTTCGACGAAGATCAAATCAGTCTTGTTTAGTGAGTTCGAAAACTTGAATATCTGCATTTCCCCCGAGACTTTGCCTATCTCGAGACACAATTTTCTACATCTTACCATTAAAGATTTTAATGGTTAACAAGGTCTTCACTATAAAATGCAAATCTTGTCGAGTCCTGGCCGAGTGCAGTGATTGTGGATATAAGCTTCGAGGAATACCTGAGAAATTTCTTTGAAATTGCTGATTTATCCCTCGGGTAAAATATCGTAAGTCCAAAGCCTCTCCGCTCAAACTTGCAAGGAAATATTTGCACATGACGTCACAATCTTCCCAAGACATGGGCGAGAGTCTGTAAGATTGGACTTATTGAACAATATTTTTACTCCCATCGAAGATGCTACTAAACGTAAGTAATGAACATTTTTGTGGCATGGGCTCATAAAGCAATTTGTAGGAAAATGGCAATCTCTTAGCTTCTGACATGATCTCGATTAATCTCTACGCTCCTTATTTTCCTTTGGAATCTTTCACCATAGCTTCTAGATCATATACTTTCTTCATCAGCTCTTCCCTTTTTACGAAATCGATTCCCCGAGCAACTTGAGGTTTTTCCCAAATTCCTTGGTTGTTCCTTGTTTGAATTCGAGTATGGTCCTCCTGATTTTTACATGTGGATTTTACACCATGAATACCTTTGGATTTCAGCTTGTTATTTTCATAGATCAGATCCCAGTTCTTCTTTATCACGTCATCCATCAATTTATCTTCCTCTTGTTGTCTTTTCAAAACTTCGGCAAATTTTGCGACCATACTTCCCTGGTCTGAGACCACAACTTTTCCTTTTTCTAGGATTGACCCATTTTGATTTTTTGGATTCTTCGGTTGATCAATCTGATTCCCGATTCCTTCGAATTGTCTTCATGATCTTCGAGTTTTTTTTTTAAAAATTCATCATCGCTGTCTTCGGGATCATCCTCTATGAAGAACTTGTCCTCCTTCTCTTGGTTCTGGTTTGTTATCACTTTCCTGGTCCATTGGTTAATGACCTCGTCATCGGTAGTGGATACGTTCTTTTGGATGGCTCCTCCTTAGGTAATAATGACTCTTTTGGGATGTACAGTTTCCTTCGGATTCGTTTGATCTTGGTTGTTAGTCATGACTAGATTTTACCTGTAAAATCAAAAAAATTCCGAGATGGTGGACCCTCTAAGCAGTTAAAGAGATTCCTGAAGGTGTCGGTTTCCCAACTTTCTTTTATAAGTACTGATCTGTCTTTCACTTTTCAGAAATAGAAACTTTGACAAACAAAGTTGTCATTTCTAAAAAAGAATATCAAATCATGTTGTTGGAGATAAATAACCAAAAATATTTTAGTTCTTAAATGCAATATTCTACAAAAAACCTCAGATGGTCGAAAATAACTCTATTGGTTAATGACAAGCAATAAATATGAGAAGTAAATGATCAAAAACACAAGAAACGTTTTTTATGTGTTAATGATGATAAATAAATATGAAAAATAAATGCTTGAAAATTAGCGAAATATTTTATTCTCCTTGACTTAAGAAGAGCTTATAGCTTTTTTATAAAGAAAAAACAGATCTGTGAAGATCTTTGAGCTAGATTTTCAGTCTCGAACTTCCGTAAGACCCATCTTCTTAAGAACTTACATATCTACTTATGTAAAGAAAGAACTATGAACTTTTAAAGATTGAATACATTAACATAAAGCAAAAACTTTAAATCTCAAAAACTGGAAACCTTTAACCGAAGGTCAGGTGGACGAATCTTTTTCGTCAGTCCCTGTTTCCAGCGCCAAACTGTAGTTGTATAAATGTCTACAACCCACTACTTGATGATCAAACCACACAATATTAATGTAATATAAAGATCTTATGAATCGTGATATTTATAAAGAGTGCAATAACAAGTAAATAATGTAAAGAATAATCAACACACAAGGATTTTACGTGGTTTGGTTGCTCTCATCTATACAAGGGCATAAGGGGTGTTTAAAAAGGGTAAAATTATTAAATTAAACCACTGCTTTAGGGTGAAACAAATGTACTTCAAAAGAGTACTTTATGTAGGTTCGAGAGATCAAAATCGAACAAGACGAGACTAAACCAAGAAAATATCTGTTCACGTCCTGCTTCGGTCACAAAGGTGGAGATAATGGGTTGATCTTAGAGGAAGGAAGCAAAAAAGGTTGAGAAATCACTGTGATGAGAAAGTGATGGTGTGTAGTTGAAGACTAAACGTAAGACTATAAAATGGATTATCTCAGAGATAACTCTATGTTTTGTTCTTAATCCTTCATTCGAATAGATGAATCCATCTATTTTATAGTCTTATCGTGAACACACTGATTTCTTTTAAGTTGTGGAAGATACGAAGAGATAGAGAAGTGATGATCGTGGAGATTGTAATAGAGTCATGTCCAATAAGTCAGGAGGACTTTATGACCACTACTGCTCATCCTATCAACTGCTTTTAACCGTCCCACTACTTATTACCTTTTTGTCGTGGATGTGTTGCCACATCGTACGTTGTCGTAGACCGCCAGACCAATAACCCAATGAGAATCCCCCCTTGTGACATATTTGATGTCTCGTAGAAAAATAGTAAAAAGTCATAGACTACTACTATTTTAGTTAAGTTAAGTCAATAACTTGTTAAATTAGTGAGGCAAGTCGCTCAGTTCACTAAGTGGTTAAATAGACTGATCAATGTCAAGTATAGTAAAGATAGTAAGTTTAGTAGTCATGTACTAGCTTAAGAGTAACATGACATAAACTTGGAAGTGTTTGATACCAAGATTTTACAAAAGTTTTTAAGGACAAAGCGAGAGATGTACATAATGTTCTCAAAAACAAAAATATGCACTTGCATTAGGCCATCGCAAGAGAGTTAGCACCAACATAGGCTAGTATGACAGGAGAAGGAGCGCCAGCAATAAGCTGGCGTTGTGGTGAACACTAGGTTTGCACTGTAGTGAAGCGGCACCAGCATTAGGATGACGCTGTAGTGAAGCGGCACCAGCATTAGAATGATACTGTAGTTGAGTGTTAGCGTGCGCCAACATTAGCCTGGCGCTATAAAGATAGATGGCGCTAGCAATAGCTAGCTCCATACTAGAGTTAGCGCCAGTACTAGGCTGATGATACTCTAGTTTTTGGCCTTAACCTTTGAGGTTGTTGGCGCTTCTTCGAGGTCCATACATTGAATTAAGACGCGTCCTCGAGGATCAATCATATAGGTATGCCGCTTCCTAGTGCATAATAGCAGATTGATTGTCATTCAATCATTAGTGCGCATTCGAGACGAGTTCAAGGAATTCATCCATGTAAGTTATGCAACTTGAGACTTGTTCGATATGGCATAAATATTATACCTATTTAGAGAGGTACTGATCAATATAGAACGCCTGTAGCTATTTGTAGAGACTGTAATCTTAATTCTCTTGCAGAATATATATACATAAGTACAATACACATTATTTTGATACAGATATAGAAATATGCACAGATACTAATAGGTTTCTGCTGCTGGGTAGAGGGTGATTTTACTATTCTATCCCTCGTCAAAAAATCCACCATCAACATTAAGTCCCCTGCTTAGTGTGGAACAACAATTTTTCGCAGTAAGCACTAGATGGTGACAATATGCTTCTAACAATTATATAAAGTCAAAATCCAATAATAGAAAAAGATGTACATAGCTTCGTTTCCTGGGATTGTGATATATATGCCCCTTAGCATTAACCCTAGATGGGGTTCATAGATGCCCGTATTGACGCCACGAGGATTGGTCGTGTGTAGCCAAAAAAAGTTGAGCAGAAGTCCACAAGTCGGTTGTGTAAATATCCTCTATGGATCTTTCCATCCTTGTCCCTGCCATTGGTACCTTCTCCATTGACAGTAAGGATAGAATTCTCTTAGCTATGTCATTATCGCTAACAAATTTAACGGATGGCTACAGACTCTTAACTATTGCATATTCCCAAATCCATTCTCTCCGGAAGAAGTCTTCGTTGAATTCTCAAAAATTCAAAATATAATTTAAGAATACAGGGATAGTCACTTAGCTTTGTCTTCTCCAGGAAATGTCATTGATGCAGACTTGGAACTTAAACTTAGACTCTCTCTTGCGAGCGAGTAGTAGACTTTGGTGCTTAGGGTTTGAGTATGCAGCGATAAAGTGCTAGTGACAGCATCAGTAAGGCAGCAGTAGATGAGAGATAGAACACCCGAAGACGATGCTTTGAGTTGTAGATAATAACAACAAAGTTGTAAATAGTGAAAAACATCAGAAGAAGGTGATGTTAGATCAGAAATGCGGATGGGGATAACAGTGGGATCCAATTTTCTTATTGTAGATTTGCATGTATAAACTATTTAAGTACATAAGATCCATTGGCTTGATCTCGTATCAACGGAAGCACGAAACAACAGGGCTGACATCAACAACATCATAAATTGAGACGGCATGGTCACAACAGTGGAGTAGTGGTAACACAAGGTTGATGACGTCTTCTAGTATGGTGAGATCCTTTTAGAAGATATATTGGAACCTGATATGATAGTATATCTGAGAAGATGACAGTCCATGAGCGGATGAGGTATCTGTAAAGCTAATTCTTCTAAATCCTGTCTGGAAAACCTTGTTTGCATACCATTCACTCGAGAGGATGTTAAAGTTTCATATGATATCAGATTTTGATATTTGGCCCCTTTTGAAGCTGAGAAACCAAGCTATCATATGCAAAAAGAATCACTCGATTTGGAGTTTGCTAGGTCATCCAATCATGTATAAACATATGTGATTAGTAATCCCGTGTAAATTTTCAAATTCAATAGACTTTAGCGTAAGAGTCATATCTCCTAGGTCATTTTTTCGATTGACACGTACTTTTGGAATATCCTAGTAGAGACATATATTAGCACTTCTCGTGAAGGATTTTTCGCCCTATTCCTTACCGATTATCTCAATGTTGGAATAAAGAAGCGGACGTAGGACTGGGATGTTGTTGGAAGGTGGCGATGTGAGATATTATATTCGTGAAGATTTGTTGACTTCATGAGGATGCTAACTCTTGTGAAAAATATTAGCTTTATGAAAAATCCTGGCTCTAGGAAAAATTCTAGCCATGGGAAAATTATATCCCTGGAGAAATTCCAGCATCGTGGAAGGAGTTGGTATTGAAGATATTGACATCGCGGGTACGTTGGATCCATGAGATTTCCCAGAAGAAGTGGTGCTCTGAAAGGGAAGTGAGGCCTCATAAGAGGCGAGGATATTATGATGAACAATTAAAGGGTGAATACTTTATGGAGGTGAAGGCTTGGTAAGATCTGCAGGCCTTGCGATATTTGCACACCTTTCATTTCTTCGAAGAATTTCTAGATTTGGAGTACCTTTTCTTATCAGGGCCACATATCTGGAGTGAAAGATAAAGAAGCGGAATGGATAGTTTATGAAAATAACTTGACCACCATCACGGATTAAACCAAGAAGATGGAAGCATGGCGCCAGATTTTTCTTCATATTGAGCACATCACTGGATCCCTGACCAGCAACTTTTAAACCAATATTCTATAAGTTGAGAGAAAAAGCCTGGATATGAGAAGACCGTGCCCGTTGGATGTCCATCTTGTGATGGAGATGGTTGTGGTTGCTTCGTTACTAGTAATGGTTAAGATAAATATCATGATCATGGGTATTGTCCATGAAGGCTTGTTTGAAGAATGAGAGGACTTTATGGCATCTCTTGAGAATTCCGAGTTCAGTGTGTCTCCAACAATAAACCGATGTGGTTGTAGTAAGTAGCAACAACAGGGTAAAGTCACCGTTCTGGATGTGATCAGGTAAGAGGAGGAAACTTCCTAGTCATGTGGGGTACTGATGTAGAGAGGTTTTTTCAATGACCCTAACATTTTACTGACTTGGTTTTGGGGATCACATTGGTTGAAATGGATTTGAATTTATTTTTCTAACAAATCAAGTCCCCAAGTACAAACAGATAAGAGGTGTTCATTAACTAGACAGGGTGATACATGTTAAATGGGTTCGTGACATCTAATGAAGAATTTTGTTGCATATAATTCAGGCGTCTACTTAAATGGTATTGGGGCTTCATGTTCCCTATGCGATATGACGAGTTATCTCTGGCATTTACCCTCCAATAGGTGACGAGGCTCTATTACGAAAGAGGTGAAAATACAAAAAATGAGGATTCGGATGTTACCTTGCTATGAGGGTGTTAATTTTGATGTATACATTTTTTTGCTAATATCGTTGTTGATCGGAACTTCCAGTTAAAGGATTGACTGTGTTGAATCATTAAAAGTGAAGGACCCTTCAGTCCCCAAGTATAGCTTACCTGGATCCGCTATCAGGAAGGAGATAATTTAACGATGTCGTTACAGATCCATGCTTCCAAGCATTTTACAGGGAAAGGGAAGTTATGAAGGTTAGAGTCATCCTTTGTTGTTGTTGAAGCGCTGATACTGGGGAATGTATCTGAGTTGAAGTTGAAGCCATCGTTATCGTCTAGGCTGTTGAGATGCAACAGGGTTGTTCTCCGACCTCGTAAGATTCATGCTTTTTCCTGATCCTTAGACTCACAAGCTTATTGTATTCCTATGGAGGTGTTAATGGGATGCCTGGAAAACCATATGGATAGAATTCTCCGGAGACGTCGAGGACGAAGATATGAGTTGCGATGTGTCTTCTTGATGATATGGAGCCATGGGCATCCTTAAGGATTAAGTGTTCATAAACGTCTTTTGATCTACCTTCCGGATCTTTGATTATTGTAAGGGATGGTCTACCTTGAACAGTCCCCAATCACACTTGTGCTATTCAAAGTAGGCGCGGGGTGCGTTTCATCCTGTCGGGGCATTGCAGTTGCCAGTGAGATATGATGTAGCCAAGGGTAGATACCTTCGCATTGTGACTTTGAGAAGTATAAGATATCATCAAGGTTGTAAATCTTTGGTTGAGATGCTCCCTGGAGAGAGTGAAGTTCCTGACCTATAGAGGATTCTTGTAAAAGGGAGAATCTAAGAATGCTGGAGCCGGCTTTAGTTTCTACTATTTTTGTTGTTGTTGTTGTTGTTGTTGTTTTCATGGAGCTTCCGATAGATTGTGGAGTTGAGTTGGACCTTGGACTGGTGCTGAGGATAAGGCTGGAAATGGGGTTGAAGCTGATGGTGATCGTTTAGCTTGTGACATTTTCTAGGATGAAGTCTTTCTTTGGATTCCTTCATTGCCATCAACACCTATGGATGGTTGGATGTTTTATTTCTTATTGACCAGATGTCTTCTCCCACGGGTATCTATACAACTTTCTTTTCTTAGCAGGTCTTATTTTTTCCAGTGATGTCACCGATCACTTAGCAGCCTCGTGTATCTCAAAGAAGGCTTGGAAGCGGAAACAAAAGAAAAGGGGACCACCCTCTAAGCCTAAGTATTCCTCAATGACCGATAGTGTATAACTACCGTGAGGGAAAGGTGAAAAGAACCATATTTATGGAGTGGTAAGGATGAGGCGGTTAATGGAGTAATATAATCATGGTTTTATAGAAGATTCCAATGATAATGGGCGGTTATACCATTACCCCCATTATTCCAACTATCCACTACCTCCACTACTTTACAAGGGAATGCGATGTATACCAACTACTATAAATAGGCTACTCATCCCATTTCAGAAACATAACAAGCTTATCACTCTCTGAAGCTCTGTTATTTTCTCAATAGTTCAGCCTCTCTACACACAATTCAACACACAAATTCCTTCAACTTTTTTTGCTTCCCTCACCTAAGATCAACCCATTTTCTCTCCTTGTGATTGAACAAGGGCGGAACGGCTACTATCGTGGTTTAAGCTTTAAGATTTTGATTTCCGAATCTAAAAAAAAGTACTTCTACAATACAGTGTATTGCCTAGAATCATTTTTTAGGTATTAACAAATATATTCATGGGTGATGAGGTTGGATTACTGGCTCCTTGGTTGTTCTCTTTGAATGAGGATCTCATCATCGTCTAGAATGTTTATTCTGGAGCTGTTGACGTTGATAGTCTTGGAATCATTGATTGATGCAACTCGTGATGGATTTGTTCTGTAGAAATTTGCTCTGTTAGAGTCTTGAGAAAAGTGAGTACCTTCTTTTGAGTGGTAGCCATGTCTGCTTGTGTTTTGGTCAAAACCTCATGTTTTTACATCAGATCAACTATGTTGAACGGAGTCTGAATGTTCCTGGTATCTCTAATAATAGCATTACCAGGAAGAGGTGTGGTGGTGGTGTCAATAGTAATGTTGGTAGGAGGGGTAAAAACAAATGTATTGCAAAAGAGTACTTTTTGCAGTTTCGAGAGATCAAAGTCGAACAAGACGAACCTAAACTAAAAAAAATAGCAATTCATATATGGTAACTTAAACCGACATCTTTAATCCTTAAAATAGGCTAAAATGAAAAAAAAATGATAATAACTTTTTTCTTGTGACGGAGGTAGTATCATTTTCACTATTATTATTAGTGTTCGTAGCTGATTAAACAGTTTATTTGCCGAAAAAAATTCCATATACATCATTTCTACTGGGATAGTTCAAGAAAATGGTCAGCACCTATAGCTTTTCTAACCTAGATTTTTTTTAAAACATTTCTTTAACCTAGATTAAAGTAGTATATTTTACATATGAAATAAAAAAAATGATTAGAAAACGATGAAAAGGAGAAATGTGAATAAAATGTCGCTAAAAATATTAATTACCCAATAAATTAATATGTTACCAAATAAGTATGTTTTTGTTGTTTTTCCGTCAAAAAAAAAAAAAAAAAAGTATGTTTTTGTTGTAGATAGGTTAGCAAGGGAGCTCTGCGATTCGGGAGATTGAATCGTTTTTCACTGAGTTAATTTTTTTCCATTTTTCTTTTTCTTTCTCTAACCTAGATGTTCAATAATAGTAAGAATTCATCTAGTAGTGGAATTCGAGGTATCCAAATTGATCTGGGAGGAGTATTGAGTACTAATTTGGCTATAGGCGATGACACTGATATGATTACTGAGATTGTTCAAGTGGAAGGTGATGCAAATATGGATGATTCAAACCAAGATGGGGGTAAATTTGAAAGGAGAGACGAAGAAATGAGATCATATAGAGATGCAGTAAAGCATAAACATACAAATTGGAGTGAGTGCTTTCTGAATTGGGGACTTTGAAGATAATTTGGTGAATCCGAATATTGATGATAATATGGATGGAAATAATGTAGCTGAAGAAAGCGAGGATATCTCGATGGTTTCAATTGACAATCAAACAAGGACAATAATAATCCAGCCATGAAAGAACTGCCTAATTAGGAAAGTGGTGGGTAAAACTGTTGGATTCAAATATATTTCAATTAAGACTCGTGAAATGTGGAACTCCTCTGGTAAGATTGATATTCTTGACTTGGGATGTGATTTTTTCCTTTTTAAATTTGAATTACCTGAAGATTTCTAGAATGCTCTCTTAGAAGGTCCATGGTTTGTGAATAGACATCATTTAACAATGATGAGATGGGCTGCAAATTTTAGACCATCTGAATTTGCAATTAACATGACTGTTGTATGGGTTAGGCTACTTGAATTACCACTTGAATACTATGATGAGAAAATTCTTTCAGATGTAGCAAGAAAATTAGGTAAAATCATTAAGATAGATAAGACCACTGAGTTAGTCATGAGAGGTAGATTTGCTCGTTTTTTGATAGAAATTGATACTAAGATAGCTTTGAAACCACTAATTAAAATTGGTCATATTAGGCAGAAAATTGAATATGAGGGCATAAGTTTAATTTGATTTCACTGTGGAATGATAAATAACAAGAAGGACAATTTCCCGACTTTGAATTGTGCTAATGTTTCTAAAGTTATTTCCCATAATGTGTTAGATGTTGCAGGTAAGAAGGATAATGGTGAGAGCTATGGGCCTTGGATGCTGGTTCAGAGAAGAAAGAATAGGTCATTGGCAAATGGAGTAGGGGTTGTTGGTGGTCAGAAGGTGATGAATCAATTGAGTCAAGGTGGTAATATTCAGAAGAGTAGTGTAGAACAATGAAAAATGGTCAAAAATAGAAGAAAGGGGGATAATCTTTAGTTTTTGAACCAGTATAGTGGTTTGAATCAGCATAAGCAAAGTTTGCATAGTCAACAAGCTCAGGGATTTCAGGACCAGAGACTCAGTCAAAAAAAAGAATTCTAAAGGACACAATGATAATGTGAAGGGGAATAATATCAGGCAGAATGACAGTTCAAAACTCTTAAGGAGAAATCATGTTAATACTTTTTCAGTTATAGAAAAAATGAGTCATTAAGCACTGAAGATTTAGATGAGAATGGCATTGGCAATGAAAATACTGTAAATCCCATAAGTGGTGTAATTAGTGCTAATAATGTTCAAATAAATGAGAATAATGGTTCCTATATCAAAGAGAAAATGAGAGCTCATAAAGGAAAGCATATGGAACAGTTGAAGTAATCAAATGATGAACAAGATGAGAATCCAAGTAAATCCTTTGAATTTGACAAGCTTCAAGAAGTCTGTTTGTGGGGAAGGGGATGGTGGAGGACCTTTTAGTGAGAATAACTCAAGAAGAATTAGTAGCTATGCAGAGTAGTCTAGTGGAATTAATAATGGAACATGAGACAAGGTTGGATCATATGTTTCAACTGAAGGAAGAGGTAAATCAATTACAGAGAGAGATCATGAAAATTCTACCTCAACTGGTTCATGTCCCAGAAACAAGTGGATGTGAATGGAGTTTTGGCTCAAATCCATAAAACTTTGAGGCCAATAAAAATTTCACATTCCAATTGGACACACAAAGATCCAGTAGAATTCCCAGAGGATGGGAAAACAAATCCGGAGTGCGTGTCAAAGATGTGGCTAGAGGACACAATTATATAAGTAATGTTCCCTATATGAGTGGAGACCCTAGCAATCATAAGAAGCTCAAAAGGTCTGTTGAAGTTCATTTTATTGTTCAGTACCATATTGGAATTGGAGCAGGGAGTTCAGAGGGTATTCAAGATAAGACTCTACCTATTAGTAGGAATGAGTCAAGATAAGCTCAAAAGGTCTGTTGAAATAATTTTCTTTGGGAAGGTGACAAGGATAAGAGAACTATACACAATGTAAAATGGGATAAAGTATGTAGACCAATTGAATTTGGAGTGAGAGACCTGGATCTTAATAACCTGGCTTTACTAGCTAAAATTTCTTGGATAGTTTTTTATAATTGTGAGTCTACTGTCTCGAAACTTCTGAAGGTTAAGTACTACCCAGATAGTGTTTTCTGGACTTGTGATGCAAAGAAGAGAAGTTCCAACAACTGGAAGAGCATTCTAAAAGGGAGAGATGCAATGAAGGAGTGCCTCAGATGGAACATTAGTGATGGGTGCAATTATGGACTTATGGAATGATCCATGATTGTCAAATACGCCTCTCTCTCTGTTATTGCAAATACTAGTAATATGAATATTCCAAACATGAAGGTTAGGATATTTTAAAGTTACATAGTAGAAGTTGGAATCTAACAGCTATTGACAATTTCATTTCTGAACAGGTGGCAATAGAGATCAGGGTTCTACCTATTGCTGGTAATGGAGAACATAATGATAAACTGATTTGGTCAGGGAGTAAGCTTACAATCATCTATTATCCAAATCCTTGGAAAACACTAATCCAATTTTGATTGGAGATTTTCGTTGAAGCTTAAATGCCCATAGAAAATAAAATCTTTTTTTTTTGGCTTTTTTGCCACAATAAAATTAATCTTAATGAGTCTCTTTACAAAAACACATAAGAACTCATCCAGGTTGTAACCTTTATAATAAGCATTTTGAAACCTCTCACCATTTATTCTTTAGTTGCAAAGTTGTTGGACCTTTATGGAAGAAAATCAAGGATTAGATAGGATTTCAACCAGGTTGCGAACAATTGTCCCCTACAGTTTTGAGGAAGTGGTGCACATCTGAAGGGAAAATTGGGGGAGTTGATTGGCAGCAAATTTTTCCATTTGTTCTGTGATCTATCTGGAGAGGCAAGAATGGATGGGTTTTCAGGAAAAGTGTGTACCATGCAATAAGAATTCTAGTTAGGAAACTCAAGAAAACTCATGAATTTCTTAGTGCCACTAATTATCTTAAACAAGAATAGTACAGAGTTGTGGAAGTGCCAGTTTTATGGGTCTACCCAAAACAAGGTTTTGTGAAGTTGAAATGTGATGGAGCGTCCAACATTTTGGGCTGGACTGGTATTGGAGTGATCATCCGTGGAGATAATGGTGTTTTCTATGGATGTTATGCTAATCATATTTTCAGGAATGATAACAGCTGATGTTTGGGCAATTAGGAATGGGATACTACTGGCTAAAGATTTGGGTCGTAAAAAGCTAGAAGTAGAAAGTGACTCTACTTATGCTATACAGTTATGAAAGAGAGAAGTTCTGATTCCATGGGCTATGCGTGCTCTTATCGAAGACATTACAAATCTCAAGGAGAGTTTTGAGGAAGTCATATTTCAACAAAGATATAAAGAGGCAAATGCGGTGGCTGATTTGTTGGCTAAGGAAGGGGTGGCTAGAGGTATGGAGGGTATTTAGATAACTCATCCCTCCGAGAATATAAAACACTTGATAAATACTAATTTTGTTGAAAGATCTAATATGAGAGGTGTGAGAATGTTAGTCTAGTTTTTTTATTTTCTATTTTCATATAAATTAAAAAAAAATTATTTATTTGTTTTTTCGTTTTTTTCAACATAGACGTTCATCGGTATTAGATTGGCCAGGTTTATCCGTAATTCGAATAGTTGGACATAGACGTGTGGTGGCCGAACACCTTCAGTTTCACTATGAAAATTAGAGCTCCAAAGGCCATTACACGACCACAAAAAATACTATGGCATGTACCTACGCCCACAAATAAGGTATGCTGCCAAATGTAAGACTGCAGGGTAATCCAAAGATAACTAAAACTCCTAAATTAATCACTGTGCATGTGGACATAAAAAGGATGACATTTCGCACTGCTCCCAACTTCCTCCTATCTTGTCTTAACTCCAAATGAACTGCATTCAATGAGGCAAAATATAAAAAGGCAATCCAAAAGGAAAAAATTTAATAATGAGTGATGGTTAGTTAAAACCTTAGATTGTGCAACACTCAGCTTGCGGATTGGATAGATAGAGAAATTGGACCTTTTCAAGAAGATGTGATGCTGCTGCATATGTAAAGCATCAAACCATTTTATTAAACCTTAAAAATACACTTATAATAATTTGTAAATCACTTGGTAGTTGATACATTTTGAAGTAGAGTCCATGTGCGGTCCTTTTTCGACGATCAAAATATCAAATACTTTATATTAACTAGATTGAGCTTAAAGCTCTGATTATAGCTGAGTGCATGTGCATTATATGATCTGAACCTGAATCTAGCATAATTTATGAAATTAATCATTTCCAAGATCTGGATAAATTGAGGCGTACTCGATATATTTAAATGAGGTGATTTTGAAATAATTATAACATATTTTTATCCTTCTATTTTATTAATAGTTAATATGCCTCCGATTATTAGCGTTGATTAATTCAATTACTCCCTCCATCCAAATTATATAGGTAAAAAATAAATTTATATTAAATTAAAAAAATTATGGGAATTAAATTTTTTCTTTTTCCTATATTATTCCTCCCTTTTTGATTAAAAAAATTCATTTTAGGATAATATTAGTATAATTAATAAGTGTAAATATCGAAAAATTATCTAGGAATTGGAACTATGACTATCTAGATGGACAACCAAAAATAAAAACTCTTCCTTTATAACTTGGACGGAGGGAGTAATAGCTAAACTAGATGAACATGCGCGGTGAGGGAGCCTACTGAAGATTGGCTCCAATTTGAAAAAAAAATTGAGCTAGATTGAAGGAATTTGAAAATCAAAAAATCAGAATAGTAGTTAAAAGTTTTTTTACGACTTTCATGACTTTTTACAACTTTGTCAAACTCTTATTTTTCCTAATATCTTTTAAACTAGATGATTGCTGCAGCAGTGGGTACCGACCCAAAATTCGAACTTATGCGAACAGATCTAATTTATCATGTTTTAACATTTGCAATGGTCTTAAAACATTATCAACGAATATAAGTGTTCCCTTCTATTTTGGTTGAATATTAATTTCATCAGTTAGCACCGCTTATAAACGTTGTTGGCGGATGTTGTTATTCAATTTTAATCTGAAACAATTGAAGATGAAATTGATCTGATTAGATTGATTTGATACGTTTAAATAATAATTGGGGTCTGAAACTATCTGATTAGAAAATCAATTTCGAAAAAAACCCATCCAATTTGATCGAATTAGAAGAAATAAAAAAAATGACTACACCACACTTTTTCGAGTTTTTTAATTTGAATCAATTGAAGACCAATTAGAAGTTTTTTGATCAAATTTATGCAGCATAACTGAAGTTGGGTAGTGTAGATGTCTGATTATCAACTCAATTTCGGAGAAGAACGATTAATTGACTTCCCAATTTGATCAAATTGTGATGAAATTGATTTTTTTTTGAGTAACATTGCATTTATGAAGAATTACATCCAAGTGACCATATATAAGGTCTCCCTTCGATCGACCAACTACATCAAGTTTGAGCGAAATTTCGGAGCTAAACAGTAATTAAGTTAAGTATTTAATTTTGTTATTTTCACTCCAATTTTAATAAATATGGTTTAGATTTGGAAATATTAGGAAAAAACTGAGATTGAATAGTCGTAATTTATTTATTTTGCATTTTTGCTTCCAATGTAGATATTTATAAGATTCCCTTCGGTCGTCCAATTAATTAGTGCTCGAAACTGGATTATAGTTAGTGTTTAAAATTTGATTATAGTTAGTATTTATGGTAAGAATTAGAGTAAAATATATTTTTTTGCAAGGTTTGAAGAAGAAGAAGAAGAAGAAGAAGAAGTTGAGGAAAATAGAAAAAACTAGGGTTTTGTGATTTTGGTAGTAAAAATGAAAATTTATAGTCATGATGAAAATTCTAATGGTGATGAAAAAGTGGGTACATCAACATATCGCCAATCAGATTATCGTAATTTCAATCTTTCCGATTTAGGTTATTTGTTTGATAAACAAAAACATATAAACCAAAATATAATTAAGGATTTTATTTATTGGAAAATGAATTAAACATAACCGATGCAAGCCTATCATAAATGAGTGTTGGAACAGTGGGGTAAGAAACTAAGAAAGTCTCTCGAGTAAAACAGCCTCTCAAATTTTGGAGCCAAAACACTTTTGGAAACATTAATACCATTAATGTAAACATCAAAAAAAAAAATGTTATCCTTATAACCCCAAAGACTTGGAATTTTTAGTTGTTGATCTTTCTAAATGGTACAACATCAAGCAAAAATTACGGATAGACAAAAGTAGGGACCAAACGACTCTAAAAAAATATAATAGAAACCATCGGGGATAATAATGTGAACTAGCTCAATAATAAACATGAAATTGCAAATTATACTACCAACTATTTTCAGGATATAGCTAAAACTGTGAACCAAACATTGACAAAAGCATGTTTTATCTTATACTTATTCCATCTTGCATTACTGATATTGATAATAAAAAATTTATGTAATGTTCTTACTATGTATGAGATAAAAAGGGATTTTACTCATTAGGAGCCTAATAAATGCCCAGGATCCGATGGGTTTATCCCAAAACATATTCCAATAAAACTAGGACTTAACAGGCGATGATTTAACCCAAATGATTCAACAATGTGTTTTTTACAACTGATCATCTCTTAAAAGAAATATATGCGTTTTTTTTTATCTAGTGTACAATGAAACTTTGATAAATGAATAGCCTTGGAACTGCTAAATTCTATCAATTTAACAAAGTATTAATTATCGATAAATTAGTAAGTTATTAATATATCGATATATATCAAATTTAAGTTTTAAAATAAGTGTATAGATCATTTTGTTTATAATAATAAATATCTAGATATTTTTCCTCAATTCAAATTATATTCAAATATTTTAATATAAGATAATATTTTGTATACTATGTGTGTAAATGTATATACTTCGTTGTTAAAATTAAAACAATAAGAAGTGAAACACAACAAAATCACTCCAGAACTTATTAAGAGACTAAAAAAAATTAAAGATGAAGTTCAATGTTATATGAATGTGAACAAGAAGCAAACTTAAGTGTTATTACACTGATTATTAATTTATATTTTAGTTGGGCCCTATTGGAAACTTAAAATTTTTATTATCTTATAAATTTAGCGGGGTTATTAATTTAGCACAGTGGTCCAATTCGGAACTGACAAAAAATATTATTTTAGTAAAATTATTAACTTATCACGATTAATTTAACGAAGTTTTATTGTACCTAAAATCCTCAACCCTACTACTACTCCAACTGAGTTTAGACCTATAACTCTCTATAAAACTTCTTACAAAGTTATTTCCGAACTTATGGCTAACGGGATGGAAGGTATTTTGAATAAAATAATATCCCCTTCTAGTCTTCCTTTATTTCTGGAAGGCAAATAACAACTAATTTCTTTACAGCTCATGAGCTTCTTCACAAAACAAGAAATACTAAGAGTAAACAATGCCTCATGGGCTTTAAAATTGATATGCCAAAGACTTTTGATCTTGTTGAATGTAATTTCTTAATTCAAATCATGCTTAAATTAGAGTTTTTTAAAAAATGGTGTAATTTAATCTTGCAATTCATCTCTACTACTTTTTTAGCTATTTTCATCAATGGTTCACCTAGTATTTTTTTTAAAACCAATTAGAGGTTCGGAACAAGTTTTTTAGACCAATTAGAGGTTTGGAACAAGAAGATCACATCTCTTCTTATCTCTTTCTCTTCTGTGTAGAAGCTTTCCAGACCTACAATAAATCTAAAATTAAAGATCTTATAAAAGGAATCAAAATATATAAAAATACTCTCTTTATTTACCACTTGATTATTTGATTTAATATGATACATAATTGTTTACTTACAATACTTTAATAAGTTTGTTTAAATATGTTGCAACGGCTTACGGTCAACTTATAGACCTAAATAAGTCAGGAGTATTATTCAGTCCTAATTTACACCAGTACCAATGTCAGACACTGTTAAAGCAAATCTTAGGAGTTAAAGTTATATCATGATGTGATAGGTACTTACTTCTCCTTCGTTTGCCGATTGACCAAAAAATAAAAAGGTCGGAATCCCTGATTCACAAGATGAAAAATATAATAAGTAGTTGAAAAGGTTAGCTCCTTAATACGTCTAGAAAGTATGTAATGCTTAAATATGTTATTGTACTACATCTCTTGGTGTCAAAATATGTTATGGTCGGAATCCATCAGATGAATTGGTTTAATATCCCACAAAAAAAATATTTGACGAAGCCTTTTAAACTTAAACGTGGTTAAAGGTGGGGTAAAAAGGAGGATGCCAAAATTGAAAGAGGTAAGAAAAGATTTTACTTAAATAATCCTAAATTAATCACTGTGATGTGGCATTTTGCACTGAACCCAACTTCCTCCTATCTTGTCTAAAATCCAAATGAACCGCATTTAATGGGGCAAAATATAAAAGGGCAATCCAAAAGGAAAAAGTTTAATAATGAGAGATGGCCAGTTAAAACTTTAGATTGTGTAAAACTCCGCTTGCGGATTAGATAGATAGATAGAGACTGGACCTTCCATGTCATAAATCTGGAAAAATTTAAAACCAATATTATGTGAAAGTTTTTAAGGACTAGTAGTAACGCATTCGAGAATTCAAATAAGAAAAGTTTTATTGAATAGTCATATAGGGTTGACGTTGGCATTATGCCAAAGCAGAAGTAGTAGGGACGTGTCTTGCTTGAGCTAGGATAAGCTATTTGTGAATCGTCCTTGAGGGTATTGTGTGCATAATTACGTGTCCTCGGGACATGGCTCTTTGATTGTGGCGTGTCCAAAAGAAATGGTGCATAGTTCGTGACGCGTCCTTGAGTAGAATGCTAGAATGACATATATTTAAGGACAAGACGTCGAATCGTGATGTGTTCTTTTCGAACAGGGCATTAAGCTAGAATGCGTCTTTGAAGAACATGCATTAGCTATTTCCAGAATCAATAGATGCTATTGAAGCATCGATGCGCATCTGAGACAAGTTCAAGGAATTCAGCTGTGGAATTTATACGATTTAAGACTGGTTCAATATGGCATAAATATTGTAAATGTTAAAGAGACCACGGAGTCAGTGCAGAACGTCCGTAGTTATTTATAGAGACTGTTTTCTTAATTCACCTGTGAACTATAAGTAGAAATGCAGTCTTTCATGTTTTAATATACAGCCAGAAAATGCACTTACAATTTACTCCAAAACGTATCAAGCGATTTTAAGTGTATTTTTAAGGTTTTTTCAAATCGTTGGATGATTTATACATGCTACTCCTAAGCTAGTACATGACCACTAAACTTACCAGACTCGACACTGGTCAGTCTAATTATCAAGTTAATGAGTTGCGCAACTTGCCTCATTGACTTAGTAAGTTATCGACTTAACCTAATAAAAATAGTGGTGGTCCACGACTTCACTATTTCTACGATATATCAAACATAAAACATGGGGGGTTCTCATTGGGGTATTGGTCTGGCGGTCTCTGGCATGGTACGTTGTGGCAATACATCCGCGAACAAGAAGTTAATAAGTAGTGGGATAATTTCAGAGCGGTTGAGAGTACGAGGAGTAATGGTCAGAAAAGTTGTCATGGACCGGAAAATTCCGCCTCCGGCGCTATGCGTTGGGCAGGACAGAACTCCCCGATGCGCGACTTAAAAAATAGTAACCGGACCTTAAAGCTTAACTTCTCGCTGTCTTATGCAGGTATATTTTCCTTTCCAAGCATGCTTTGCAAGCATGATACTCGAAACGTAGTTTCCATATCGTTCCAAATCACCCTTATCCTACAAAGGGTACATGACCATTAAAGCCAATGGTGAATGCCTTTGGAAAGCATCACATAATTACGATCATTGTCCAGACCTAACTCATACCTTGGACTAGTACCTAGGCCATTTCAAGCCTAATTTTTTGCTTCATCAATTCAGCTTCGACCATACGCTGGAGCCTGCACTGATCTTGTTCTTGCCAAAAGTGCAGCAACCAAACATATTCCGTTTATACCGTATGGCTTGATAGGAAGTATGATCATCCATCAAATGGAAGAAACTACCTCATAAAGTGCGGTAACAATCATCTCTTGCATAGCATTACCGAGCCAGATGATATGAGTTACCAAAGCGTCGCAATGATCTCCAAATTAGAGGATATGAGCGACAAGATGCTGCACCTCAATGCACAGCATTTCGGCTGCCTATGTACCGAACCCGTACCTTGAAAGGATCAAGCATGATCGTAGTTCATCAAAGTGTCAATTCAAAAGGAACAAGCAACTTAAGCCTATTAAGGCAAAGTCAACATCAATTCAAACTTCATCGCAAGGCCAAAGGCCAAGCAAAGCCTAGACCGTATAGGCCGAAGTACTTTCACAAGTATGCACTAGCTTGTGCATAACTATCGCTATTTACTATGCAAATATGCGTTTTCGAGTATGTAACACGATTGAATGATGCTTTCGCATAATTCAAGCTTTATCGCTAATCTACAAGCATAATGATGCTTAAGCATCAAGTATGCTCCAACGTACAGGCCACATCGCATATATATGTGCATTACCGCTCATGCACATTCAAGCTTTACCGTTTAAGCTATAAGCATATTGATGCTAAAGCATCAAGTATGCTCCAACGTACAAGCCACATCGCATATATATGTGCATTACCGCTCATGCACACTCAAGCTTTATCGAATAAGCTACAAGAATATTGATGCTTAAGCATCAAGTATGCTCCAACGCATAGGCCACATCGCATATATATGTGCATTACCGCTCATACAAGCAAAGCTCCCTCCCTATATATGTTTTATTCGCATTTTTACAAATAAATAAAAGAAAGGGAAGTGACATCCATCGACTGCACTTTAGGAAAAAACGCCAACATGTTGGCGCCTCTAGGAAAATCCGCTAACTGGTTGGCGCCTCTAGGAAAATCCAATAACTGGTTGGCGCCTCCAGGGCTATTTCGATTCCTAGTTAGCATAGCTAAGCATCATTGATTTCCAACCAACACCTCCTCCATATATATGTTTTATTTGCATTTATACAAGTGGATATAAGGAGGATATATGACGTTCATCTACTGCACTTTCTAGTGATGCATTCTCGGGCATACATCACAGTATAATAGTGCATTAGCACTATGATGCGCTCTCGGATACTCCACATAGGTTCAGTGATGCATTCTCAATCATGCATCACGGCATAAAAGTGCATTAGCACTATAATGCATTCTCGGGTATGCAGCTTTGGCTTAGTGATGCATTCTCAATCATGCATCACGGTATAATAGTGTATTAACACTATGATACTCTCGCGAATACGCAACATTGGTTCAGTGATGCATTCTCAATCATGCATCACGGCATAATAGTGCATTAGCACTATAATGCATTCTAGGATACTCCATATATAGTCAGTGATGCATTCACAATCATGCATCATGGCATAATAGTGCATTAGCACTATAATGCATTCTCGGGTATGCATCGTTGGTTCAGTGCTGTATTCTCAATCATGCATCACGGCATAATAGTGCATTAACACTATGATGCTCTCACAAATACGCAATATTGGTTCAGTGATGCATTCTCAATCATGCATCACGGTATAATAGTGCATTAACACTATGATGCATTCTCGGGTACACAACATTGGTTCAGTGATGTATTCTCAATCATGCATCACGGCATAATAGTGCATTAGCAGTATGATGCATTCTCGGATACGCGGTATTAGTTTAGTGATGTATTCTCAATCATGCATCATGGCATAATAGTGCATTAGCACTATGATGCTCTCGGGTATGCAACATTGGTTCAGTGATGTATTCTCTATCATGCATCACGGCATAATAGTGCATTAGCATTATAATGCATTCTCGGATACGCAATATTGGTTCAATGATGCATTCTCAATCATGCATCAAGGCATAATAGTACATTATCACTATAATGCATTCTCGGGTATGGAGCGTTGGTTCAGTGATGCATTCTCAATCATGCATCACGGCATAATAGTGCATTAACACTATAATGCATTCTTGGATACGCAATATTGGTTCAGTGATGCATTCTCAATCATGCATCACGGCATAATAGTGCATTAGCACTATAATGCATTCTAGGATAATCCACATAGGGTCAGTAATGCATTCTCAATCATGCATCACGGCATAATAGTGCATTGGCACTATAATACATTATAGGATACTCCACATAGGGTCACTGATACATTATCAATCATGCATCATGGCATAATAGTGCATTAGCACTATAATGCATTCTAGGATACTCCACATAGGTTTAGTGATGTATTCACAATCATGCATCACGGCATAATAGTGCATTAGCACTATAATGCATTCTCGGGTATGCAGTGTTGGTTCAGTGATGCATTCTCAATCATGCATCACTGCATAATAGTGCATTAGCACTATGATGCTCTCGCGAATATGCAACATTGGTTCATTTATGCATTCTCAATCATGCATCACGGCATAATAGTGCATGAGCACTATGATGCATTCGCGGGTACGCAATATTGGTTTAGTGATGCATTCTCAATCATGCATCACGGCATAATAGTTTCATTAACACTATGATGTATTCTCGGATACGCGGTATTGGTTCAACGATGCATTCTTAATCATATATCACAACGTAATAGTGCATTAGCATTATGATGCTCTTGGGTATGCAACATTTGTTCAATGATGCATTCTCAATCATGCATCACGGCATAATAGTGCATTAGCACTATAATGCATTCTCGGATATTCAACATTGGTTTAGTGATGCATTCTCAATCATGCATCATGGCATAATAGTGCATTAGCACTATAATGCATTCGTGGATACGCGTCAAGGCCATTTGTGCCTTTCCCGGGTAAGGGTCATTTTTGATGCATTCTCGAATATGCATCACGCGTAATAGGACCTTAACACTATAATTCGAGGTTAAGTCATCCACACCCTGATGTAATCCTAAGTGAGCTTTATATGCTTAGGGTGAAGCTTCATCCCAGGTCATGATGCGTCCCTGAGTAAGCTTCATGCAAAAATTACGGGTGTTACACAAGTCTTCCTTATTTTTCCGGATATGACTTCACTACAATCTCTACAATCATTACTCCTCTACCTATTTTGCAACTTCCACCACTTAAGAGAAATCAGTATGTCTCCCATCAACTTATAAATAAATGGCCTTCATCTATTCGACAAGGAACTGAGACAAAATCAACGATATATCTTAGAGATAGCCCATTCTTAAAATTACACACTACTACCACTTTTAATAACATAGTGATTTCTCAAACTTCTTTGCTTCCCTCCCTAAAGATCAACCATCATCTCCACCTTTGTAACCTAATCATGACTTAAACGGTCATTTCTTGATTTAGGCTCGTCCTGTTTGAGTTTGATCTCTCGAACCTACCTAAAACTACTCTTTTGCAGTACATTTGTTTCACCCTAAAACACAAGTATACTCGTTGTCCAAGAATACTTGTAGGATAAGTCATAAGTATATGTGGCTATAAATACCTCCACAGTTGGAGTTATAAGTATAACAATCTTTTTAATCAATACATTTTGTATTAGAGAATTGAATCTTGAGTTGGTACCAGGACATGATTCAAATCAAAGATTGATTAGTAACGATCCGGTTGGCATTACAAGAGGTAATCTTCTTTGTACGTTATTTTTCAATACTTAGAAATATAATTTATCCTTACCTTACTTATTTAGAAGTACATTTTCTTTTAACCCTATCTGTTGGAAATATATATTTAAGACATGAATTATTTTTCTTTTATTCTTATTAAAACATCTTTGATAGCTATTTTCATGAATGATGCATTTTGTTTTAATACAAATATTTTGTAACCTTCTAATAGTTAGCATAGATCTTAACAGGAGTAAGTAAACCATATTTATGTTTTCATTAACACTCTTTTAGATAAGGTCATAAAATTAGATTTTAGTAGGAAAATTAAACAAGAGAGTTTTCCTTTATTTTTTTTAAGTTGAAATGAAAATATAAATTGGGAAAGAAAACAAATGTGTGAGCATCTTTTGTTTTCTACAAATGTGATTCTGAGTAAGAATAGAAGTGTAGAAATATTGTATTCTCTCACAGTGCAAGAGTAACTATGAAAGAGGTTTTACTTGGTTGTTTTATCCTTGGGGCGACGCAACATCGAAGAGATGCTTGCACAATCTTGGGAAGAGCCACGAAACGTCTTAAGAGAGCGACCTGGTTGTGACCCAACCATAAAGTTATTTTATTTTTTTTGGTTTTTTTGATTGTTTTTCAGGATATTTTCAGCAATTGCTCCAACAATTTTAGGACGATTTCTTCTGTCATAGTGTAGATGGTGGGTTTTCGACAAGGGTCAGAATTGTAAAATCGCCTTTCTGCCTAGTCGCATGAACATATAAGTATCCGCTCATATTTGTGCATATACTTCTGACTTCACCTCAAAACATAAAATATTGTGTTCCTCCTTATATTCCGCAGGCGAATTGAGGATACCATCTCTACAAAAGGCTACATGAGTTATATACTGATCCTATAGTCTATAATTTATACATAATAAGTTTCAAGCTCCTAGATGGGTTTCCCACTATTATAGAGAAACTTGAGTCTTCTCTAAACAACTACAAACATTCTAAACCGTCCTTACGGCCTCCTAAATACTCATAATATTTATGCCATATCAAACTAGTCTCAAGTCGCATATTTCCATAGCTGAATTCTTTGAACTTGTCTCGAGTGCCCATCGATGTTCTGGTAACATCTATCAAATTCGGGAATATGTAATGCTTAAAACCCAAAATATACTCAAGCTTAATGCTTTGTTCGCAACAAACTCTTCTCGAATTTCTCTTATGAGCTTAAATATATTACTTTAGCACTTGGCTCAAAGATAAGACACGAATTATGCGCCACTCCCCTTGGAGGCGCCACAACCAAGAGGAAATGCCTCAAAAGACGCATTGTGCCTCTGAGCTAGGATAACCCTAGCCTTTTCTCCTATCAGCGCCAAGTTAGCACCAACTATTTGTCTTAGCACCACATTGCCACCAGTTATCCATATTAGCGCTAAAAGCGCTAACTTTCTTGGCGCTAACCCTAGCACCTGGGAAGCGCCAACTAACCTAAAATGGTCTTAGCTAGCATATCTTGGCATAATGAGGCCTTATCTAGCGCATCACCACCTTAGCACTTTAATCTTTACACTAAAAGTGCTAACCCTAACCCTAGCGCCAAAAGCGCCAACTCTTCTTGGCTAAGTGCCTTAGCTAGCGCATCCTCGAGAAAGCCTCTCATGACTATCCACTATCCAACTCGTCACAAGGACGATGCACCCCTTCATGCCTAGCGAGTCCCTCCTCCACAACGTCCCATGTTCGGATGCGCCAAGCCTAGAGTGTCACAAGGCCAGTGGGTCCTAGCTATGCCTAGGGCGTCCCTAGTGGCCAATGCGTCCATACTCCACAATGTCCCATGCTCGAACGTGCCAATCCTAGCAAGTTCCATGCCCTACCTAGATAATGCGCTCTAGCCAGCGCGTCTTGTCTCCAGATCTTCCTTGGCTCCAGCGCGTTCCTTGGCTCTCCAGCGCGTCCTGACTCTCCAATGCTCCTTAGCTCCAGCACGTCCCTAGTATAATGCGACCATAGCCAATACATCTTTGGCCTAACACATTTATACTTTGCAACTTAGACATAAACATCTTGGCGCTAGCACTTTTGTGCTAACTATACTTGACCTGATTGAAAGCTAACTTCAAACCTTCTTGACACTAGCTTTATAGCCCTAGTGCAATTAAATTTACTAAAAGCCATGCATATTGGCTTTTCTCCTGAGATGTTAGCACAATAGCCTTTTATACTGAAAGAGATAACACATTATTATTTACGCTAAGTAGTTATTTCTAGCTTTGCTAGTTACTTCCCTCAGAAATACGCATTTCTTCTTAATATTGGTCTAATATCAAATATTATATGAATTATAGTAGGTCTCCTTGCTTAAGAAGCCCTTTATAATATTTTACCTCAAATGCCTCTCAGACTTATGCTAAGTCACTTTTGAGTTAATACTTAGCTATTAAATGTGCCATGTTACTCCCAAGCAAGTACATGGCCACTGAACTTCCCAGACTCGACACTGATCAATCTGATCATCAATCCAGTGAGTTGTGTAACTTGCTTCACTGACTTAGTAGGTCATTTGAGATGACTTTACTTGGATCAATCAAACAATATTGGCTTATAATTCCATTATTTCACGAGATATCAAAACAACACATAGGGGGATTCTCATTGGGGTATTGGTCTAGCGGTCTACGACAATCGTGCATGGTGGCACCACCTCCACGA
Organism: Papaver californicum; assembly: GCA_023531435.1. Taxonomy (NCBI): domain Eukaryota; kingdom Viridiplantae; phylum Streptophyta; class Magnoliopsida; order Ranunculales; family Papaveraceae; genus Papaver; species Papaver californicum. The sequence continues at coordinate 9,086,496 of JAJJMC010020972.1, read as the reverse complement.
ACAAGAAGGTAATTGCGTTCTAGATTGAAAGTGTGATTGTTGGATCTTAGAATAAATATGTGCACGGAAACAAGATATTATGAAAAACTACTTATTGTTTGTGACAATAAAAGTGTAACTTACATAATATTGAAACTTATGAGATGTAATTTGAAACCAAACCAAAACCAAAAGAATAGGAATCCTAGTTGCAACAAATAGCAATACCTACTCGCATCAAGAAATGAAAAAATATTGATAATGAAGTTATTTGTTATGTTTATAATAAACCAAGTGCTACGGACCGGCATTACAAGAACACCAAATACTATTAATAATGCTTCTCAATCTAAGTTAATATGATTTGAGGATACAATGAGGTGGGTATATAGTGAAATTTTATCCCATGTTTGTTTTGATAGTTTATTATTCAAAAATTGCACCAAAATGTTTAAAAGAAAGCAGTGTTGAGAAATACTCACATACTACAATTCTCGGTACTGGTACGATCTCAAATTTTACTTCGAGTATAACTGTCTTGATAAATATGCTCATTATTCTGAAATGAGAAAGAATCTAGTTTCCAAATATCTTTTTATTAACACGATTGAGTTTATCAAATTATCGAATTTGATCATTGCACTACTACAATTGATATGTTATGAATGAAATGTTTGAACCTAAAACTGCAATCTTACCATAACTTGACTTGAGTTTTGAATGTTTGCAATATGCGACTTTATCGTGTTTTTATGGAGTTTATGAATTAGTGATGAGTATGAGCATGTTGTGATTTCTTTTAAACTTTTTAAGAACTTTTTACGTAACATGTATCAATCTTACCCAAGTCACTAAAGCATGTAGACTTCCAAATCTTGCTAGTTTGCAAAAGTATCAACCAAAATAAAAAAATTATGAATTTTATAAAAAAAAAAATTGGTGTATAGTATAGTCTATCTTGGTGAATGCAATGATCATTTAAGTAAAAATTTGAGCAATATTGTCTACCCGAAAGTGTTCATTTATTCGTCCTTTATATTGTGTCAAAAGGATTTTGAACTTGGATCATCATTTTACTGGTTATGATCAAGTACGCATGGCGCGCTATATATGAGTTTTGTTGAATACAATTTTCCAAGAGTCCATAACTTTGCATAGACGTTAGACACATTACTTGTGCATAGAAAATTATTTCTAATTTTTGTATGAATGAGAAGATTCTCTAGTCTCTGAATTGGTATTAAATACCAAATTATAACTTTTAATGAAGTCTATAGAAATTTTCGAATGAACGTGGGAAGAAATGCAATTTGCATAAGTAACTTATCAATTTTAAATCCTTGTCGTTGATTTGAAATTACCTTTTGAGTCAAGAAATAGTGGAGGTTCTTTAACCTCTGTTGTGTTAAGTCTAAACACTGAACTTAGATTAAAATAACTAAATTAAAATGGAGATTACAAGGTCATTGAGAATGAACTTAGACATCCCTAAGTAGTAAGCCTAAAAAGAACTTTAGTCCTGATTATTACTTTGTTTGAGATATTTAGTTGTTTTTATTTTAATCTTTGGAAAAGTTTTTAAGAGTCAACTATTTTAGGTTGACAAACAAATAATAAGGTTGTGTTTGATACTTTCTTTCGTGTCACTAGATTTACATTCTTGTTTGTGGATGTTGAATCTACTATGCATGATTTTTTATATATCATACGTAAAAAAAATATACTTGAATATGTTAGTTAAATGATCAATCTATGTAAGCCAAGTATAAAAAATTTGTAGTAGATATAAGAACGAAGTGCATAAAAGTTCGAATAGTCATCATATAATATAAAACAAGATCTAAAACATTTGCATGAGAAACTTGTTTACTTGATTTGTTCAAATAGTTTCAAAATTGATTAAGCCGAAAAATACATATGACTGGTTGTTATAGATGCATGAGTGATTCATTGAATTTTTATTCTAAGTTTTATGATGTTAATGAAACTGGGAAAATACTTAGTTTATTGTTTGACATGTCTAAATTTTTGTATTGAATTGTATTTCTTTTGGATCCATTTTATTATACTGAAAAAATATTTGTAAGAAATTGAAGTATAGTTTGCTTATAAACTACTTTTCACTCATTTGATTCTGGTGTTATAGTGTTTGTGATTGTGTGTGATTATGAGTATGGTAGAATGATAGCGTTCTTTGCTACATAATTGACTATATGTATTTAGATTCCGTACTGGGGGTTTTATATAAAGATTTACTAATAATTCTGGTATGGAAAATTAGTAAAGCATTGAGAAGGTTATGAGGTGTTTGAAATAACCCTTGAACCTACATATGCACAATCTAAATTTCATTGCAATCCTTTAAGAATATCATGATGCTGACTGAGAAATCCAGTCCTCTACTTGATAGACAAATACTAGACATATTAATCCAATATGATAGCACCGCGGCTATTGCAAAATCTAAGAACCGTTAATTACAATTATATGAGTCGACATATATGGTGATAGACAAGCAATATTGATGCTATGAGAATGAATTATATATGGCATGAAAAGAGTTTTTATTGATTCTTTGACAAAAAGATTAATAAGAAGGTGTAGAAACATATTATGGAATGAGGTTGATGCCCGTTGAGAATTGAGTCATTTGTGATGGACACCCACCTAGAAATAGGTTCAAGGGGAATAATGATTCACAAATGATATGGACGTAGTTGTTCGTGATGGAAACCCAACCTATAACTTAAAATCCATTGAATGGAAACAAATGGGACTAAGTCACGGATAATAAGTATATACAGAATCATGCTTTTGAGAATTTATCCCACGATATGATATCCTGAAGCGAGTTAAGGTTGAATGTTTTCTATTTAAAACTCTTGATGATATTTATATCTATATATATAAAGTGGGGTACTTAACTACAAGAGTGTTTAGGGTGAAAAAAAAATATACTGAAAATAGTACTTTATGTAGGTTCGAGAGATCAAAATCATACAAGACAAGCCTAAACTAATAAATGGCCATTCACGTCTTGCTTCAGTCACAAAGGTGGAGATGAAGGGTTGATCTTAGGGGGGGAAACAAACAAGGCTGAGAAATCACTGTATGATAAAAATTGTGTTGTGTGTAGTTGAAGACTGGATTATCTCTGGGATAGATCTCTGTTATATTCTTGTTTTTAATAGATGAAACAATCTATTTTATAGTCTTGTAGTGAACATACTGATTTCTCGTAAGTTGTGAAGATAGGAAGAACTAATGATCGTGGAGATTGTAGTGGAGTCATATCCGCTAAGTCAGAAGGAGTGTATAACTACTACGCCATCATCCTCTCAACTGGTTATAACTGTCCCACAACTTATTACCTTCTTGTAGTGGATATGTTGCCACATTGCACGTTGATGTAAACCTCCAGACCAATACCCCAATGAGAATCCCCCCATGTGATATATTTGATTATCGTAGAAAATAGTGAAGCCATGGAATACTACTATTTTGGATAATAACCTGTTAAATTAGTGAGAAAAGTTGCACAGTTCACTAAGTGGTCAAGTAGACTGATTAGTATTGAGTCTCGTGAAAATAGTAAGTTTATGAATTGTGCGTAAGCAAAACTTATAAATAGCACAAATTCATAAATATCCAGAGTCAAAACATGTAAAAAGTTCTCAGAGTCCGGACACAAAACAATCGTCGCGTCATCGAGGACAGGGCATCAAGATAGGATGCGTCCTCGAGGACAAGCCCATGTTGGCGTTATAAAGGTATTGTCTCTAGCTTGGGATAGCACTATGGGGAAGAATGCCAGCGCCACGAAAAATTGGTGGCGCCAACACAAGGATGGTGTTGTGAGGGTCATAGCGGTAGCACTATGCCAGTACCGCAAGTTTTGGTTACAAAGTCAGAATGTCTCCTCGAGGATTAGACATGAAGTTGGGTCGCATCCTTAAATGCATCTTTGAAGATCATGCATTAGCTAGTCCCAGGATATGACCTTTTTGTATGTTGTCTCTTATTGCAGATAACAATAAATTGACGTTGTTTGAATACTGATGCACATGCGAACAAGTTCAAGGAATTCAGCAGTGGAAGTTATGTGACATGAGTCTAGTTCGATACGGCAGAAATATAGAAACTTATCCTTAATTCTCTAGCGGAATATATATATATAAACTATAGTATTTTATATTTTAATATAAAGTTAGAAATATGCGCGGATATTTTTATGTTTCTGATGTTGGGCAGAAGGTAATTTTACGATTCTAGCTCTTGCCAAAAATCCACAATCAACATTAAGTCCCCTGTTTAGTAAGGAACAGTAATGTTTCACAGTAAACACTAGATGGTGACAATATACTTCAGAAATTAGGAATAGAGAATAACATACTTATCTTTTGTCTTTCGGGACTAAGATAGACACCCCTTAGCATTAACCCTACCTAGGGTTAATAAACGCCAGTATTGATGCCGTGAGGACTAATCCGTCGGTAATAAGGAAAAATTGTTGGCTCTAATAATCCTTGAGATTTAGGTTGGTCCCTTGATACAACAAGGGTGAGGAATCTTATATTCACGTATATAAATAACCTTATTCTCTCAAACTCATAGCGCCACCTCATTTCCTTTTTTTTCCATTATTTTCACGAGTAATCAACATAGAGTTGTTGCTCCTTTGAGTAAGGGTTGTTAGCTAAGAGAAGGAATTGATCCTAGGGTTCTTTGTTGGGTAAGATAAGATTGGTCCTTAGGTATGCTTCCGAGCGAGAGAGTATTGGTCCTCGAGTACGCTGCGGGGCGTGAGAGGATTGGTCCTCGAGTACGGTCGAGAGAGAATTGGTCCTGAGTACGATGTCAAGTTTGGGCTGGGTTGTTTCTTGATTACGCTCTACTGGAGAAGATTGAACCTGCTCCCTGTTCCCGAGTACGTTGCCAACAAAAGAGGTTGTTACTAGCGAGTTAGTCGTAATTCCGGTATTAGGTAAAACTAGGGTTTCCTAATTTTTCTCGTATATCATATGCATATATACATATCTTGATAATTACGAAAAGTATCATTTTTTTCTTTTAAGAAAACCCTAACGTCATAATTGTTCTTCCAAGTGAAGTATCTCTCAATCATATCAGCAACAATATCAGTAAGCTTAAACAGGTATGCCATGGTTTTGGTAACTTTTTTTTTAATTCTTTTATATGCTTCTTTTGTTGTTGATGTAGTAACGCATCTTGTTGCTTCTGTTTGGATAGATCATAGAAGTTCCTGATCGAAACCGTGATTCTGACTCCTCGGGTAAGAAAGCAAATCATAGAAACAAAAGACCAAAAATGACTTCTCTTGAACAAGTACAATCCAGAATTAATAATTTGTTGGGTAAAGTTGCAAGGCTCGTACGGGGAATGCCTCTCAATCACCAGAGAGAAGAGCGTGGTGTTCTCTTGATCTCATGTTCGTTATTAATGCGAAGGAGGAACTTAGACCCAGTAAGAATTGGAGAGGAATAAGATTGAGAACAAGGAACTCTGGATCTATCAACAGAAACAACGCCTCCGGATGAATGCAAGGATTGCATAGACAAAGCGACATGAGCGAAATATTCATGTTTATGGTATGGTTTCATATTCTGATACAGATGAACCCTTCTGACTGGGAATCTATGAAGCGAATATAAGTCGTTTTTCCCGTACGAGACATCAGAGCGATTAGCTCGAGCTGACTTTGAACTTGATTCTGAAGTTGACTATGCTGATAAGCATATTGGGTTCTGTTGACCCTGCAGATGATAAAGATCCAGAAGAAGACTCGGAGGAAGATCCCGACAAAATCCCAAAAGAAGATTCCGAGGAAGACCCAGAAGAAGAAACGAACATGAATCAAAAGTTGGTTATTCGAAGTCATAGTATGAACCTTGTCATAGTGTTAGACAAATGCATCCCCAATTTCTTCACGTCACAGATATAAGCAGCACCATCCTTCTTCCCATGACTAATCCAGCATCATGTATCAAGGATATCTCACTACTCTGGCATCGTCTCTTAGGGACATGTCATTATTCAAGCACAGTCTCTTGAGGACGCACCACTACTCAAGCTCCGTCTCTTGAAGACGCGTCATTTCCCAAGCTCCGTCTCTCTAGGACGCATGACTACCCAAGTATAATCTCTCTTGGAAGCATGACTACCAAGTAACAGGATTTGGTGCTAGCATGATCTAGCACCAGCTACATCCTTAAGGATCTAGAAAATTCCTTACGGAGCTAGCACATGTTAGCGCCAACACTCCCTTCCCACGGTGATATCCTAGTGCCAGCGTCAGTCTACTATGGCGCTAGCCCATGCTAGCGCTAGCAAATATTACCACGATACTGGCCTAATGCCAGCGTAAATATCCTATTGTGCTAGCCCATATTATTGCCAACCAACATCATACACTTTGGCGCTAGCTTAGTGTATGCACCGCTATAATTACAATGCTGGTATTAGTAACTATTTTCAATATGCTAGCCTAGTGCTAGCACTCGCTACAGCATGGGTTTTCATGATTCCTGAGGTACTGGCTCAAGGATGATGACACTCTTTCTACTAATACTAGCATTAGATAATACTCCTTGTCTTTTGTGCAATGCCAAGTTCCATACTTTGCTCATATATACATATCTCAGTATCTAAGTTGCCTCCATAGTGCCTCGAGACGTAGATATTCAAGAAACAACTCTCTCGGCTAAGATTACTCAAAAATACCACCACTGGTAACTCATACTACCACTAAGTACTTAGCCTATTAAAATGTTCACGACTGGCATCATTACTTATATCTCATTGATTAGAGCTCATCGCTCAGATCCTACTCAATGGAGTTTAATGCTCTAGCCATGATAATACAATTTATCCTTAGACTTGCTAAGATTTATTTACTAAATATCTAAGTTATTATTAGACTTACTATTTTCGCCAGACTTGACACTGATTAGTATACTTAACCACTTAGTGTACTTAACAACTTGCCTTACTAATTTATCAGTTTATTTTCCTGACTTAACCAAAATAGTATTTGTCCATGACTTCACTAATTTTGTACGAGACATCAAATATGTCACATGAGGGGATTCTTATTGGGGTATTGGTCTGGCGGTTTACAACAACGTGCGGTGCGGCAACACATCCATGATGAAAAGGCAATAAGTAATGGGACGGTTAAGAGAAGTTGGGAGGATGAGGGGTGTAACTGGTGGGTTTTTTACAAGGGCATGAATTTTAAAATTACCCGTCTGGCTGCAGAAATATAATAAATGAATCTCTGACCCGGCGTCAGAATTATGGGTACGTACTTCTGTCTTACATTCCACAAGAGAATTGAGTATTGGTATTCAGGTCATGGCTACATTATCCCTATAGCTCTTTTATATATGTATGCACCCGTAAAATTTCAGGGCTTTACCCGAATAAACCCTCGTTATTTGATATGCGTCCATGTAAATTATCTGTATTGATCAGAACACGCTGAATACGCAAAATTATGAACATTCGAAATGAATGATATGTCATATCTGAATGAAAACATAAATTAGATGCATACTGTCGAAATGCAAAGTCGCATTGAACATCATCTCAAGTCGCAAACTTCCACAGATGAGTTTCTTGAATATGTTCTGTATGCACTGCATCAAAGACAAACATAGTACCAACATTAAATCTCACGCGATTGAGGAGCCATAAGCAAGCCATTGTTATGGCCACGACATTAGAAAGTGCCAACGCTAGCATCGCATAGGCAATGGCCACGAAACCAGCAAGTGCCATCCCTAGCAATCCCTATCCATGCCCCTAGCACTAGCCCACGCGCCAACATAATCCTAGCACTAGTGCTCGAGCTAGCACCAGCACTAACGCTAGCGCCAGCATCTGGGATGCCAAGTCTACTCCATAAAATGCAACTTCAGTAACCAGAAAGAAGTGTGACATGGGACTACTCACCGTAGCCTGATAGACACATTTTAGTGTCTAGATTGCACCTTAGTTTCTATTAAGTTAGTATTCGATTTTGCAAATATTACGTGTTTTTATGCTTTTGTAGGTACATTTGAAAAATAAAGATTTGTGGAAAAATTGGCTCAAAAAGTGATAAAGGCACCCAAGGACAAGTGTTATTTGGCACCCTAGAATGGATAAGGGGTACCCTCGAGTCAACTCGGTCAAAATCGGGTCAAACCCGAGTCAAATCGGTCAACCCGAGTTGACCGAGTCAACCCAGTCACGGAATCGATCGGAAAATGTCTGTACTCAACTGTGAACATTGATTCATGGTTAAACTTGGTTATTTTGCTCTCAAATTGATACACAAGATAGATGGGATCCATACAAGACTAAACATGCCAAGAAACAACAATTTTAGCCGGAAAAATAGCCCCAAAATCCGAGTTTGGCCGGAAAAGGGAGTTAGACTTTGATTCGGATTTGGGAAGATTTGGATGTGTTTTAAAGAGTTCTATTAGGTTTAGAAGACTCACAAGGATCCCTAGAGCCTATATATACCAAGAGAAGCCAAGAAGAACGGGGAGAATAGCTTAGAATTGAAGTTTCGGAGTTGCCGGAATTGTGGCCGGAATACTCACGATCCGGCCAACTGCTGCTGCACCGGTCACCGCCGGTGACCGTGTTCTTCATCCCATCGCTGCCGAAGAAGAAGACACAGCAACACTTTTAAGTGTTGCTGTTCTGTTGCCTATAGTTTTGAGTTTCCTTTCCCTTTTCAATTGCCTTAGCCTTTTGTAACGGCTGAACCTTGTTCTGTAACACTTATAAACGCGTTTGTTCAGCTGTTGCACTATTATTCAACCTTGTAATTGATATTTTGAGCAATGAAAAGATCTTTTGAGCAAGTTTTCTTCTCCATGGGCTAAGTTTATTTACTGGGATGATGGAGGAGGTTTTTTCTCTCAATTTTATGTGGTAAGTCTATTTTTAATTAATTATTTATAATTCTTTTATTATTATTTGCATGGATTTAAATTAGAAAAAAATGGTTTTTATTAAATAGTTGTGTTCTCTTTTGATGGGTCATGCTTAGTTAATTACTCTTGATGTCCCATGCTTAGGATTTACAATTATTCTTTTAGGAAACATATCTTTGGCAAACTTGAATTAAATTGTTAAAAAGAATTACATGATTAATCACATGAATTGTTAGAAATAACTGAATCCTGATTCCTGGTATTTTCTCCATATTTTCTAAAAATATTCTCTAGTTTATTTTCCTGATTTTTATTAGTTTAGATTTAGTATAATATTTTCTAAAATCATTACCTTCACAAGTTCGAGAATCGAACCTCTTTTTACCACTATATAAAATCACATCATAGCCCATCCCCTATGAAAATCAAGGATTCAGAAGATAGCTCAAGAGACGCCTCCGGGAACATAATCTTTACAGACACCCGTAGCACCACCTCAGCAATAGGACACCTTTCAGCTCATCATCTTCACCATCGATCTCTTCAGAGGGATTCTCCCATATGAGTGTTCCAAGCGTACCATCATCACATCCAGAAGGGTAAAACAAGCTTATGAGCTAAAGGGGATAACACACAATTTCATTCAGTTAATTCTCACGAAAACGTTCAAGTTGCGAATCAGCATCTAGGGCACCAACGAGGGCTCCAACTTCAATTCAAGTTCTTGCTCCAGCCTTAGCACGCAAAAAAAACAACAATAATATGAGGTATCAACCATCCTGGCTTCCCTTGCCTGATCAGACCCTGGAGGCATGGACCCATGGCATTACTATCAAATCATCACTCGTCTAGTAGCAGGCAAAGGTAGTTACACCTGGGGACTGAAGGCTTCTTTGGTTTTAGATATTTAACACATTCATATCCTTCGAACAGAGTATTCGATCAACAACAGTAGCAACAAGACCTCCTACTCGCATTATCCTGACAAAAGTGGGGATAGATTGCCAATTGGAGACAAACAATAAAGTTAATTTCATCCTTCCAAGAGCAGACTATGCTAGCAAAGAAAAGAATATAATTAGTTATTCCCTGGAATTACCAAGTCCGAGAATAAGATGATCTCTCACTTGTCTGGCCATACACAACCTATCACTTGTTCGTCCAAGTCAAGACCCTCTGCTTGTCCGCCTATCCGTGGCCTCCTCTCTTGCTTGGACGACCATGTGAACTTGTGTACTCGTACTTACAAACCTGAAATACTGATAATGCATCCTTGATGATGATATTGTGCTTCTATACATCCCTGTCAATCATCCCTAACTTGCAGATCCATCAACATGACGATATTTATAGTTCAAGCCTACTGTAATATCTCTAGTAATATCTAATAACTAAGCTTTATTGTTTTATTTTTCATCAATATTAAACCTGAGAATTCCGCATAAATTTCTTAAGGAAGGCGTCCATCCTTGTCCCTCTATATATGTATGACTGAGCTTATCAGAGCAACTACATATACGACTAAATTACTTGATAAATTGACTATCATTCATCACTTAAAAAAAAAAACCATTAGAATATAATTGGTGTTTATTATGACATTCCCATATGTTTTATGATTCTTACATAACAAATCTCAAGCTCCTAGATGGATTGTCCACTAGTATTGAGAAATTTGAGTACCATTTGATGATATATCCCGCAGATGGATTCCAAAAAACTTAACTCATGTCTATATTCACGCTCAATTCAACAATATTGACTCACTAAAACATTTATATAACTTTGTATTGAAGTTACATACAAGTCTACATCTTAGTGTTCTGATGGCACCACTGCCTCAACAATCATTAGGTTTATTTCGGTGGTAAACTCGATATCTGAAATCATCATCAAAAAATAACAAAACATCATCATTGTCGAAATTAGGGTTTTGTGTTGGTGAAATATCAGAAAAACGATGAAACCAAATTCCAAGAAAAAAACAAAATTTCAATATAGACCACCAATACCAATGGAAATGGTTGAAAATATCTTATAATACAATAAAAAGATTGTTTGCAATATCCTTAAAGGTGTCAAAAATATAAAATTTTAATAGAGACCACCAGTACCAATGGACACCTTGAAGGTTAATTTCGGTATTAAACTCCATATCTGATAAATCCGAAATATCAATAGAGACCACCAATACCAATGGAAATGGTTGAAACATTTTACAGTATTATAAGATATTTTCAACCATTTCCATCGGTATTGGTGGTCTCTATTGAAATTTTAATTTTTTGACACCTTTATTGTTAATTTCGGTGGTGCTAGTGATAGCGCTAGGAATTAGTGATAGTGCATAAATATGCACGAAATTGCTTTTATCGATATTCATCTTACTACTGAAACCTCATGGTGTGTAAATATAAAAACAACAATAGAGTCCACCAAGGCTAATGTTAATGGTCCAATAGTATTATAAGATATTTTGAACCATTTCCATTAGTATTGGTGGTCTTTATTGAAATTTCGATTTTTTGACACCTTTAAGGCTCATTTCGGTAGTAAACTCAGTATCTGATAAAGCCATTTCCTATGAATTGCAGGAAATGGTTCAACATATTCATGGGACAATTATAGAACACATTCAACAGTTTAATCAATCTTTAGGTTGAACGCTAATCTATCATTTCAGATGGAGATCAAGGTATTCTTTCACTGAAAGAAATAAAAAGGTGGATTCCCATCTTATGAAGACAGCACTGTCTTGCCTCAACACTCATCTTACTGTTCTGACGGCACCACTGCCTCAAACACTTATCTTATTGTTCCGACGACGGTATTGCCTTAATACTCTCTACAACCAACTAATTTTCCAAATACCTTCCCGTCGTTGTTACGGTAGAAGAAGAATGCTCCAAATACCTAAGACTACAGTCACAGAAAGAGCAAAACTTGCTCATCCAGCTGTTACTCTTCTAGTAATATCTAACCCATTAAACAATAGAAGTCATATTTTATTTTTTCTAGAAGACCACCATCTAGTGCTTACCACGCAACATTACTCGTTCCGCGGTAAGCAGGGGACTTAATGTAGATGGTGGGTTTTTTGACAAGGGCCTGAATTGTCAAATTACCCGTATGGCTGCAGAACTATAATAATACTCAATTTTCTTGTGGAATATAAGACAGAATTATGGGTACGTACTTCTGTCTTATGTTCCACAAGAGAATTGAGTACTGGTATTCAGCTTGTGGCTACATTATCCCTGTATCTCTTTTATATATGTATATGTCCGTAAAATTTCAGGGCTTTACCCGGCTAAACCCTCGTTATTTCATGTGCGTCCATGCAAACTATCTGTATTGATCAGGACACGTTGAATACGCAAAATTATGAACATTCGGAATGAATTCTATGTCATCTCTGAATGAAAAAATGCAAATAAAATGCATACCATCTAAATGCAAAGTCGCATCGAACATCATCTCAAGTCACAAACTTGCACGGCTGAATTTCTTCAATATGTTATGTATGCACTGCATCAAAGCCAAACATAGTACCAACATTAAATCGCACGCGATTGAGGATCCATAAGCAAGCCATGGTTATGGACACGACATTAGAAAGTGCCAACAGTAGATAGGCAATGGCCACGACACCAGCAAGTGCCAGCCTCAGCAAGCCCTAGCCATTCCCCTAGCACTAGCCCACGCGTCAATATCAGCCTAGCACTAGTACTCTCGCCAGCACCAGCGCTCCAGCGCTAGCGCCTACACCAGCATTAACGCTAGCGCTAGCGCCAGTGCTTTCTAATACTTACCTCTTACGCGCCATCTTTGCCTTGCCTGCTCGTGCCAGCATCATCCTTCGTTTCTAGCACCGTCACCTAGGCTATTGCCATGCTAAGTTGGTATAAAACTTATTGGTAGCACTATTATTCACGGGCTTTGATTCCATGACTCCACTAACTTCTACGAGAAATCAAACCAAATTACATGGGGGGATTCTTCATGGGTATTAGTTTTGTGGTTTACATCAACATGCGGCGTGGCAACACCCCATGATGGGACAAAGTAGTGGTGACAGTTATAATGGTTAAAGAGATAATGGAGTAATGGATTAAGAGTTTCCATGAACTTCTAAAACATAATCGGTGTGGTTACACCATTATCTCCACAATTTCCATCTCCCAATCTCTTCACTACTTCCACTACTTATGAGGAAAGAAATGTGTATTCCAAACAACTATAAATAGGATACTTAGCCCATTCGGAAAACAGAACAAGCTTATCATTCTCACAAGCTCTGTTATTCTTCATAGATCAACACCGCTACACACAATCCATCCCCGCTAATTTCCTCAATTTTCTCTTCTTCCCTCCCCTCTCCTTGTGACCGAAGTAGGAAAGAACGGCCACTTTCGTGGTTTAGACTTGTCCTATACGATTTTGATTTCTGAATCTAAAGAAATTACTTCAACATTACATTGTTTTTCCTATGAGCAATTTTTAGGTACAAAAAAGGTAGTGGTCATACTGTAACACCCCGCAATTTTTGCATAACGCTTACTCAGGGACGCGTCATAGCCTAGGTTGAAGCTTCACCCTAAGCTTATAAATTTCACTTATGACTGCATCAGGGTGTGGATGCCTTGACCACGAATTATAGTGTTAAGGCCCTATTACGCGTGATGCGTATTCGAGAAGGAATTATAGTGCTAATGCACTACTATGTCGTGATGCATGATTGAGAATGCATCATTGATTGTGACGTACCGAGAATGCATCATAGTGCTAAGGCACTATTATGCTGTGATGCATTATTGAGAATGCATCACTGAACCCATGTTGTTATTCGAGAATGTATTATAGTTCCAAGGCACTATTATGCCATGATGCATGATTGAGAATGCATCACTGATCCAATGTGGCGTACCGAGAATGTATTATAGTGCCAATGCACTATTATGCCGTGATGCATTATTGAGAATGCATCACTAAGCCAATGCTGCTATTCGAGAATGCATCATAGTGCTAAGGCACTGTTATATCATGATGCATTATTGAGAATGCATCATTGAATCCATGTTGCTATTCGAGAATGCATTATAGTGCCAATGCACGATTATGCCGTGATGCATGATTGAGAATGCATCACTGACCTAATATGGCGTACTGAGAATGCATTATAGTGCCAATGCACTATTATGGCGTGATGCATGATTGAGAATGCATCACTGACCCAATATGGCGTACCGAGAATGCATTATAATGCTAGTGCACTATTATGCCGTGATGCATTATTCAATGCATCACTGAGCCAATATTGCGTCAGTGAGAGCATTATAGTGCTAATGCACTATTATGCCGTGATGCATTATTGAGAATGCATCACTAAGCCAATGTTGTTATTCGAGAATACATCATAGTCCTAAGGCATTATTATGCCGTGATGTATTATTGAGAAGCATCACTGAACTCATGTTGTTGTTCGAGAATGCATTATAGTGCCAATGCACTATTATGTCGTGATGCATTATTGAGAATGCTTCACTGAGCCAAAATTGTTGTTCGAGAATACATTATAGTGCCAATGCACTATTATGCCGTGATGCATTATTGAGAATGCATCACTAAGCCAAAGTTGTTGTTCGAGAATGCATTATAGTGCTAATGCACTATTATGTCGTGATGCATGATTCAATTCATCACTGATCCAAAGTTGTTATTCGAAAGTGCATTATAGTGCTAATGCACTATTATGACGTGATGCATTATTTAGAATGCATCACTTAGCCAATGTTGTGTATCCACGAGAGCAACATAATGCTAGTGCACTATTATGTCGTGATGCATTCCCGAGAATGCATCACTAGAAAGTGCAGTAGATGAATGTCACATATCCTCCTTATATCCACTTGTATAAATGTTAATAAAACATATATAAGGAGGAGGTGTTGGTTGAAAGTCGATGATGCTTAGCTTGGATTTGCAGGAAGCGGAATTCCCTTGGCAACTAGATGGAGGAATTTCCTTGACGCGCCAACCAGATGGAGGAATTTCCTTGATGCGCCAACCAGTTAACAGATTTGCCTAGGAGGCGCCAACTAGATGGAAGAATTGCCTTGACGCACAAACTAGTTAGTGGATTAGCCTAGAGGCGCCAACCAGTTAGCGGATTATCCTAGAGGCACTAACCAGTAATCAGATTAGCCTAGAGGCGCCAACCAGTTAACGGATTAGCCTATAGGTGCCAACCAGTTAGCGTATTAGCCTAGAGGCGCCAACCAGTTAGCGGATTTTCCTAGGAGGCGCCAACAAGTTGGCGTTTTTTCCTAATTGCAGATGGATGTCATTTCCTATTCTTTTATTTGTAAAAATACGAATAAAACATATATAGGGAGGGATCTTTGCTAGAATGTGCATGAGCAGTAATGCACATATAGATACGCGATATGGCCTATATGTTGGAGCATACTTGATGCATAAGGATCAATATGCTTGTAGCTTAACCGATGAAGCTTAAATGTGCATGAGTGGTAATGCACATATAGATATGTGATATGGCTTATACGTTGGAGCATACTTGATGTATAACCATCAATATGCTTGTAGCTTAACCGATGAAGCTTGAATGCGCATGAGTAGTAATGCTCATATAGATATGTGATGTGGCCTATACGTTGGAGAATACTTGATGCATAAGCATCAATATGCTTATAGCTTAGCCTATAAATCTTGAATTATGCGAAAGCATCATTCAATCGTGCTACGTACTTGAGAATGCATAATTGCATAATAAATATCGATATTTATGCACAAGCTAGTGCATACCTTGCGAAAGTCCTTCGGCGTATACGGTCTAGGCTTTGCTTGGACTTTGGCCTTGCGATAAAGTTGGAATCGATGTTGAATTTGCCTTAATAGGCTTAAGTTGCTTGTTCCTTTCGAATTGACCCTTTGATGAACTACGGTCATGATTGATCCCTTCAAGGTACGGGTTGGGTACGTAGGAAGCCGCAATGCAATTCATTGAGGTGCAACACCTTGTCGCTCATATAATATAATTTAGAGGTTATTGCGACATTATGGTAACTCGTATAATCTGGCTTGGAAATGCTAAGTCAAGAGATGATTGTTGCCACACTTGATGAGGTAATTGCAGTTCCATTCGATGGATTATTCATACTTCCTAGCGACCGTTACGGCATGGAATGGCATGTACCTGGATGTTGCACCCTTGGCAAGAACAAGATCAGTGCAAGCTCCAGCGCATGGTCGAAGTAGATTTGATGAAGCAAAAAGTTAATCTCGAAACGGCCTAGGTGCTAGTCCAAGGCATGAATTAGGCTTGGAAAATGACCGTAGTTATGTGATTCTTGCCAAAGGCATTCACCATTGGCTTTAATTGGTCATGTACCCTTTGTGGAATAAGGGTGAGTTGGAACGATATGGAAACTACGTTTTGACTACCATGCTTGTAAAGCATGCTTGGAAAGGCAAATGTAGCTACATACGCAACGAAAAGTTAAGCCTTAAGGTCCGGTTACTATCTCCTTTAATCGCGAATCAGGAAGTTCTGGCCTTCCCAATGCAACGCGCCGGAGGAGGAATTATGTGGTCTGTGACAAATGGTATCAAAGCAAGTTCCGAGAAAACACTAGGGACTGTGCGTTTTGGACTCGCCAAGTTAGTGTTTGTAATGCGACTACAGAATTTTTCCTTCAAAGGAAAAAGGTAAAAGGTTGGAAGAGTAGGCCAACTGTTATGCAAAAAGACAAGTTTGTGACTGCTAGGTGAGTTACTTTAAAAATTTATGTTGGGAAATCAGGCCAAGCGCCTGTGCTAAGAGAAATAGTAACTACTACGATAGTTACTTCGCTGATACTTGGACGCGCTCAAGTGCACTATGAGTTTTTCCAGGCCTTGTTAGACTCTTTTACCACATTATTGGTAATCCGGAAGACCGTCGCTGGAACGATGGTAGACAATGGGACTGATCATCCCCACGCGTCGCTGGAACGGTGTGTGTGTTGTCTTATCTGCTAGCTCCCACTTATGAGTGGCAACCTGGAATACCGTTAGATGTAACGGTAGGCTTGCATCCGACTGCTCTGGAAAATTGAATTTGGTCCTCACAGTACTAAGTTAAATATATTACTTGTCATATTTGATGACCCCTTCAACTTTTGCGAACTTTTGGGATTCACAATTGAATTTGGTCCTCACAGTTCTAAGTAAAAATATTGCTTGTCATATTTGATGACCCTTTCAAATCTTGTGAACTTTGGGGATTCTTAAGTTATGGAATGGGACGTCCACTTGAGAACTCGTGTTTGAGTAAATCCTTTTTCATTCTGAGCATGTAGAATGGGACACATGTTTAGGTATCCAAATTGATTTCTCTTGGTAGAGTTGTAAAACCTTTTGTGATCCTCGAGCATACTGTATGAGACGTATGTTTGGAAGGTCTTAATCAGTGTCTACGACAACTACGGACCCTATTAGGATTCCGGGATATACGGAATGAAATGCATATTCCGAAGGTTCTAATTTGTGTTCATTAACAAACATAGACCTTGCTAGATTTATGTACATCATGTTATGGGACATAGGTATAGAAATCCAAATCAATTGATTTTTGTTCATCATGTTATGGGACATAGGCGCAGGAAATCCAAATCAATGAAGCTTGTCCATAATAGTTATAGAGTTGAGTTAAATTTCGGGGACGAAATTCTTTGAAGGTGGTAAGAATGTAACACCCCGCAATTTTTGCATGACGCTTACTCAGGGACGCGTCATAGCCTAGGTTGAAGCTTCACCCTAAGCTTATAAAGCTCACTGATGACTGCATCAGGGTGTGGATGCCTTGACCAGGAATAATAGTGTTAAGGCCCTATTACGCGTGATGCGTATTCGAGAAGGCATTATAATGCTAATGCCTATGCCGTGATGCATGATTGAGAATGCATCATTGAATGTGACGTACCGAGAATGCATCATAGTACTAAGGCACTATTATGCCGTGATGCATTATTGAGAATGCATTACTGAACACATGTTGTTATTCGAGAATGTATTACAGTGCAATGCACTATTATGCCATGATGCATTATTGAGAATGCATCACTGAGCCAAAGTTGTTATTCGAGAATGCATTATAGTGCCAATACACTATTATGCCGTGATGCATGATTCAATGCATCACTGAGCCGTTATTCGAAAGTGCATTATAGTGCTAATGCACTATGATGCCATGATGCATTATTTAGAATGCATCACTTAGCCAATGTTGCGCATCCGCAAGAGCATCATAATGCTAATTCACTATTATGCCTTGATGCATTCCCAAGAATGCATCACTAGAAAGTGCAGTAGATGAATGTCACATATCTCTTTATATCCACTTGTATAAATGTAAATAAAACATATATAGGGAGGAGGTGCTGGTTGAAAGTCGATTATGCTTAGCTTGGCTTTGCAGAAAGTGGAATTTCCTTGGCAATGCTAACTAGAAAGAGGATTTTCCTAGGAGGCGCCAACTAGATGGTGGAATTTCCTTGACGCGCCAACCAATTAGCGGATTTTCCTAGGAGGCGCCAACTAGATGGCGGAATTGCCTTGACGCGCCAACCAGTTAGCGGATTAGCCTAGAGGCGCCAACCAGTTGGAAGAGTAGCCTAGAGGCGCCAACCAGTTAACGGATTTGTGTAGGAGGCGCCAACCAGTTGGCATGTTTGCCTAAGTGCAGTCGATGGATGTCACTTCTTATTCTTTTATTTATTTGTAAAAATGCGAATAAAACAAATATAGGGAGGGAGCTTTGCTTGAATGTGCATGAGCGGTAATGCACATATAGATACGCGATAGCCTATATGTAGGAGCATACTTGATGCATAAGCATCAATATGCTTGTAGCTTAAACGATGAAGCTTGATTGTGCATGAGCGGTGATGCACATATAGACATGTGATATGGCCTATACGTTGGAGCATACTTGATGCATAAACATCAATATTCTTGTAGCTTAAACGTGAAGCTTGAATGTGCATGAGCGGTAATGCACATATAGATATGCGATATGGCCTATACATTGGAGCATACTTGATGCATAAGCATCAATATGCTTGTAGCTTAACCGATGAAGCTTTAATGTGCATAAGCGGTAATGCACATATAGATATGCGATGTGGCCTATAAGTTGGAGCATACTTGATGCATAAGCATCAATATGCTTATAGCTTACCCTATAAAGCTTGAATAATGCGAAAGCATCATTCAATCGTGCTACGTACTTGAGAATGCATAATTGCATAATAAATATCGATATTTATGCACAAGCTAGTGCATACCTTGCGAAAGTCCTTCGGCATATACGGTCTAGGCTTTGCTTGGACTTTGGCCTTGCGATAAAGTTGGAATCGATGTTTAATTTGCCTTAATAGGCTTAAGTTGCTTGTTCCTTTCGAATTGACCCTTTGATGAATTACGGTCATGATTGATCCCTTCAAGGTACGGGTTGGGTACGTAGGAAGCCGCAATGCAATTCATTGAGGTGCAACACCTTGTCGCTCATATCATCTAATTTAGAGGTGATTACGACATTATGGTAACTCGTATCATCTGGCTTGGAAATGCTAAGTCAAGAGATGATTGTTGCCACACTTGATAAGGTAGTTGCAATTCCATTTGATGGATTGTACATAATTCCTAGCAACCGTTACGGCATGGAATGGCATGTGCCTGGATGTTGCACCCTTGGCAAGAACAAGATCAGTGCAAGCTCCAGCGCATGGTCAAAGTAGATTTGATGAAGCGAAAAATTAGGATCAAAATGACCTAGGTGCTAGTCCAAGGCATGAGTTAGGCTTGGACAATGACCGTAAATATGTGATGCTTTCTAAAGGCATTCACAATTGGCTTTAATTGGTCATGTACCCTTTGTGGAATAAGGGTGAGTTGGAACGATATGGAAACTACGTTCCGAGTTCCATGCTTGCTTAGCATGCTTGGAAAGGAAAATATAGCTACATACGCAGCGAGAAGTTAAGCCTTAAGGTCCGGCTACTATCTCCTTTAATCGCGCATCGGGGAGTTCTGGCCTGCCAAGCGCAACGCGCCGGAGGAAAAATTATACAGTCCGTGACACATAATGTATTCCTAACACAGCGAACATGTGGTCGGTTGTCATCCAAGCAAAATTAATTCAAGTTCTTACTTCACTAATATAGATTAGAGTATAGTAATAAAAACAAGTTCGTTCCCACAGAGAGGAAGGTGATTGTTAATTACTTTCGATGACTTGTATAAACAGGGGGGGTGTTGGTTGTGATTATATCTAAATTATACTAAAAAATTGGTTGTGATTATAACTAAAATAAAAATAGATTATAAAGAATATCAGAGATAAAGAACATTGGTTAGAGAGTTCATCTTCATTCTTCCAACATGACCAAATCATACTCAACATTCATGCACTCTCAATATCAATAACCCTAAAGCATCATATCGCAGGCTTACTCCGGAAAAACTCCTATTATCATCAAAGGCGCAAGAGCCACTCTTTGAATCCTTTTCAACGAATAACTTGGCGCAATAGCCACTCAAGTTTAACCCAATGAAAGCAATAGTCTTTGTGAGTTGAGGTTATTCAAAGAAATCCGGTGCAAGAGCCACTGGGATTTAACCTAGGTCACGCTTCTACACAAAATTGCATGGTAACCTCCCGTTATTAACAACTATATTATGCTATCTGTAACAAGGATCTTTCGACAATTTCGGATCTCAAACCCTAGTTTAGCTATAGATGTCAATGCATGCTCATCTAATTCGCGACTTAAATAAACAAGCAATCCATCATACAAGGTGTTATAAACGGTAGAACATATGCGATATTGAAGAGATTATGAACATATGAGAATACATACTTCAATTAATAAACATGTTTTCCAACTTAGGACTACATCTCTAACCAATAAGAAAGGTTTAGTTCATCATGGATTTCTCAACATCCATGGAAAATAATCAAGAAAGCAAGTAAAGCAAACCCTAGAAATCGTGATGATCAATCGCAACTCCAAGCCCTAGCTTCTTGTTCTCCTTGTGTTTTCAAATCTCCAAAAGTGTCCAAGCTCCCTTTCTAGGGTTTTGGACGTCTTATTATATAGTATTCATCATATCTAGGTGTTAGAATCCTAATGGGACCATGATACCTTGATTTGGAAGTCAAAAACGTGTCTTAGAAGTGCCTCCCGTCGAGTCACAATCGGTAGGCAAAACACCGTCCTTAACTACCGATTGTAAGGGCTCAAAATATGACTTTCCTGTACCCAAAACTTGCCATAATCGGTAGGTTATTTTTCCTTGTAAAATCTCGGTTGTTGGAGCTCAAAAACGAAGTTTTCCTGTACCCGAAAATGCTTATAATCGGTAGGTTATTTTCCCTCGTAAACTCCCGATTGTGATGCTGAGTGTTTCATTATTTTCTTTCAGCTATTTTTCTCATAACTTCCTCATACGAACTCCAAATGACCTCATTCTTTTTGCGTTGGCTTCGTCTTCTCGTTATATTCAAATTGGTGTTAAGAAATACTGGATTTGAATGAGTTGAATTTGGTCTTTGTCCCTTCTCCATTGGCAGAACTTAACTTCCTTGTTCATTTTGTGTCGTAATGAACTCCTTTCTTCTTCTTTGATTGAATACACTTCAAAACTCCTAAGAAACTCATAAACAAACAAAATCAAAGCGTAATGATATGAAAACTAACAAGAAATCAATGAATTAGAGTATCCAACTAATGCAAACAATGCACCTATCAACATGATTCCACCACAATCTCCATGATCATTACTTCTCCATTTTTTTTCATAACTTCCATAACTTATAAAAAATCAATGGTTCACGACAAGATTATAAATTGATGATTTCATCTATCAAAAGACGGAACAGATCTATCTCACAGATATACTTATAATTTGAGTCATAAATCTAGCCTCCACCATAGTTTAACAACTACACACTGCAATTTCAACACATAGTGATTTCTCAATATTTTCTGCTTCCCTCCCCTAAGATCAACCCAATATCTCAACCTTTGTTTCCAAAGCAAGACGTGAATGACCATTTCCTTATTTAGTCTCGTCCTGTACCATCTTGATTTCATGAACCTAAATAAAGTACGATTTACAATACATTTATTTTTCACCCTAAAAGAATTATGAATCCAAAGTGAATAAAGAAACTTACTTGGGGATGGGTCAAACCATCAGAGGAGACAAGTGATACGCATTCCAAGGAGAAATGCTTTATAAAACTCATCATTCAACTCCTTGTCAAGTTTTTCATCGTCGGCTTCAGACTCTTCACCAAGCTCATCAGTGTGACACCCTCTTTCAGATTCTTCATCTTCATCGCTTTCATCCTCCTCATTTACATCTATGGAGGAGGTTCCCCCAAAAGCCTGAGAAGTGGCAGCATTCTCTGTATGGGTCACCTAAGAATAACAATCATTCAAACAATGTTATTTGAAACGACAAGTCCATTCAAACGCAAAATTCCTTAATTCAAGATTTTTTAAAGATGGTTCACTTACGTTATGACTTAGTCGATGTTGATCTACCAAGAATAGTCGGTTCACAAACTTGGGGAATTGGGAGCTTATAGTAATTCGGGAATTCAAACCTCCATACTACGACATAGAAGTTTTGTTAAACATGTGTTTTAGGGTGAAAACCAATGTACTTCAAAATGGTACTTTCGGGTAGGTTCGAGAGATCAAGTTCGAACAGGACGAGCCTAAACCAAGAAATAGTCGTTCACGTCCTGCTTCAATTACAAAGATGGAAAGGATTTGGGTAGGTCTTAGGGGAGGTAAGCAGAGAAGGTTGAAAAAAAATTAGTGTGATAATGTATGGAGAAGAAAATGGATTCTCTTAGAGGAATCACTGATTCTGTAGGTTTTGTTTCTCCAAACTGAATATCTTGTCTGTTGTGTGTTCCTGTCATGTCTCAAAAAAATAAGAATTATCTATTTATATTTTGAAGAAGACACACTGATTTTTCGTAAGTCGTGAAAGTTAGGGAGAGATATAGAAGTGATGATTGTGGAGATTGTAATGAAGTGGTTCCCGGAAAGTAGGGAAGACCTGTCTGACAAATACTCCTCATCCTTTCAACTGCTCTGTAACCTCCCACTACTTGTTACTTTCTTGTCTGTGCGGTTGTGTCACCACCCACGATGTCGTAGACTGCCAGACCAATACCCCAATAACAATCCCCCATGTTGTGTGATATCTAGTAGAAATAGTGGAGTCATAAGCCACTATGGTTTTGATTAAGTCAGGTCAAGTTAAATGATTGATTAAGTCAATAAGACAAGTTGTGTGACTCACTGGATTGATAGTCAGACTGATTAGTATCGAGTCTCGAGTTTGGGAAGTTCGGTGGCCATGTACTTTCTTTAAAGTAATGTGGCATATTTAAGAGCTAAGTATTAGCTTAGAAGCGACTTATTGTAAGTATGAGAGGCATTTGAGGCCAAATGTTGTAGAGGTCTCCTTGAGCAAGGAGACCCACTGGAGTTCGTATAAGACTCAATATTGGACCTATATTGAGAAGAAAGGCGTATTTCTGAGGTAAGTATCTAGTGAAGCTAACACTAGCTACTTAAAGCAAATAAGAATATGCTAACTCTTTTAATGTAAAAGGCTAGTGTGATAATGTTTCAGGAGTAAAACCCATGAGCACACCTTCTAGTAAATATTAATTATACTAGGGATAGGAAGCTAGTACCAAGGAGGTTCGAAGTTAGCACTTTAATTGGATAAAATAGTTAACATTAAAGTTAATGTGATATATGATAGACACATTTTTGTGTCTGATTTGTCCTCAATTATCTATATTGTTAATGCTTGTTTGGTACGTATTGTGTGATTTTATGTGTTTGTATGTCTTTTGAGGAAATACATATTTGTGGAAAAATCGGATAAAAAAGTGATAAAAGCACCCGAGAAATATTACAAAAGTCATTTTTCTTTTTAGAGAATTGTATTAGGAAGTCTATTATTTTTTTGTAATTTTTCTTTTATTTTTTTGGACTTTTTCTTTGGAATTTTGGACCTTATTTATTAAACCATACGGAAGGGTAATTAAATATAAACTACACAGAGAAGGACGAAAATTACGATATTGTCTCTGCCCCTGAGGTTCGTACACTGACATAGGAGTCGGTTGCCTGAGTCGACTTCAGCGGTTCATCGCCCGTATGGTACGGGAGGTAAGACTTTAACCACCCACGAATCCCCTGTCAGTGGGTTTTTTGTATTCCTTCGTAATCCATATATGTCGAGGACTTGAATACAGAATTTATTTTTCTAGAAAATGGCATAAATGGGCCATATAAGATAAAGGTTCGGGTTTCATCACCATATCCTTTCTGCCCGACTTAGGAACACGTTACCTACGTGAACCTAAGCCTAAAATTTGACTAGAAAGAGATCTATAGGGGAACGAGCTTATTGGAAAATCCTTCGAAAGGAGTGTATTGATTACTTTGTTAGCTCAACTCAAGGATCAGGAAGATTAATTTTAAGTTGGTTCGTGCCACCTTGTAAACCAAGGAAACGTTTTCCAAAGAGGTAGGGTTATTCAAGATTGATAGAGCTTATATTGCTTCTCTCGATCAACTTAACTTAATTCAAATCGTTACAGCAAGGTTTACTAAGACTGTAACTAGTTTCCTTTTGGGAGACTAGAAGCTATCTAGAAACAATCTAAGTGGAGACATCATGCTTTTTGTTTGCTAGATTTAGTAGGTTTTATTTGGTTGGCCTTGTTTGTGTTTGTTTAGAACCCCTTCCAGTTAGGATTTATTTTTATTTTTGTAAATATATTAGGAATTTGTTTTTAGAAAATGTTGAACTGGTATTATGATGACCAATACAATGAGTATCCGACTGAATTTCAAAATAGGAACTATCCTTAGTTTCACCATAATATGGATAGTAGTTGGGAACACCATCAACCTTTTGGAGGTTAATGTTCATACCAAGGTGATCCCAATTACTATTCGTGCACATACCCGTCATATGAACATGAAAATGAGCAAAATTCGAGTTCTTTATCTTGGAAGGATGCCCTAAAGCAGGTGCGATGTAGTACTCCCTATGATGACCCAACTCCTTCTCTAGAAGATTCCCTCAACTAGTTGCAATCTAGGACTCCTTATGATCCATTTGTTTCTCTAGAAGAATCCCTCAAACAGTTGACCGAGAATACAAATAGGTTTTTATTAAGTTTGAAGGGAATAAATAGTAGTCCAACTCTTTCTCTAGAAGAAACCCTTAAGCAGTTAACTAAGAATACAAATAGGTTTGCATTAAGTGTGAATGAGAGTCTGGTAACGAATAGTATTGCTCAAAATAATCTTAATTTCCAATATATTGCTACCTTTGGTAATTATTCACCTACTCAAGAGGATGAGGATAGAATTGGTAACACTACTTGTTTAGACGAGGTTCAAACATCTTCATATTACTATAATGATGAGGAGGATATTATTGATGAAGACCTTGAAATATACAGGCAGGGTGATTAGGAAATTGTCAATCCAATTGTGTTTCATGATGATAGTGTTATTTCTGGTTCAAAACCAAATAATTTTAATGATTGTTCACCTATTCAAAAGGAAGAGAATTTGACTAGAGATACCATTGTTTTAGACGATGTAGTATTTCCTTGTTTTGAAGCCGATGATAGTTTAGAGGAACGTGTTTATCCTGAGAATATTGTTTTAGAGTCCAGTGATTTAGAAACAATAGTATTAGATAACAAAGATGGATTCGTGGAGATTTTAAACATGAATGAGGATACACCACCTGATTATAACCTAGAAAAATCAATTGGCCATTTTCAGGACTCTGACGATCTAGAATCTAGGGAAATTGTGAGTAGTCTAACTAGAGACACTGAAAACTCTGAGTTTGGGGGTGATTATCATTTTCCTTGTGTTTTAACTTTGACTCTTAGAAAGGTACCTCACTTGGGACTTGATATATGGGTCTCTACCATTTTACAAGATCATCTTCAAACTAGATTTCCTGAGCCTGGTGATGTCCGGAACAAAGTTTAGTTGTTAGAAACCCATCCTCTGCTCGATGTGGTTTACCTAGGCGATAATACTAAAATTGACTTTTGTTTCCCACCAAAATATTTTCTTCCATATGTGGGAATATATGAAATTCAAATGTGTCAGTTATTGAGTTTTGAGACTAAGTCTGATTATTTTAGGAAATTAGATGACATATTTTCTCAAGAATGACTATCACCTTCATTGTAGTCAACTTTTTGAGTCAAATCTGATTGACTTTGAGGATCCATAATTATTCAGGATATTATTATATGCTTCAAATTTATTAGTTGAGTTTCTCCAGGCTTTACAACCTGATCCTCTAGATTCTGACAATGAGGAAATCTATCCCAAAGAGATTTATCTAGAACCTTTGATAGAGCCTGGACCTGAACCACAACTAGATGTAGTTGTCTTAAACAGGACACTAGATAAGGATAAGGCTATGCTCTGTTTGTATACTTTCTGGTCCTGTTGCAGTTTTCTTTTATTTGGGATAACATTATTTTATTTAGATGACCCAAAGTTATTCCGACTATTGATATATGATTCTATGACGTGACTAGTCCTTTCTTAGTATGGATGAAGACTTTAAACTTAGGACTTCTTAGGAGGTAACCCATGCTCTTGCGACACGGTAATATCCTTCCTTAACTATTTTCTTCAAGTGGTAAAAATTTCTCCTTGTTCATGTTTTTAGTCATTTATCTTTAGAACATTGAGGACAATGATTGAAAAATTGATTTTTTTAACCGAGAGGTTAATCTCCCACTGTGGTCGCTAATTGTTTTAGGGTGAAAACAAATATACTGTAAAATGGTACTTTCAGGTAGGTTCGAGAGATCAAGCTCGAACAGGACGAGCCTAAGCCAAGAAATGGTCGTTTACGTCTTACTTCAATTATATAAATAGAAAGAATTTGGGTAGGTCTTAGGGGAGGTAAGCAGAGAAGGTTAAGAAAATATCGACGTGATAATGTATGGAGAAGAAAATGGATTCTCTAAGATGAGTCACTGATTTTGTAGGTTTTGTTTCTCCAAAATGAATATCTTGTCTGTTGTATGTTTCTGGCTTGTCTCGAATAGATGAGAATCATCTATTTATATTTTGAAGAGGATACATTGAATTTTCGTAAGTCATGGAAGTTAGGGAGATATATAGAAGTGAGATTGTGGAGATTGTATTGGGGTGGTTCCCGGAAAGTAGGGAAGACCTGTCTGACCACTACTCATCATCCTCTCAACTACTCTATAACCTCCCACTACTTGTTACCTTCTTGTTCATGGGGGTTGTGTCACCACCCATGATGTCGTAGACCGCCAGACCAATACCGCAATGACAATCCCCCCATGTTGCATTTGACATCTCGTAGAAATAGTGAAGTCATAAGACACTATGGTTTTGATTAAGTCAAGTTAAATAACTGATTAAGTCAATAAGACAAGATGTGTGACTCATTGGATTGATAGTCAGACTGATTACTGTCGAGTCTGGGAAGTTCAGTGGCCATGTACTTTCTTGAAAGTAATGTGGCATATTTAATGGCTATGTATTAGCTCAGAAGCGACTTATTGTAAGTACGAGAGGCATTTGAGGCCAAATATTGTATAGGGCTCCTTGAGCAAGGACACCCACTGGAATTCGTATAAGACTCAATGTTGGACCTATATTGAGAAGAAAGGCATATTTTTGAGGGGAGTAGCTAGTGAAGCTAACACTAGCTACTTAATGCAAATAAAAATATGCTAAATCTCTTAATGTAAAAGGCTAGTGTGCTAATTTCCCAGGAGTAAAACCTATATGCACACCTTCTAGTAAATATTAATTATACTAGGGCTAGGAAGCTAGTACCAAGGAGGTTCAAAGTTAGTAGCTTAATTGGATAGAATAGTTAGCATTAAAGTTAATGCGATATGGTAAGTCGTTAAGTATGGTTAGGAACGCATCGTCCTTTGTTGGAGACGCGCTAGGCTAGCAAGAGACGCATTGGCCACTAGGGACGCGCTATGCTAGCATTGGATATATTGTCCTTGAGACGCATTATCCTTGAGGCACATTGGCCTGGAGGGACGCTAGCTTGGAGACGTTATGTCCTTGGATGGTGCAACCTTGGACGCGCATTAGCCTGGATGCGCATTGGCCTGGAGAAGCGCTAGCTTGGAGACGCATTGGCCTAGGACGTTGAGGCTAGTTTAAGGGACGCAGAGGAGCTATGGCGTACATAAGCTAGGGATAGGGACGCGCTAGTAATCAAGGGCGTCAAGGAGGAGTCCAGGGGCATCAAGGAGATTGCAAGGGCGTCATAGATCTTGGGACGCGGCTTTGGAGGCGCATAGGCCTTGTGGCGTTCTTGGCCACTAGGGTTAGCACATTTGGCGCTTAGATTATGGTTAGCATTTTGGTGTTAGGGTTTAGGTGCCAAGGTGAAATACGTTGGCTAAGGCCTTAATAGGCTAAAATATGCAACCAAGACCATTTTGGTTAGTTAGCGCTTCTCAGATGCTAAGTTTCAGCGCTAGGAAAGTTAGCGCTTTTAACGCTATTATGGCTAACTAATGCCAATGCGCTGCTAAACCAATTAGTTAGCGCTAACTTGGCGCTAATCTGAGGAAAGGCTAGGGATGGCCTAGCTCGGAGATTCAATGCGCCATTTATGGCATTGCTTCTTAGTTGTGGCGCATCCAAGAGGAGTGGCGCATTATTTATGACTTATATTTAAGTAAAGTACTAAAGTAGCCTATTTTAATCTCAAAAGGGCAATTTGTGTTGCGAATGAAGCGTTAATCTATAATATAATTCAGGGTTTAAGCATTACCTATTCATGAGTTTAATGGATGTTGCTATATCGATACGCATTCAAAGTAAGTTCAAGGAATTCAGTCGTGGAATTTATGTGACTTGAGACTAGTTCGATATGGCATGAATATTATGAGTATTGATGAGGCTACAAGGCCAATTTAGAATTTTTAGAGAGAACTTGTACTCTTAATTCTCTTGCGGAATATAAGTAGAGACACAACATTCTATATTAAGTACACGAGCATAAATACACACATATATATTCTTGTTGCTTAGCAGAGGGAAGCTTTACAAATCTAGCCCTCGTCAAAAACTCATCATCTACAACATGAGATACGAATACGTTCGATTTGGCGAAGTATTAGAATTAATTTGTAGATGTACAAATAATGAACTTACTTATTTTTGAGTTTAACTATACTTTGAGGAAGTATCCTTCGTGGCCTTCTATTCATGAATTGGGTAATGTCGTCAGCCACAACTCATACATCATTTCGAAGATGCACTAAACCCTTCGACTACAATGGAGAAATTAATACTTAGCCACTATATATACTATGACTTAGAGTAACGAACGAATTCAAAATGTTGTTACCTATTCCAGATCAATGATTAACTTGCATTTGATGTTGGCAGTCACTTTTAAGTTAGGTCGAGATGATTTCTCCCTTTTAAAATGAGCACCGCTATCATCGAAGGGGTCCCTGACATGAAGTTCTTAAGAAAAGTCAGATGAATGTTCTAGAACTTCCTGAATTTAACTGTTACTCGTGATTTTCAATCAAAACACAAGAAATAGAGGTTTTCGCTTAGATCTTATGAGCAGCCAGCGTCTGCTTAAATGCATCTATAGATGGTGCCTTGGTACGACTATGAGGAACGCGTTGGTCGAAGACCATTTGACGAGCAACCCTCTCAATATTATATCTTTGTACTGAATAATTAACAGAGTTGTAAGCTAGAGAATAAACTAGAGAAAAGTCGTTCATAAATATATCCTGGCCAGCGGTAATGATATTGCTATCTTTCCTTGGACCATACCGTAGGATGATATCGGATGTATCAGCAAAAGTATTTAACTGAATTATCTGTTTGGGTTTTAAACTTCAGGGTCTAAAGATCACCTTGTTTTCATCATCCATCAGGTCAATGAGATTTATATCGGCAAAATATTTCCACTTCGATGGCATATTTTTGCATAGTCGGTTTTTTCATCTGGATACGAGGGCTAAGTTAGAGGAACATACTCAGGAAAATGCACCCGTAGCCATGATTGTAGAAACACGATATGGATGAAAGATTCAAATTTCATATGGAAGTTAGAAACCTTTATATCACGAGCTAGAGAATCCAAGTGGGAATACAAGGAACAAGGAAATAAATTACCAAGAGGAAGGTCTTCACCCTGATCAAGTACTACAGCAAAAGGAACGACTGAAAGCTTCAGTCTACCACCGGGATGGTCTTCAAATATGTCTCTAAACAACCAGAGTTTGATAAATAAAGTTATACATAAGTGGATAATTCATGTTTGAAAAATAAAGCAAAAGGAATGACAAGACCTTCATAGGTCTCATTGCCGTTTGACCAGTGATTAATCAATCCATTTCAAATAATTCACATTGAAGCCACCTGAAGTCTTCTGCATTTTCCTATATTTTGTATCAAGATTGAACTTGCATGTTTCTCTTATTTAGACCACTCAACGGGGATGGTTTCTACAATGGGAAGGTCAGTAAATTGGATACATCTTCTATAGTAATAGTCAATTCTCCCCATGAGTATATTGTTGTGTGAGTTGGCCCACACCAACGTGAAGCAAATTCTATCGAGCCTCTCATGGTCATTGTTGATTCTTAGCACCTCAGACACTCTTAGAGCATGAGATATCCTGGCATCTTCTAATATCTTTTTCCCCTTGGTATGACTCAACATAACTATTGACCATCCTATCCATCTGGGAAAAGGGGTCTGGGGTGTTTTGAAATCAATAAACAAAGTCATATATTTCTCTCCCTACGAAAAAAAAATCTGATATTTGGGATAAAGCAATTTGCATAGCCTGGTGGAGATACACATTCTCTAGCAACGCCTTCGAAGAACTTTTCATGATTCCTGGATACATTCTCAAGAGTTAGAGCAGGAGAATTATCATCCTTGTTATGGTTAGAAAATGCACTATGTCGTCCTTATGCTTACTAACCCTCTTGAATGAGTTCAATATTTCTTTTATATCAAATATAGAAGAATTATATGCCATTTATTGATTTTCTTTTATGTATATATAAAAAAAATCAATCAAAATTTTGAACAACAAAACCCTAACTTACCTGATCAAGCTCGTTGGTGCTGCTGTTGATATCATTTTTTCAGTGACTGATGGAGTCTTTCTCATCACGGACTCTCTACGTTGAGAGATTAAGGTTGCATACGAGAGGAGGAAATATTGTTAACATTTATACAACATCTTACGAAGAAAGAAGAAAAAAGCTCGAGCAGCACTTACCTTGCACCACAAACGGAGGGATCGTCAAAAGGGAGCCTCACCTTGCTATCATCGTCAATGAAAGGTAGAGTACTATCAATAGAGGAGGAAAAGAACCAATGACCTAACCGGCATTAGGTCATTGGTTTTCCTTAGTTAGTCACAATGATCAATGGCCAAACTAAGAAAGGAAATAGAAGTTTTCCTTAGTTAGTCACAATGATCAACGGCCAAACTAGTCCCATGAAACCCTAGATCAGTGGCATCTCGTGACCTTTTTCTCCTTTTAGCGTCCAATCTTACTGTTTCTGCCAATGGTCGTTGCTAAAGCTTATCAATGTTGCTCACGTTAGTGACTTGACGTTGTTAAAGAATACTTTTCTCAAGTCTGCGACGTTGCTAGGGAGGAAAAGATAAGAAACTGCTTCTCTACTCCAGAGTTCAATTTTGAAAATATATTAGAATATTATCACCATCTAGTTTTTACTATATAACATTATTGTTCCGCACTAAGCAAGGGACTTAATTTTTATGGTCGATTTTTTACAAAGGCAAAAATTATAAAATCGTCTCTGCCTCATAGGAGAACTATAAAAAAAACCTGGTGAATTTGAGGGCAACTAGAAACTAATTAGGGGCGAATTTTTTAAATCAATCCTATGGATGTGGCTAAGGGGTGACCTAGGGGTATGTAAAAATACTAAAATACCCTTTCACTAATCAAATAATTACCAAAAAACCTTTCACTAATAAAAACTAAACCTAAACCTATTTCACTCCACTTCCTCTCAAACTACCGATTTTGAAAAAAAAAAAATTCTTCTTCTTCCATTTTTTCAAACTACCGATTGTGGCACAATCGAATTCATCTTCAATCGATTAATCGTAAACCAATTAATCGTCATTACTACAATCTAAAGATGGTTCGACAAAAGCAAACAAATCGTCAACCTCCTAATACAGAGTGGCCGGATTTTGCCACAAGAATAAGAGATCGAGAGATTGTTGAAGAACAATACAAAGTACGCGAAGAACGCGAAGAGGTTGAGCTAGAAACGGAGACCGATTCCGACAATCAGCCTCTCGAGCACTTGATGGCTCCAATAAGGTAAGGGGTTTGCCATATTTTGTGTTTATATTGATTGAATCGCATGAATTAGTCACTAGAATATCAAGGGTTTTAGGTTAGATTGCACAATCGGTAGTTTCGTGGTTGTATTAAACTACCGATTGTGCTAGTGTTCTTCACTGCTCATGAAAATCATGCACAATCGGTAGTTATGTTTAGGTTATAAACTACCGATTGTATTACTGGATGCAAATGTAGTGATAATCGGTAGTTTTGTATAGGGTTAAACTACCGATTGTGCAAGTTAGTGATCCTCAAAAACATTCTTCACAATCGGTAGTTATATTTAGACATAAACTACCGATTGTATTACTGGATACAAATGTAGTGATAATCGGTAGTTTCATTTAAGGTTAAACTTCCGATTGTGCTAGTTAGTGATCCTCAAAAACATCGAACATAATCGGTAGTTAGATTTAGACATAAACTACTGATTGTTTTACTGGATCCAATTTTAGTGATAATCGGAAGTTAAATTTTTTATGTAACTACCGATTATACGTTTGTCCATAGACTTTTGTGTTCCATTTTTTTTGTTAACAATTGTAGATAATGTAGAGCCCGAGCTACCGATTATGCACAATCGGTAGTTAAGTAATTTTTTTTACTACCGATTGTACACAATCGGTAGTTACGTTGTTTTTTTGACTACCGATTGTTAACAATATGTTGAGTTCAATATACTTTGTCTACCGATTATGTACTGAAATAATTATTCTTTATCTTGTATCAAAGAAGGGAAAGGCATTCTAAGCAAGGCCACGACACAATTCTATCGAGGCCTCGTCGTGAAGGTGGTAAGAAGGTTACCGCTAGTGCAAGACGACAAACGAGCATTAGGGGAATTGTTATAACCGAAGGAACTCAACCAAGCGTTCCAAGAAGTACAAACGAAGTTGAAGGAGGACCAAGTGCTCCACAAGATAGATACTTCGAAGAAGGTGGACCAAGTGGTACATAAGAAGAAGAAAATGCTACAAAGAAACAAGCTAGGAAGAAAGGAGGACACAAGGTCCCCGACTCTTTGAAGATGAAGGGTCTAGAACAAGGTCAAATCCCTGGCCTCCCAAGAGATTAAGGAGATCTATTATTTGGGTACAAGGATTCTTGGGCCAAAGAAATCTACTCTATTGAGGTAATAATTATAAAACACCATTCTTAACATATTGTCTTTTTATTCTTTTTATTCGTAGAAGTGTTAACTTTTATTCTCATTGTTTTTTTAATTCGTCGTGTATATTATGACCATTCTAATGTGGTCCGTCTACTCAAACCTACGTCCGCACCAACAAAGATGAACGATTGGCCGTTGGAAGGTGAGTGTCAATGGTTCAAGGAAATTATACTGCAATTAGGCTATCTACGGCCGCCGAAAACTCCATGTTACCTCACAACCGGGTGTCAATATCGGCATTCATGGAGAGGTATTATCCTGAGACAGATACTTTCCACATGCCGTGGGGAGAGATGGCCATCACACCTGATGTGTTGCAGATTCTAGCTCTCACCGACTATGGTACGACGGTGAAGTTTGACTATGTGAAGCAGTTAAGCTGGGACCAGCTTTATGTTTACACTCATAGGTGCTTTGGTTGGGACCGAGCGACCTCCGATGAAGAGTTTAGCCGGTGCGCTAAATACAAAACTAGGCAATTCAGCATGGTGGTACTGATGAATATGTTCAGAGGAACCAAGGCTAAGAAAGCGCTGAACCCAGAGTTTAGCGATGACGAGGTCAATGCTGCAGCCACAGCATGTCTGCTCTGTGTTTTTGGATGTGTGATTTTCCCCAATGCTAGTGGAAGCCGGGTGGACGCCAACCTTTTACAACTTTTGCATCCCCTCCACAAAGTTCAAGACTATTCGTGGGGCACCGCATGTCTTGCGTTCTTGATGGAAGAGATGAGAAAGGTATCCCGGGAGCAGACTAGCCAAATAGAGGGGAACGTGAGCTTACACCAGGTATTTTGGTAACTCCATTGATGGTTTGATTGTTATTTATTTTTTCCTCTTTTAAGAATCAATTTTCTCATACTTGGTTTGATATGTACACTAGACATGGATCTATGATCACTTCCCATCCCTCGAGTTGGCCAGAGAGAACCCAGTATGGTAGAAAGGCACAACCCGAGGCTCAAAATATATCTTTTTGGGCAACCATTCAAGGATCAAGGAGCAGGAGTTGATTACTTTGAGGAGGAAACTAGACTCCATGGCATCCAAAGATGTATGCTTTGATCCTTACAGGGAAGACCTAGCTAATGGTCATATAACGCGAAGGTCTGAGTTGGCGTTCTACTATAGACCCTTGTGGCATCCAACTGGATATGTAATGTACAATGCAACAAGGGTGATGCGTCAACTAGGTTTTGTCCAAGAACAACCTTGGAGTCGTTTCAGGGGCAGGTTCATGCTGGACGTGGAGAATTGTGTTTGTGGTAAGGACTCGATCACAATTGTTTACTCTGGTAACCCATCGGTTGAACATTGGGACAACAGGATGCAATCTATGATCAACCAGGGGAGACCTGTCACCCGAGCTGATGAAGCAGATCCTGGCTATATAGTATGGTACCGGGAGCATTCTCATCTTCACGTGATCCGTGAAGATAAAGTAAAGAGCACCAGGGTGCCCGAATATAGGTGCATCATCAAAGACAAACCCTCGGGCTATGAAAG
The DNA here is from genome assembly GCA_023531435.1 of Papaver californicum. NCBI lineage: Eukaryota > Viridiplantae > Streptophyta > Magnoliopsida > Ranunculales > Papaveraceae > Papaver > Papaver californicum. The sequence continues at coordinate 9,051,354 of JAJJMC010020972.1, read as the reverse complement.
GCTGGTACGTAATATCATTTCCTTTTGATTTTAGTATTACGGGTCAATATTATAGATAATAATCGTTTGATTGTTATTTCCTAAAAACAGAAAAAAAAAAAAAAAAAAAAAAAAAAAAAAAAAAAGGTTTGCATTTTTGTCGAAAAAGATAGCTGGGTGCATCAATGCAGGAGTGCGTCCAATGAGTGAGCATAAAGACCTCATTGACAACATCGATAATGAAGACTATGCTATCAAGTTTGGAGAGAAATCTGCAAATCGGTCGAAGAGGCTAAAATCAAACCACAGTAAAAGATCTCGCGGATCAACGAGTGCTTCTCCTGAAGCAGATGTCCCCGAAGCCAATGCCCCTGTTGCTCGTGCTCCTCGTACCAAAACCAAAAGAGTTAGAAATTAGATTGTGGTTGTTAACTTAATGGATATTACTATAGTGTTTAACATTACTGGTTTTAATGTATAACATTTGAAAGGATTTTATGTTTTTTTTTTGAGTTATCAATTGATTTGCAATCGATTAATTTTTAATAAGTTATTTTCTTCAAATTTTACATTATAATCGGTAGTTAACAGGTTTGAACAAACTACCAATTGTGTATATTCAGCAACAATCGGTAGATAACAAACTACCGATTGTGTAAGCGTAATACAACCGGTAGTTAAATATCTACCGATTGCATTTACCCCAGGAACTGTCTGTTCCTGGACACTTTTTGTATGATAATCGGTAGTTTAAGAATTTCTTAAACTACCGATTGTGGTTGTACAAAATGTTGAAATTTTTTTAAAAAAATCGAATTCCAATTTGGGGCTACTTATCATAATCGGTAGTTTAAGAATTTCTTAAACTACCGATTGTGTTTGTAGAAAATGTTCAATTTTTTTTAAAAAAATCGATTTCCAATTTGGGGATACCTATTATAATCGGTAGTTTAAGAATTTCTTAAACTACCGATTGTGCTTGTAGAAAATGTTGAAATTCTTTAAAAAAATTCGAAATCCAATTTGGGGATACTTATTATAATCGGTAGTTTAAGAAATTCTTAAACTACCGATTGTGCTTGTACAAAATGTTGAAATTTTTTAAGAAAATTTGAATTCCATTTTTGTTACCGTTTTGTCACCGTTCTGATTTGTTACCGTTGATCAACGGCTATAATTGTATTCTGATACACCTATAAATAAATGAATATATATATATATATATATCATTCCCATTTCAAATCCACAGCTTTTACATTTCATAGAAAATTTATAATCTCTCGTTTTCATAATTATGGCTTACGAAAATTTTAGGCTTAATGCAGAGAATTTTACCGTAGAGGAAGATTTATCCCTATGTCGAAACATAGTATTACATTATCCAGCAAGGGGTCATGAACGTCAGATGAATGGTTCAATGAGCATGGAATGGTTAGAACATATTCATGTTAACTTTTATAATGAAACGGTAACCCCAATAACCGGAACAGAGCAGGCCTTTTTTGTCGATATATGGAAATAACAAGGGCAGTACTAGATTTTTTTACTTTAACCGCTAAGGTGAATGAAAGAAGAATTAGGAATGAAACTGATGATGAAGTTGTTGCCAGATCTCTGGATGAATGAAGAGGATGGAAAGGTTGATATTTCAGGTACCAACCTCATTTTGAGATCCTAAGGGTGATGGAAGAATAAACCCTTTTGTGTTGATTATTCTCCGAAGATGTGAAGAACGTGGTCCCGGGCGTCATACAACCCGTTAAAGGTTTGATAATAGGTTTGCTTAAGGGTTTAAGTGTAATCTAATGATTTATTATATTTCATTTCCTTTAATGTTTCGGGATGTATGCCTTTTCGATTCAATGAAATGATTTATTATATTTTTTTAAAAAAAATCGAATTCCAATTTGGGGCTACTTATTAGAATCGGTAGTTTAAGAATTTCTCAAACTACCGATTAACATAATCGGTAGATAATAGTGTACCCAAAACTTCCGATTGTTAATATTAGTTCGAACTTAGTGTACATATTTTCTGTACACTCTTGTTACACCAGGCCTCAATGACTTTTTTTTTTAAAAGAAGAGCCGTTAAGACTCTAATCTATATAAGGAGGGTGGCATCTTCTCATTTATGCACCTCCATTACATTTTAACTCTCCAACTTTGAAGAAATAACCGTATAGATTAATGGCTCAACTTATTCTCAACTAAAACAACCACCTTTTCCATCTCTTTTCCTCTACCGATTCTTCTACTTCATTCTCCATTGAAAATGTCTCCAAAATCTTTACCTAAAAAATCAAAGAAGTGAAAGGAAAAGATGGTGATAGAGGAGTTCAAAACCATTGAAATCAATTCGTCAACCGATTCCGAGGAAGATATCTATGTTTTGGATCCTCGACTCTTTTTAAGGGAGAAAGACTTGTCAGGCATAAACCCATACTACAATGAAGCTGCAGAGTACATAGGTCCACTTCAGGCTGATCCTAAGGGGAACGAGAAAAAGAAGAAGAAGAAGCGGGTTGAAACTAGGACCAAGTCGAGAGTAACAAGGAGTGGAAAATTTTCATGAGATTAATGAGATTGATCACTTTCGATTTCTATAATGTGTTTTTGTTTCGTTTTTTTTTGATGTTTTTAGTTTTTTTGAACAAGTTTAATGAACAATATGTAGCAAGTTTATTTGAACAAGTTTTTCTCCGGATGTTGAAATAGTATTAAGAAGTTAGATGTTAAGTAAAATCGGCATACTCGGTAGATAATAATGTTTCTAAACTACCGATTAATAAAATTGGTAGTTATTAAATTCACGTGCTACCGATTATCCATAATCGGTAGTTATTTATGTTTACTAACTACCGATTGTGGCAAGAAAACTTATGGACAAAAAAACTATTTTAATCGGTAGATAAAATTGATCTTTAAACTACCAATTACAAAGTTTAAAATTTTAAAGTTTAATTCATTATATGTTTACAATCGGTAGATATAAATTTTCAATGCCTACCAATTAAGAAAGATGAAGAGTTCGAAATTTTGGAAGTTTTGAGAAATTCAATTTGGGGGGACACCTATAATCGGTAGTTTAAGTACTCCATTAAACTACGGATTGTACAATCGGTAGGAATAAAAATCACAAGCCTACCGATTGTACAAAACTATAACTCGAAAAATCAATCTAAAACACTCTTGATTTCTATTCCAAAACTAAATCAAATAATTTTCTAACACTAACTATAACCAAATTAATTAACTAATTAATCAAAATTAACACTAATTAAGCAAGGGTAGATTAGCCATTATAGAAATTATATGGATAAGGGATGTATTGAGATTACTTCAAAATGACCTTATTTTTTTTATTAGTCACCCCTAATTAGTTTTGGGTCGCCCTCAAATTTGCATTTTTGAGGGATGTATTGAGATTACATCAAAAAATTATATACTTTTTTCTGGTCATGTATGAGAAATATAAATTCGGTATTTCTATTTCATATTGCACAAGAGAATTAAGAGTACTTTTTCTGTTGGTAAGTACATGTACTCTACACTTATCCTCTAGCCTCTCTCTAAAGACATACATTTGCATAATATTAGAGCTTTACCCGGATGAACTTTCAATAGTTTAGGGTTATAAAATGTGTATTATATGACTCAGTACTTATTTTCTATGTTGAATTTCGTTCAGTTGCTGGAATTTAGAGTAGCTACTGATGTTTGTTGCAATTCTTCTCATACTCTCTGGCTACATGATATGTCTATACAGAGGTCTGGGCATCGAGCATCAGCGAGTCACGACTATGACTTAATGATGCGTCGGAAAACCGACTTTGTTTTACCGCAAGCGCACAGTGTCGAAAGATGTAGACAAGAGCAAATACGGTTCGTTCCCACGAGGAGTTTTAATTAAAATATTTTTTTAAGTTTTTTTATAAAGAATTTAATTAACTAATGAATTAAGATTATTTAATAAAGTTTGAAAACAGTATGAGGAAAATGTTAAGGTTCCGGGAATCCGTTGTAGATTAGGGTTTAATTGCGTTGGTCACAAAGGGTCTCGATTTTACTCATGTAAAATAGCAAATCTAACTACTAATACACGGAAGATTTTTTGTTTAAGAATCGAAGAAAGAATTTTCAAAAAGAATTGTTTGTTCTCAACCTAAGGTAGAATTTCGAAGTACTAAGTATACGTGGCATAAAGAGTCAAAGAATATTCATAAAACGATTTAATACAAGGTTTCAACGAGTCTTTCTACTAATCAAACAATGAACTATACGTGGCATAGAACATGAAAAATCATCGAGAAGGTAAAACGTTGAGAGAGAGACAAAACATTAATATTTAGTTCATACAGTTGAAAACCCTAGTTTTGAAACACAAATAAAATCATCTCTACAAGTTCATCCTTTCGCCCTAACAAGGGAATTAGCCCAACATGGCTTTCTTAAAAACCATGAAAATTAATCAAGAAAATAATACAAACTAAAAAACCTTGCCTTCAAACGGCTTCTTCAATTTCCCAGCGTATGTCCGTTCTTCAAAGTGTTTGTACGTCCAGCCTTCAGCGTTCAAGTATTCTCTGTGTAGGTATGTCAGGGGATCTCTTTCTGTATGCGTAGTACCATGCTATATATATCCAACCAAGAAAACCTTTTCTGTGTACAACTCCATTCCTTGCAAAACACGGTTACTTCAAGTCTTGCACGACAAGTACTGCCAGAATTTTGTCTCAAGTTTTAAGATCCTTCTCCGCCTCAAACTCTTGTTTCCCTGACTTTTCGGGCAATCATCACCGGATTCCCTAATTCTCTGTGTTTGTCGAGATGTTCTGCCACCATCAATAGATCTTCGACCGTGCTCCTTTCAATACCTTCCTTGTATAACACGGTTCAAGCTCAAACAATCACAACCATCACCTAACTTTCATCGAATCCTCTTGTTCTCTAGTCGTATCCCATTCAAACCCAAACTTCTCTGCCCATCAGCACAACACTGCCAGTCATCATGATCTCCAATTCTGTTTTGAATTTAGGAAGAAGAAAGGTGTGGCCCCGATCAATTCTTGTTCGCACCCCATCAATATTTAAAATTCGGCAGCCTTAAGCAAATGAGCAGGTGCTCATATAAACATTTGAATTCCATCTTCCCCATACGTCTGAGGGGGTGTCAATAGCGGTTATCCTGGAAATGACCAATTTTCCCTTAGTATTCGTTTCGCTCATAACTTTCTCATACGAAGTCAAAATGACCTCGTTCTTCGCTGTCGGCTTCATAATTCAATTCTCTAGAATTTCTGGAATATACTGAGTTCCACTGGGTCTTTGGCAATTCTTCTCTTGTAAAGCTCCATTTCACTTGTTTCAGAGATGTAACCTAATAAAACACATAAACTACAAAAGTAATAATAACACACGGTAATTCACACAATTTCTAGCAAATAAGTATAAGGAAGTGATACTTAAAATGTATAAATTATGCACTTATCACTTAACCCAAAAATAGTAGTTCACAACTTTACTACTTTTCTAAGGGACATCAAATATATCACATGGTCTTGCGGTCTACAACAACATATAATGTAGCAACATACCCATGATGAGAAAGTAAGAAGTAGTGTGAACGGTTAAGAGAAGTTAAGAGGATGAGGGAGTAGTGGTCATATGTAACCGATATATTATTCCCCGACATGGAGGACACAACTTCACCACTACCTCCCGAGCCTCTAGTTATTTCTTTAAAACTCCCACTCTTTATGAGTTGTGTCTATTACAACTATAAATATATAATTCAATCAGTTCAATAAAAAAAGACTTACGTTCACAAGTATAGCCTTTACACAATAGTTCAACAACTCCACACTGCAGACACAACAAATAGTGATTTCTCAACTTTTTATGCATCCCTCCCCTAATATCAATGTATCTCTTTTTTGTGACCGAAACATGACGTGATCGGCCATTTCTTGGTTTCTGGTCGTCCTATACGATCCTGATTTCTCGAACGTAAGTACTTTTACAATACTTATGTTTTTACCCTAAAACACTATTGTGTAAAATCTATATCTTTATCTATCAATAAACTATTAATGATAAGTTTTTATTTTATAAAGTTTTTATCTCGATTAACAGTGATTGGTGATAGTGTGATTGAAATACTTGTTCTTTGTCGAATATCTCTTTGTGTTGCTTTCGGATCCTTGATATAAACTTTCTGATTTTGCATCCTTTAAGTTTCATTCTCATGATTGGCTTACTTTCTTATGATATGTGGCATTTGATTATAGTTGTTTTTCAATCATATCTTTGTGATTGCTATAACAAAATCATAAGAAAGTTGTGATGATTTAACTTCATAAGTGCATATTTTACATGTTTAGAGTGTCAATTTCATGCTAGTATTTGCTAAATTTATTTTGAATTATTGTATATTACGTTTGTTTTATAGTTTATGCTTTTATTAGTGAATCATCCAAAAAGGAGTTACAAAGTGTTGGATTGTGCATGAAGAGAAGTGTTGTAAAGGAAGAAGGACCAAAGTCCAAGTGGAAATCGCCCAAATTCAGGATTTATTGTCACCATATTTAAGAGAACAAACAAATGAATCCAAGGCGAAAGAATGAGATCATTCTGACTTCATATGAAGAAGTTATAAGAAAAACAAGTTCAGAATTTTCTCGGAGGGTCAAGCCATCGAGAAAGACAATATTCTCGGAGGGTCAAGCCATCGAGAAAACAAAATCCAGAAAGAAATAATTCTCTCGGAGGGTCAAGCCATCGAGAAAATCAGAATTCTCGGAGGGTCGAGCCATCGAGGCATATACGAGAGCTAGGTATTTTTGACGGGTTTTTAAGATATTTTTGAGTTTCCAAAACCTAGTATGACCGGGATTTGAGAAAGGGCACCTCTACAACTTGGGATATCTATTTAAGAGACTCTTCTAATGTTTTTGGAGACATAGAGATTTTACATAGAGAATAGAGAAAATATATTAATTCTAAATTCTAGGATTTACCCCTTTAGGGGGGAAACCAAAAGCTATTTTCTTCTTCTTTCTTGTACCATGATTAGGTAATTTTCTTTTATTGATTGGAGATGTAATCATAAATCCTAGAAATGCAAATCAATCTGGTGGGTTGGATTTAACGTTGATTATATCTTTTATCGATTATGTTTTACTGTTTATATCCTTATTCATGATTGAATACTTGCTCGTTTAAGTTGAAAATTGAATGATCATGTGTTCATATATAAAGCTAGACTAGGGTTGAGATCCAGAATTTTCGAAGAACTCTAATAACAATTAGCACAGCATAGTTGTTAACGATGGGATGTTGCTATGTGATTATGTGTAGAAGCTTAACCTAGGTTAAATCCGTGTGTCTCTTGCGCCAGATTGCTTAGAATAATCTCAACTCACGAAGACCATTGCTTTCATTGGGTCAAACTTGAGTGCCTCTTGCACCAAGTTATTCATTGGTAAGGATTCAAAGAGTGGCTCATGCGCCTTTGATGATACAAGGAGTTTTGCCGGAGTAGACCTTTGGTAGATGCTCTAGGGTTATTGATATTAGAAGGATTGAATGTTAACTCGAATTGATTGATGAGCAAGTTTGGTGATGGAAGATGAAATCTCTAACAATATTTTCTCTCCTCTGATAAGCTTTGTTTATCTTATTTTTGCTTTTATTAGTTTACTTTAGCTTAATTCATTGCAATTCCCCCAGTGGTTACATAAGAAGTTGAAAACAAATAACAATTACATAGTTCCTCGTGCGAACGATCCTTACTACCGCTATATTATTTATTAGTATTAGTGGGAAATATCTTAAATAATTTGTTGCACCTACAACACGCATCAAATTTTGGCGCCGCTGTAGGGGAGCAGTAACAATTGGTTTTTGTTTGAGATTTCTTTTTAGTTCTATTTTACGTTTTTCTCTTAGTGTTTTTCAGGTTTTAGGTAACAACTCGTTGGTGGAATTCGTCATCCATTAAAAGCGGAAGGTAGATTCTGGAAACAGGTTGTATATATCACTTTTATTTTTATTTTTATATTTTTAGTTAGATTTTTTTTTCTTACTCTTTGTGTGTCAGCATGTTTCCTTACGGAAATAACATGTATGGTACACAAAGGTCATGCATAATTTGGTGGTAATTGGTTTGGTTATAATTTTCAATCTTTCAATAACTTCCCACCAACCATGGGATACAATCAGAATCAATCCTTTGGTTTTGGTCAATACCCTACGGAATCTTTTGGTGATTTTTAAACATATGAACAACCTTATGGTGGGTATGTAGATCAATAACCACAAAGAAGGTGGGACAGTTATACTTCTAATTGGCCCCACTCGAGTTGTATGCAGATTTTAGATCAATTACAAGAAATGCAATCAGAGATTAGACCAGATTGATCCTATACTTAACAGAGAGAACATTGCACCAACAGAATCTTACAACAATATACCTTACCCGAATCATGATTGTATTTATGATTATTCACACATTCAACGAGAAGAGTCATGGTTTAGTGATCCTATTGTAAGTATGGTGGGAAATGTGTAAACATAAGAAAACTCTCGAAAACACTATATCAACTGGAATATAACGGAGCACCAGAAGAAACTCCAAGAAATTAGTAATACCATACAGGAATTCAAACGTCGTTTTTCTAATGAAGAATACGAGGTCGATGAAGATTCCGACGAAGAGTCTGATATCAATGACGATGAAATATTTGAGAATGAGGCTAGGTAGAGCAATATTATGGAAGACTCAATTGAGCTTGCCAAGTAATATAATGATAATGTTAATTCCGAGATTTTGGTTGAGACAGAAACTGACGAAGATTGGTTAAAAAGTTTGATAGAGGACCACGGTACACAGAGGCAAATAATTCATTTGAGTTCTTTAATAAGAATGAGGATCCCATACTGCAAGAGATAGTGAAAAGTTTGTCTAATCCTTTACATGAGTCTATTTATTTTGATCCTTTTCCTCTAATCGAAGTAGTTTCTCAAAAAGTTGTTAACCCGACTTTTAAGAAAATACCCCACTTAGGATTGGAGTTGTATGCTTCTAAAGTTTTAACGAATTATTTTTCTTCTAAATATACATCATTAGAGATGCTTGACTCTAACAATGTGCAGGTTACCCAAGTTGGACCCATTAAGGTTCCCAAATTTTATGTTCTCTATACACTTCCAAGTGTAGAAAAGATTAAGTGTGAGGGTAACTTCCATCTGATAATGGTTTCCCTAGTAATATCATATTTTAACATTTGTATGAAGGTGTAGTTAGGATTGAAGATTGTTATCTGGGCGGATCCCCAGATTTTCAGATTGTTGGTTTACGTACAATAACCAGAAGGTCAGGCTGGGGACATTAAACTAAGCGCTGAATCGGAGGCATCCCATTGGTTTCGTATTTCTATCTTTCTTATTTTTGTTTTTATAGTTTGCATATCATCTTAGGAATTTTCCACCTTCACTTTTACATTGGATGAGTCAATTTACATTAAGGACAATGTAAAGTTTAAGTGTGGGGGAGTGTTTAAGCATTTAGAGTTTTAAGTATTAACTTTGTAGGTAGAATTTTTAAACTTTTTGTACATATTTGCATGAAAACCTCCAACTTTTAGAGATTTTAGAGTCCCTTATATACTTTTAGCTAAGTTTACACACGGATTTCTGACCGAAATAACTGAACTTAGAAGTATTAGAGAACTACATTCGGAGTGCTTAGTTGTTGAGAGGTTAGAGATGAAAAAAGTGGACTTAAACCACCGGTAGAGAATACAATGTTAGAGAAGCTGATCATTCAATACCCATGAGTGAGGCATCAAACCTACAATTCTTTGTACCTGCCTAAATTGTCCATTTAAAGTGTTTCATCTGCTCTAATTCTGGGTAGACTGATGAGCTACCTAACTTCGCACCAATTTCATCACTACTTTTTGATCTCTTGAGTGTTAATTCTATCAATCACAAGGGTGCCATCAGAATTGCTTACTCTATCTTGTAGTCTTGTTCGTAGTTGGCACCATTCTCTCGACAACATAATCACTCTTAAGACCCTCAAGGATTTAAAGGTCCAGCCGAACAAGATGGTACATTGTCCTATCATGATGAAATACTTCGAAGGGAATCACACCAGCACTTACGGACATGTTTTCTTAGGGATCAAGGTGGGACCTATTCGATCAAAATTGAATCTTCATGTCATTGAGAAAGAGCCTGAATATCATATGATACTGGGAAGACCATGGCTTCATGAATATAGGGTCGTCCCCTCGACTTATAACTAATGCATGAAGGTCGTGTTAAATGAGAGAATAATCCGAATTTCGGCGTCTTCATCTCCTAATGCTCCTGTTTATGGTGCCGAATTATTCGAATCAAAGACCGATGTGATCGACTTCACTGGAAATATCCACAGAACTCCACTGCCCAGTTGGACAATTTTTGAAGAGTCCGATAGGTAACTGCCTGTAGCGAAGGAAAGGAGTAAATTTTTTAGCAATGAATCTCTCTACTGATTTTAATCACTATTCTCTAATGACTACCAATGCGCCAAGCCATGCTCATGGAAAGAGAGAATATAATTTCACAACGAGTTATAACAACGAAGGAAGAATTTTTTATCTTCGCAGCCGATGTTAGCAATTAACAGGGGAGACTAGTGGAGGGTCGCCCCGCCCAGAATGTAATCATAGTGCAGAGCCTGGTCGAGATGAAATTCTGTTCACTTACCATTTACATATCATACCTGGTTCCAAACCTGTCAAGTAACAACTGACACAATTCAGGCATGAAGTTGAGGAGCATATCAAGGTCGAAATCCAGAAGCTACTCACAGCAGGCTTCATCAAACCCATCCAACTCCCCACTTGGCAGGCTAATGTGGTACCCGTCAAGAAGAAAAATAATCAAATCATATGTTGTGTTGATTTCAGGAACCTGAATAAATAATATCCCAAAGATGACTTCCCACTCCCCAACATAGACATGCTCGTCGATGCGACTAGTCGAAACAATATGTTCTCATTTATTTACGGCTATAGTGGTTATAATCAAATAAAAATGTATGAGCATGACGCCAGCAAAACTACATTTCGAACTTCTATCCGGAAACTTCTATTACACTGTGATGCCTTTTGGTTTGAAGAATACCGGTGATACCTACCAGCGAGCCATGACAGCAATCTTTCACGACATAATGTACACGAAATTAAGAGACTATATTGATGACGTGGTCATCAAATCCAAAACACGAGCAGCTCACCTGGAAGTTCTGCCTTTCAATTCACCTCTGACCACCAAATGAAATGTGAATAACCCGTCCACAAATCTTTGAAAGGTGTCATGAATACAAATTTAAGATGAACCCATTGAAGTGCGCCTTTGATGTCTCCTCTGTTAAGTTCCTTGGGTTTCAAGTGACGGCATAAAGAATGAAAGTAGATCCAGTCAATACTCAAGCTATCACCAGCATGCCTCCGCCAAAGACTGTGAGAGAACTTAAAAGCTTTATGGTAAAGGTATCTTATATCATACATTTCATCCCAGGGCTAGCTCAATTTGTCGCTTCTTTCACGTCGTTACTAAAGAAAAGGGAAAATTATGTCTGGTCCTCTACTCAGCAAGAAGCGTTCATCAAAATCCGACAATTATTATTATCGCCATCTGTCATGAGGCCCCCAATTCAGGGATGCATTGCTTCTATACACGGTTTCAAGTGAGGTCGTTACGGGGCCCCTCCTTGCCCAAGAAGATAAAGAAGGAGTTGAGTATCCAATCTACGACATCATCCGGACATTAAAAGACGCAGAACTCATATATCCTAAAGCAGAGAGGGCGTCCCTGTCACTAGTGCACGCCATCCAGAAGCTCCGACATTACTTACTTTAAAGCAGGGTCGTTCTGGTCGCCAAAGCTGACCCTATCATATTTCTACTTTCAAAGCAGGCCCTAATAGGCAGACCTGCTATATGGCTACTTCAGATGTCATAGTTCGACATAGGATGTATCTTCCCGAAAGTAGTCAAAGGACAAGCAGTGGCAGATCTACTAGCGGCTTTCCCTAGAGAAAATATGAGTTCATTATATGAAGAAATGCCTGGGGACTTCCCCGAGATCTCTATTGTTAAAGAAGAAGCGTGGTTGTTATATTTTGATGGTTCATCTACCACAGTAACGATACCGGAGGAGCCGGCGTGGTACTGGTCACTTCAGTCAGGGAAGTCTTCTCATACGCAATCAAGATCGACTTCAAGTGCACCAACAACTCTGCGGAATATGAAGCTTTCCTACTAGGTTTCTCGTAAACAAAGAAAGCAGGTGCGACGCTTTTGGAAATAAGGGGCGACTTAAAAATACTAGTCAATCAGATGAATGGAGTCTACTCGCTTAAAGAGGTAACATTAGCTCGTCATAGAACAGAAGCTCACAAATTACTAACCCATTTTTCCAAAGCCATAGTAGTTCATGTTGGCCAAAGTAATAATAAACATGCCGACTGTCTCGTCATGTTAGTATCAAAAATTCAATTTGAAGGAGAAAGAAAGACTGTAATGGTATAGATACGCAGTGTCCCGTCGACATGGTTAAATCAACATGAACATAAGCAAGCCAGTTGATTGGATAATACCGATCATAGAAGAACTCAGTAGATCACTCCCTTTGAAAAAAGTCAGCCTCAAAGATCTAAAGAACTTTTTCTTACTCCATGGGGAACTATATCATATGAATACGGACGGGTCCCTCACAAGATGTCTCGGAGATAAGGAGGCGCAACTACAACTCAACCGCGTTCGTAGCGAAGTATGTGGGAAGACAATGGCCGTGACTCTTTACCATCGACTCCACCGTCTAGGATATTATTGGCCCACGGTGGAGACCCAATCTCGAGCACTGTAAGGATCCTGTTCCAACTTCCAAGAACAACCACACCAACTAGAAGACCAGACAATACATCATGATAGAGACTGGAGAGATCCCTACATCAAATACATACGTGACAACTCCCTTCCTCTGGAGAAGCGAGAAGCGACCACACTGGAGAAAAGAGCAAAAAGGTTCATCCTTCATGAAGGAATCTTGTACCGCAAGAGTTTCAGAGGGAACCTAATGAGATGTCTAGCAGGACCCGAGATCTCAAAAATGTTGAAAGAAGTTCATGAAGGAGAATATCAAGGCAAGAGGAAATTATTCCTTCAGATTCACAAAAGGTATTACTGGACAACCATGGAAGATGACACAGCCGCGTCTGTTCAAAGGTGTTATCAGTATCAGATTCATGGGAACCTCATTCACACGTCGTGCCTTCTTTTACATTCCATAAGCATCCCTTGGCCTTTCTACAGCTTGGGACTAGACTTCATCGGAAAGATCAATCCAATATCGTAAAAAAAAACATGATCACATCATCACATCCACTGAGTACTTCTTGGGAGGTAACCCATGCTCAGGCATTCAGGTACTATCTTTCTGATTCCCTTACTTTTACTCTTTTGGTATTGTTCTTTACTTAGAAACATTGAGGACACTGTTTAATTTAAGTTTGGGGGTATTGGGAGACTTTTTAGGATTAATAAGATTTGGATTTAGAAGCATGTGAACAATTCAGGGTGACACTAAGCACTCTAGGTAGATGGAAACTTAGCCATTTTGCTATAAGGATTGGTGTGCCCAGCTAGATGGTCTATTCATAAAGGAAACAGAGTTCAGGTGTTAGAAATAACATGATAGTTGTCACCACCATATCACGTTCTGTTTTATTATTTGCAATTTTGTGTTTCTCCGAGAGTATTGGTGGGTCCTAGCATCGACATGTTAATTAGCACTGGAATGACATTTAGTGTGTTGAGATCATGCCCCAGTATGAATAATATGTTATTGTCTTAGAGTTATGTGTGTGGTCCCCCTGTCTCCGTCGCCTAAGTAAGCGTGGAACGCAGGATCCATGGGAACACACATGTATTAGGAGTCAAAGAAAAAAAAAAAAAAAAAAAAAATCGCTAAGTTTAAAGTCTTCAGCCAGACTAGAAAAGAATTAGTCCCCCCCTTAAATCATATAGCAATAATCGGAACAACTGTGGGTCATCTGAATCAAATAGTGTGCCCCACGGTAGAAGTAAACTGCAGCAAACTAAGAGGATAAACGATCTGAGTACACCTTGATCCCTATCTAGGTAAACCACATCGACCAGAGGATGGGTTTCTGGCAACTGAGGATCGGTAAATCTAGCTGGAGGATGATCTCGTAAAATTACAGCGGTGCCTATGTCAGGTCCCAAGCTAGGGACCTTCTTAAGAGTTAATGGTATAGCACATGGAGAATGATAGTCACCCCCAAACTTAGAGTTTTCAGTGTCTCTATATAGACTAATAACAATTTCCTTCATTTCCGGATCGTCAGATTCTCGAAAATAGTCAACTGCTTCTTTTAAATTACAATCCGGTGGTGCAAAGCCTAACAAAGTACGCACCTCATCAATAACCCTATTATTATTGCCATTAAATCTGTAGTTGGTTAGGCATTTTTCTAATGGATCTTCTTCTGGGTTGGGCCTAAGCTCCATCTCAGTAGACGGTTTGGATTCCTCTTCTGATGGGCCTAACTCACTACTTATCAGGGTATCTGGTGGGTCATGCTTAAAGTCCAACTCATGAAAATCTAATCCAAAGTGGGCTTGACATTTCTCTAATGGGTCTTCTATCAAAGTGTTTGGTAATGTCTCCTGAACTAGGGTCTCTATCATGTTGACAGTTTCTAAGCTGGGGTCCTTCCTAGTAGGTGCTAACAACCTCGGATAAGGGGCTCTAGGCATAAAATCGGTGGCCCGAGGGGTTTCCTCAGGCTCATCAGAGACTTTATCAGTCTCTTCGGCTATTGGGTCAGGGTGAACTACAGTATGTCCACTATCAGGCCCAGTTACCCCGTTGTCCACCAATTTACCATTCCTGAGGGTCGAGACTGCATTCACGTGACTTGATGATTTCTCACCCGTCGCCATTTCATTGACGCCTCTTGGATTGGGTTGGGGCTCTAAACTACTAGCTTGATTCATTTCGACCAGTTCTAGCCTTCTAGATAAGGATGCTAATGGGTTGGGATTTCTATTGCTCTCCCACTGCTGGGTTTTCTCGGCGATGTCACTCAGAAATTGCATCGCCTCAGCAGGAGTCTTACTGTCGGATTCTCCGATCGACAAGGACTGAACCAAGGTTACAGTCGCATAATCCAAACCCTCATAGAGAATCTGAACTAGAGTTAACTCATCTAAACCGTGGTCTGGGCATTGGGACACTAAGTCGTTGAACCTTTCTACATAAACATACAGAGACTCTCCCTCTTGTTGAGAAAACGTGAAAATTTTCTGCCTAATTGAGGATATTCTGTTCTTAGGGAAGAATTTCTGAATAAAAGATGAAGTAAGTTGGGCATAGGTCTCAATCGACTGAGGGGCCAAGCTATACCCCCATGACTTGGCTCTATCTCTTAGTGAAAAGGGAAATAGTCTAAGTTTAATAGACTCGTCATTCAAGTCTCTAATCCTGATTGTGCTACATATTTCCTCGAACTCCCTAACATGAAAATAGGGATTCTCGTTCTCTTTTCCTAAGAATAATGGAAGCATCTGGATGATTTTAGGTTTCAGTTCGTAGCTCGCTTCAGTAGCGGCTAACTTGATGCAAGATGGACGTAAGGTCCTGGTTAGATTCCACAAATCCTTCAGAGTTGTCATTGCTGACACGGTCTCGGGAGTGACTATTTCACTCTCAGTTGACTTCTCAAGGTTAAGGTGAACTACAAGTCCTACCTTGAGGGTCTCTATCCCAAGTTCCCCTTAAGGGCGTTCTTGGCATGTAAAAATTAAACCCTAACAAACAATTAATCAAACACAATCGTGCCCTGACTCAACCAAATCAAACATAAATCTAGCAAACAACAAGCATGATGGTTCCACTTAGATTGTTTCTAGACCAGCTTCTATTCTTTCAAAAGGCAACTGGTTACAATTTTAGCGAACCTCTCCGAACAATCCGAGTTAAATCAAGTTGAAGAGAAACAGGAGAAGCTCAATGGAGCTTTGATACCCCTGTCTCTTTGGCAACGCTTCCCTGGGTTACAGGGCGGCTCTAATCAACTTTAATCTAATCTTCCTGCTTTTTGAGTTAGGCTAATAAGGTAACCAATACAGTCCTTCCGACCGATTTTCCAATAAGCTCGATACCCTATAGGTCTCTTTCTAGTCAAGATTTTAGGCTTAGGTTCGCGTAGGTTTTGTTTTCCTAAGGCGGGCAAGAAGGAGACGGTGATGAAATCCGAAACCTTATCTTGTATGGCCAGGCCTTTCCCTTTACTATGCAAAAAATTAAGTTCCGTATTCAGTCCTCAACATATATGCATACAAAGGCGTCCAGAAAACCCACTGACAGGAGATTCGTTGGTTGGTCGAAATTTACCTCCCGTACTAGACGGGCGACGAACCGTTGAAGTCGACTCGGGCCACTAATATCCTTTTTAATAGTGTGCGAACCCGAGGGGCCGAGACAATATCGTAATTGTCGTCCGTCCCTGCACACAGTTTGATATTTAAAATTACCCTTCCGTAGGGTTTAAAAATAATAAAAAGTTCAAAGTCCAAAAATAATGTCCAAAAGTGTCCGGAATTAAAAGAAAAATTACAAAAATAATTAAAACCCTAATACAATTTTCTAAATTAATTAAAACTAATTAAAATAAACTAAAAATCTAATTAAGAAAAATAAAATAAAATCTTCGATCTTCTTTTTCGTTCTTTAAGCTTTTCCCTTTTTTAATTCCAAGTCTTTAGCTTTAATTCCAAAACTTGGGCGTAATCTCTTTTCGATCCAAAATCGAACCTGTAGTAAAAAGGAAAAATACCAAAAGAAACGTAAAATAGAACAAAGTAAAATAATAAAACTAAAAATAAAAACCTAAAAATAAATCTAAAACCCTAAACCTAAAAACAAGTCCGCGTCGGCGGCGCCAAAAATTGATGTGATTTTATATAGTGGTAAAAAGAGGTTCGATTCTCGAACTTGTGAAGGTAATGATTTTAGAAAATAATGATTCTAATTAACTCTAGAAAATTTCAGGAGTAAGAAAAAGACTAAACAACCTAAAGATGATTTTTGAATAATTTTAAAAATACCAGGAATCAGGAATCAGGTAATTCTAACAACCTATGTGATTAATCAGTTCTTTTTAAATTAATTGAAGCCCAAATAATTACCAAAATTGGTTTTTTTATGCTAACAAACAGAGGTAAATCACAAGCATGGACTATCAAAATTAATTAACTAAGCATAATCCATCAAGCAAAAGCACAACTGTTGAAAGAAAACCGTTTTTACTATTTAAAACTATGCAATTCTAATAACAAAAGAATTATAAATAATTATTAGAAAATAATTAAATCACATAAAATTGAGAAAAATACCTTATCCATCATCCCAGTAAATAAACTTAGCCCATGGTGAAGAAAACTTGCTCAAAAGATCTTTTCATTGCTCAAAAAGTTGATTACAAGGTGAAATAATAGTGCAACAGCTGAACAGATACGTTTATAAATGTTGCAAGAGAGGGTTCAGCTGTAACAGAAAGTATTCTAAGCAACAAAGATTTGAAAGAATAGGCAACAGGAGCATAATGTAACACTGGATATGCAACGTATATAGATGTTACAAGATCGTCTTCTTCGGTGATGGTGGATGAAGAACACGCCGGCCGGAGCGGCAGCAGGTCACCGGCGGCGACCGGAAGTGGCCGGAATTTCTCTGATTTCTTCTCTAGGTTTTCGTTTTGATTTTTCTTGGATTCTCTTCATATATATAGGCTCTACAAACCCTAGGGAGAGTTCTAAACCTAATAGAACTCTTTAAAACACTCTAGAATCTTCCCAAATCCGAATCAAAGAGTGATTCCTTTTTCCGTCCAAATTCACTCCGGGAACCTCTTTTTCCGGCGTAAATCACTCCAACTCGATGTGTTTAATCTTGTATGGACCTCTAGTATATTGTGTATCAATTTGGGAGCAAAATATGCTAAAAATTACGTGAACCAAAATATCCAGTTGTATGCTGTTTCCGTCCCGATCCCGTGACTGGCAGTTGACTCGGTCAACTCGGGTTGACCGATTTGACTCGGGTTTGACCCGATTTGACCGAGTTGACTCGAGGGTACCCCTTATCCACTTCTAGGGTGCCAAATAACACTTGTCCTTGGGTGCCTTTATCACTTTTTGAGCCAATTTTTCCACAAATCTTTATTCTTCAAATGTACCTACAAAAGCATAAAAACACGTAATAGACGCAAAATCGAATACTAACTCACTAGAAATTAAGGTGCAAATTAGACACTAAAATGTGTTTATCAGTAGGATCATAAGAATGCAATACGTATCTTTAGACATTAATTGATGCCTATCTGGGATTTGGAAAATGAATGTCAAGGTGTTAAAGACCTAGTGGAAAGCATCCGGTTTGTTATCTGCGGTCAATTACGTGGATTATGATGCTGTCACGGTGAATTGCTTCTCCAAAAGGTTTGGTTGGTGAAACTGATACCATGTATTTCCTGTTTGGTGAGATGTCCTTCATACCCGATGATGTTGCACAAATTCTAGGCCTTGATGTGCAAGGTAAATCTTTTTTGGAAGGAAATTACACCAAGGATCTAGGTTGGGAACAGTTACACGTTCTTACAAATAAGTTGTTTGGTTGGGATGAAGCAACTTCAAAAGCAAATTTCCATGTTATTGGTTAGTATACAGTCAAGAAAGTCAGGCTAGTTTTGTTAAAGTAAAACTTTGGAGGGACAAAGGACAATCAAAACTTAACCACCGAAGAGATTCGTCATACAGCCGCTGCATATTTGATATATGTATTGGGCACTTGGATCTTTCCGGACACAAGTGAAAGCCGAGTTAATGTAAACTTCTTGTAGTTGTTGGATCCTTTTGAGAATGTTGTAAAATACTCATGGGGAACTGTAGTTATTGCACACTTGATGGGAGATATATGGAAGGCTAGCAAGGCGGTAACTAACCAATTTGTTGGGAATTTCACTCTCCACCAGGTAATAATTCATTTAATTGTTATTTATTCGATCTCTCAATTATATTATTTGATTTTGAGTTTGACATAAGTTAAATACATATATTTTTTTTTATTATTTTGACATAGGTTTGGGCGTACGAGCACTTCCCAACATTGTTCGTTAAAAACCAATTGTTGAACAAAAATACAAATTGGTAGCAGCATCAGCCTATAGCCCTCAAATACTCGTGCAAAGATGGTTTATTTGAAGGTAACAACAAAAAGCTATTAGAAATGAGATTAGATTTAGACCAAATTACGTTTGATAAGGTAGTCTTTGATCCTTACAAGTCGTAAATAGATCTCTTATAAAGTATTGTAACTCCTGATAACGTTATATTCTACAACAGACCGTGTTTCATATAAGCGATATGTCAAGTACGATCCATTGTGTGTAATGCGACAACTTGGCTTTAAGCAAGAAGTTGTGGGAGAGTCTTCACCGCATATTGTTAGACATGACTTTCACTTGTGCTGTTCAACTTCAAAGAAACTTCCACAACTTACAAACCAAGACCAGTCCCAATGCATTGGAGGGAAAGGGAACAACATTGTATGGTAAATTGGAGTGCTTGGACGCTTGCAGTCAACAACGATGAAGTCGATCCACAATATAACCAAGAATACCTTAGCTACTCTAATCGTTATGTGGTACGCCCGTCGTCCGTTGAAGTTCCACGGGAAATAATGATGGAAACGACCGCTTTTAATCCTCCTTCTCCTCCCAAATCTCCTAACTCACTTCAAAATTTATTTTCATTCGTGGTATATTTTCTTTTCATGTTTTCGTATGTTTTTAATGTTTTTCACTTACTCTTTTTGATTGATATTATGTATTGTTTTTCTTGTATACGTCTAATAAATTTTTGTTTGTTTAAAAGCGAAAGCGACTTGGTCGTGTTGGGAAATGGATTAGTTGCAAGGTGGATAAAGAAGAGGTGCTGACTCTTGAAGAAATTTTGTTGAATAAGAAACTGCAGAACATCGAGAATGCCAAAGCGACGGAATTGTACAATGAAAATAAGAGAAAACGGGTAGCCAAGAAGGCGAGGCGTGAGTGATTGAAGATGTTCGTTGGTGCTAGTCCTTTTATTTTTGCTTTTTTGATAGTTTGCTTTTCAACAATGTGTGCTTGTTGTTAGCTTTTGAACAATGTGGGTTCGTTTTAACTTTGGATCTCTGTAAATCTATGCTATTTTGGTTTAAGTTTAAAGGTTTTTTATTTAAGGAAGACACGTTAGTTTTATCCTTCGCCATGATGTCGGCAGGCATTTGACTTGGTGCGGTGCGTGTTTGAGTCAATCTCTTTACTTCCTCGAATTCATGAGGTTTTAGCTTCGTAACTAAGGAGTGCCCAACAAAAGA
This sequence comes from Papaver californicum, assembly GCA_023531435.1. Lineage (NCBI taxonomy): Eukaryota > Viridiplantae > Streptophyta > Magnoliopsida > Ranunculales > Papaveraceae > Papaver > Papaver californicum. Next base: position 9,030,877 of record JAJJMC010020972.1, on the reverse strand, counting down.
TTCCGGATCCGCATGGTTATGGCTACCGTTCCACACTTTCATTTCCATGCATTTCCCTTAAAATTGAACATAAGCTTGAAGGGGCATCCATCCTTCCTCGAAATAGTCTTGTATACCCTATTAGTCTTATTTTCATATACATAATCCTTTAGCTTATGGTTGTTCCTAGCGTACAACCCAACTCTCTCGCAAGTCATTTCAAACCGAATATCTTTTCCTTGATGGTTTCTCACTAACACACACTTATTCTTGATAGACGTTTCTTTAGCCCAATTAATATACTCATCTTTACATACAAATTCCAAATCGGTCGCATACAAAGGAAAAAAAATTAAGTTCAATATAGCATGTAGTCGACATTGCCGAACAAAGCAATACCGCCTCCAAGTACAGTCGGCATGCACGAAAAATAAAAACAATGCCATTGTTGAGTAGTCGACATTGTGACTTTCTGCCAACAATCAAGAGATAGTCGGTACTGCTTTAAATTTTTAACATGCCGACTTTGTGTCGGCATTTCCTTCATCACAATTCAATGCCATTTTTTTCTCCCACTTGTATCACATAAATCCCATAAATCACCTCTAACACATCAATATCTGATTATTTGGAGCACTTGTATTATTAGTTTCTTCATTTCTCTTGTATGACTCTACACTTATTCCTTCATTTGAAGCTTGACTTAGGGTTTCATTTGGGTTAGGGTTTCATTAAGGGTTTGATTTGGGTTTTTTTCATGGATGGAAGTTTGATTCTCTACAAAAGGTTGCAATTGTGAGTCATTAAAATCAATGGAAACACCTTCTATTTTGTGAGATAAGGATTCCCCAATATCAAATTCCTTACTAGAATTTTTCATATCACTCAAATCTCCTAAAATCATTCTTCTTCTTCTAAAACTAACACTTAAAAAGATAAATAAGATAAAATTAAAATCAAAATTTAATCTTAATAACACTTGGTGGATATTCAAGGATAATTTAACTATTACCAAAATCATTTGGATAAAGAGTTCTTTATATTATTATATAATATTCTTTTTTTTCTAAGTATCCCAAAATTTATATGAGTATTCCCTGGTTAAGGGTTTAAAATAAACCCATAGAATTTCTATTTCGTAGCAATTAACCGAACTCGTTGCGCCATAACCTAGTTTTGTACCGAGAGAAATCGTAGCCTTTCTTTTTCTTAAAAAACGGTTTCGGATCTTTGGAACACTGCATGAATGAAGTTGGCCCACTCATCCTGTGGGTCTTTTCATTAGGGCGGGACCACAACTAGGCTGAGTTAATGGGACCACAGTTGCCATGTAATCATTCTTCCTCTCAGCACCAGGACAACACTGTAGATTTTCCACTCAAAAGAAAGTAACGGAGTATTACTGCACAATATAACAGAATATCCAAAGAATCAATCTAACGCCATTAAATCCGTCATTATAAAGCTTAGCTGGAAGGTGCTGGAATGCTTAGGGATTCTAAATGCGCCAGCTGTCATAGGACCCTGCACATGGACAGTTGCATCTGTCGAGAATGAAAAGAAAAGTCCTATCGATATCATTATTACCCCTCGTTTATCTTTCTCATTTACCATACTACCCCCTCATTATTGACATATTTCCATATCTCCGCGACAGCATCGCTTAATGTGAAATTAACTTAAACGAATGAGATAATCTCCGTCATTTACGATCTGATTCAAGGGTAAATAGATAATGACGTAGGATAATGATAAGGGTATGTTAGTAATTAAAACAAATCAGATGAGGAATCCCTTGAAAGTACGGAATCTATGGGGGGAGATGATGAGGAAAAGGAGAGTAAGAGTTTCTTTCTTTTTACAAAAATGAGTCACTAAATGATATCAAAATTGACTAACGTGAACCACATAAGTGAAGAGATCTTAAGATGCGCACCCTGTTAAAAGAAAAAGAAGACCAAAATTAATGGGGCTAAATTGGAGAGTGAATTTATTTGTTTGTAGAGACTGTGTGAGATTAGATAGGGATAGAGATAGAGATAGAGATAGAGATAGAGATAGAGAGAGGTTGTCTCGTGAATCAAACAGGTGAAAGTAAGGAAAAGAAGAAGAGAGAAATCTTTTCTTTCTTTCTTTCTTTTCTTCTTCTTCTTGTTGTTGTATTTTTCTTGAAAGTTCTTTGTATAATTGAGTTTTTTTGACCTTTTATTTTTCTTCACACATTCATTCCTTGCTTCTACCTTTCTGAATCACAAGATCCCCATCACTTTCTTTCTTTACATTGTATTCTTCTTCTTGAAGACTCTCTTCTTCTTCTTCTTCATTCATTTTTAGTTTTATGATCAGACATTGTGAAACCTGATTCTTAATCTTTATTAATTAGAATGGCTGAATCAAGAAAATCTGATAAAGGTTTTAATAATTCGTTAACAGATCGGTTTAGACGATTAAATTCTGACAAAGACAAACCAGATGCTAAAGAATTTAATATGGGTTCACCTGTTTCTCCATTAACTAGTCATCGGCGTCGGAGTACTAGTAGTGGTATCACCCCTGCTACTAGTAGTAGTAGTTCTAGTTCTTCTGGTTCTCTTTCTGGAACTAAAACTAATAGAAACACACCTGTCAAAACATCTTCTTCTCCTTCCTCTGATAATAAAAATGGGAGTAATAACAATTCAGGGGAGCTTTCTGTTTGTAGTGAAAATAGTCCAACAACTTCTGAAACTCCTCGATCCATTCCTAGTTCAAATATTGGTAATGCTAACAAACATGGGCATCTTAGATCTTATTCAGGAAATGTTCCACCATTAATCTATTCTGGTGGTGGTGGTGGTGTTACTACTAGTAGTAGCAGTAATAGCAGCGGTGGTGGCGGTGGTGGAGGAGGAGGAGCAAGTACTGTAAATTCTCCAAGTAATAATACTTTTCTTCCAACTGGTAATATTTGTCCTTCTGGGAAAATCGTAACGACTGGAATGGCATGCAAGAACTCATCAAGAAATGTTGTTTTAGGTTCTGGGTCTGGTAATTATGGTCATGGAAGTATAATGAGAGGAGGAGGAGGGAAATCCAATAGTGGTGGTGGTGGTGATTTTAATAAGAAAGCAATGGTCAGTTTAGATCCAGAGGAAGTCAAAAGGGCTGGTAATGAAGAATATAACAAAGGGAATTTTATTGAGGCGTTAAATTTGTATGATCGAGCTATTTCAATTTCACCAGGAAATGCAGCGTATCATAGCAATAGAGCAGCTACATTAACTGCGCTTGGTAGATTGGTTGAAGCTATTAAAGAATATGAGGAAGCTGTTAGATTAGATCCTGGTTATGATAGGGCACATCAAAGACTAGCCTCTTTGCATCTAAGGTGTGTTTCTTGATTTCATTTGGGATTTCTGGTATAATGATTTTGTTTTGTTTTCTTGATTTCATTCTTGATCTAATTCATTCCTAATTATTACTTGTGGACCTTGTAGTTCCTGTATTCTACTCTGGTTTCTTTGATCATTTCTTTGTTTTTTTCTGATAATTTTTGTCATTTTCTATTATTTTCACTGTTCTTGCCCCCATGATCACTATTCTCGTGACTATCAATTTACAGTAATTAGGTTTGGTGTAAGCCGTATTTTATATTTCTATAAGTGGGTCCGTTTCTTGTGATTTAGAGTAATGACCACTGGATTACTTTTAATAAATTTACTTTGAGTAAGTTGCAAAACATCATGGTTCTACTATGGATAGGTTAGTATTGATTTGGATATCTTGACGAGCCAATTGGTCTTTAAACTGTCATCTCTACAGGTTTGGCCAGGTTGAGAATGTGCGATTGCACCTTACTATTCTAGGGCAGCAATCTGATCCATCTAAATTGCGAAAACTACAAGAAGTAGAGCAACATTTGACTAAATGTGCCAATGCCCGCAAAATTGGTGATTGGAAAAGTGTGTTACGGGAAGGTGATGCTGCCATAGCTGCCGGTGTTGATTCCTCTCACCAGGTATACACCCTGTCATCATTCTTCTGTTTTTGATCTCCAAGCCTGAGCATGTAAAGTATAAATTAGATGTCAATATTACTGAAGTACCTGGATGGTACTGAATTGCATTTACAGCTATTTGCATGTAGAACAGAAGCCTTATTGAAGCTTCATCAACTTGAGGAAGCACAAACGAGCTTATCAAAAATACCAGATAAAATCGAAATATTTCCAGTTCCGTGCTCACAGGCAAAGTTCTTTGGAATGCTCCCTGAATCATACATTTACTTTGTTCGGGCCCAAATCGAGTTGGCATTTGGAAGGTGAGATTACCAATTATAAAGTTCCACAAGAAAATTTGATAAAAAGGGTCTTGTGGTGAGTGAGAATGGATAATGGATGTTTTGCAGGTTTGAGAATGCAGTTGCAGCAGCTGAGAAGGCTTATCAGATTGATCCCAAAAGCATCGAAGTTATAGTGATGTTGAAGAATGTAAAACTGGTGGCAAATGCCCGTTCCCTTGGCAATGATCTGTTCAAAGCAGGCAATTTTATTGAAGCTTGCTCCGCTTATGGCGACGGGCTTAAAATTGATCCTTCCAATTCAGTTCTTTATTGCAATAGAGCTGCTTGCTGGTTAAAACTTGAGCAATGGGAAAAGTCCGTTGAAGACTGTAATCAAACCCTCAGATTTCAGCCTAAATATACAAAGGCCCTCCTTCGCCGGGCATCATCAAATGCCAAGGTAAATTATAAATATCTACGTAATGTAAATCTGAAGGATATCCAAAATGATCAAATCTAACTCCTTTCAAATATTAAAATTGCGTCCCTATTATATGGCATGGTTTTGGACTTCAGTACTGAAATTCCTATACCCTTTCATTTGTCTCCATTTTTTTTTTCTTTTTTTTTTAGAGGTTCTCGGAACTCTATTTTCCACAGCTAATCAGTCGTGACTGTCTATTGTGTTTTACAGCTTCAGCGATGGGTTGAATCAGTCAGAGATTACGAGGTCTTGAGGAGGGAACTTCCAGGAGATAAGGAAGTTGCTGAAGCTCTGTTCCAAGCTCAAGTTAAATTGAAGAAATCCCGTGGGGAGGAAATTCATAATTTGAAGTTTGGAGGTGAGGTAGAGGATATTTCTGACATAGATCAGCTTAGAGCAGCGATATCTTCACCGAGTGAGTTAACATCATATTAATTTTCTGTGTTTCTATAGGTGGATACTTCTTTAACTTTGCTGTTTATAGCTAGTGATAACAGTGGGGATTTATACTTGATGATTATGTAGGTGTTTCTGTGGTTCATTTTGTGGCACCATCTAACCAGCAATGTGAGCAGATATCACCATGCGTCAACACATTATGCTCCCGATACCCATCTGTGAATTTTCTTAAGGTTACACTTGTTAACTTATGTTGCTCAGTTCCACATATTTTTCTAGAACTTTAAACATCAAATCAGTTTTTATCTGTAGAAGTTAACTTGATGTAAATTTTCTTTGATCAAAGGTGGATATCAATGAGAGTCCTGCTTTGGCAAAGGAAGAGAATGTAAGCATTGTTCCGACATTCAAAATATACAAGAACGGCAAAAGAATAAAGGAGATGATATGTCCTAACTATCAAGTCTTAGAGCAGTCGGTGAGGCACTACAGTGTGCAATGAACGGCATAGTTTTATGATGCCATGCTGTTTCTAATTTGTATGCTCTGCAAGCAGGTCGAATACCGGGCATGATTTTTGCCCGAAATTCAATACAAGGATGTTACCAGTTCATAGTCACGAATCCAGCTCGGCAATAATTTCACAATAGAGTCGAAGGTCACTAAAAGTAAAGAAAAGAACGTAGAGAGAAAGCTTAGTTTTCTGTTGCAGTTTTTCATTTATTCTTTCCGTTTTCATTGCTCCCTCTGCACTGGTTCTACATTCCTCCCCCTTTTACCATTTTTTTTCTTCCTGTTTTCTTTTTTTCTTTTTCTTTTTCTTTTGCATTTAGGCCAGCCTCATATTCTTGTATCTACACCTTACCTAGAGAAATTGGAAGAGATGTACCATTAAGGTTGGGAGGTTTTAGTTAAAGTTGAGAGGGAGGGAGGGATAGAGAGGGCTGGTAGAAGAAGAGAATATGTACATGTACAAAGAAAGAAATATACAAATACTGGAACAATGTATGAGAGAGGGAAAAAACTGGGGTTGTCTGGTTGGTGTCATTGAAACGAGGACGATCATATTGATGTTGCTGTTGCTTCTATTCTACCATTCCTTGAATAAGAAAATACTATCAAACTTTTTTCATTTCCTGCGTTCTCTTTTAAATTGGCTTGAAGTTCATGTCCTTTCCTACAGAGTATTTTAATTTCTATCCCAAGAATGTGTCTCTCTTCATGTTGGGTATTGATACAAGGGGCTATTTCCGTAGAATCTTCGGCCTTCATGGTCCGGAAAAGAGAGATGAAACTTGTAATTACTGTAAAATAACATCCTAATATGCATCATATTAGTCTGTAGTCAGACTCCGAAGTCCCCACCACCACGGCTTAAGAGTTTGAAAACAGGGAGGGGGGGGGGGGGGGGGGGATCAACATCCAGCGTCTGTGGTGAACTGAAGAATGTGATTTTGGTAAAGTAAAAAATGGTGCGGTTTTGGTGTTCTCTAACTTTGTACAAAGGAAGAAGGTACATTATGTGGCCAATTCAGGAGATTTATGACAGGTCTTAGGGGACATACAGTACATTGTTTGGGAAAATGAGTTGGATAAAGCTGAGCCTTTGCCTTTTTGTATATGGGGTTGTTGACTTGACATCTCATTTATTATCATCCAACTTTGTTGTTGGTATTGTAGAGACTGGATGAGATATGTGAGAGAGAGAAAAAAAGGCAAGTGCCGCCCTTTTTAATTTATTATACTGCACAGTAAAAGTTACCAGAACCTGCTCTCCATACCGTACCATACCTCTGCCACCAGTTTTTCATTGCCTTGGAGACTTCGGCAGCAGCTGAGATGAGATGAGATGAGATGAGGTTCAGGGTATGATATTGGACTTGGCAGGACCAATGTTAGCTTAGCCCCAAACCCCAGCTGTCCACAAAAGAAAGAAATAAACTACTTTACGTTTTGTAATGAAAAGAAAGATGATGTATGCCTGTTTATAACTGTTACACCACACGAGTAAACAATACTAACCTACAGTCCGTCCACATATGATTCTGGTCCAGTATTTTGGACCTAGTTAGCAATTTAGAATTCGATAAATGTATAAAACAGTAAACGTACGAGTATTATATGGAGTCGTAAAAGTTAAATTCGATCAAAAGTTCGATCAATGAGTCATAATTTGACAGTAATTCGAAACGGTATACGTACATGTATAATTTATTTTAAAGATATGAATTCGTTCGATAAAACTCTGCTTACCACTAATTCTAAGTTAGACGTCGGGGACATGATACAACATGAAAAATATAATTTAAATGTAATATATACATAAGTATTATCACCAACCATCAAATAGTGCAGTGGTTAGAGGCTAGTCTAGTTAGTCTTTGTAGATTATATTGTAAAAATTTAATAATTTATAACAAAAGATTCTATGGTTTAAAAGTGTTATATACTATCTAAATACATAGAGAATCATAATTCAGCATGTGATAAAGTGGTTAGACATATCTATAGGTATGGATTTCACAGCTTCGTTTCTGTTTAATATCAATTTTTAGAGAAAAAATAAAAACACGGACTCAACGAGTTGACTGGAACTAAATCAGACGAATTTATTGAACGAAAAATTCGGATTCGCAAATCGTTCGCGTATTATTCGGGAATCCCATATAATATGCGTATCAAGAGCTGTGTTCAAAACGTACACGTATAATTCATCCCTGTATCAATACGCGAATCATTCGACGAATTACTTACTAGGTTTTGAACTTGTTAAATTGTTTATCTTTGTTTTACAGAATTTTCAGTTTTTTTTGTTTTTGCTTTCACCAATGCCTGGTGCTTGTAAAAATGGACTTGTCATCTGGATACCGATGAGTTTTAAATTAGCGTCAGACAAAGTTATTAAAACATATTCTCTCCGTCCCACTAATAGACGACCTATTCATTTTTAAATTTTGTCCTACTGATAGGTCACTTATATCATTAAAGAAGGAGATATTTCTAAAATTATCTCTTTAATATAAAAATATGTATAATTTGATAGTCATGTTTATATTTGTTACGTAGGTGTCTTAAAATGTTTTTCAATGGTATAAATTTTATGAATATCCGTGGTATAACTTGAGAGATTATCATTTTTAAAATTTATTAATTATTATTTATAAGAGTATAATTGGAAAAAATACTTAAAGATACTCTTCTTTCCTTATTACTTTAAGAATTATACAATTTTAAACTAGATCATCTGTTAATGGAACGGAAAAAATAGTATTTTTCACTCCATTTACAATCCATATGATGATGTATATCCTTTTGCACCTCTATCAAGGAGTTTGTTCCTCCATCAAACCATGCCGGCTCCAATTAGTGGTCATGGTGGAAAACTAACAACTATGAATAGTTAGTTAAAGAGATCATATTATCAAATAAAATTAATTTAGGCCACTCAAAAAAAAAAATTGCCGTCCAAATTATGCTATTCAATCGTCGTTTTTGAGAAAATTTTATTCAAATAAACACCATCTAGACTAAACTAGTATTTCGAAACATAAGGTGACAGTGCAGCGTGTCCAGTTATGGATGATCAGATCTTACTATGTAACTTAAACTTTTGAGGGTAAAGATAGGAGATTAAGTTAAGTTACCGAGGCCACTAGAGGTTTTCCAATTTTGATCTCATTTGCAGGTGTTAATACAGCGCCTCTCACCATCCTACCTCTCACCATCCTAGGATTTAAGGGATGCTCTTTTATATGATCTGTGGGTTCTATTTGAAAAAAATAAATTAGAATCTCTAGTGGCCTCGGTAATGTATATTTTTGTTATGACAAATACAAACAGTAATTATCTACTATCTAGTGACTAGCAAATATTCAGAGAAAGAATATTGTATTAAAACTGAAAGCTTGCATTAAATACTCCCTATCATAGAAAATCTATGAACAAGAGATTTTGAGTCTTCTCTTTAACCAAAAAGTCATGGATAGAAATCTATCTCTACACATGTTTCTGCAGAGTCGGTCAAAGATAATTTTCGGGTACAAGAAGACCTCTCAGAATTAAAAGCAAAAGAGAAAGGATCCAAAGTAAAAATAAGTAGTTACTTACCACTTTTGGACGGTTGAGCCCTCGAATACTACTGTCAATATATAAATAAATAGCGGTACAGATTAGGTACAACTTCGTACGTAACACATTTCTATCATTGGTTTATAAAACCTAGATACACGTGCTATTATCTAAAAAGAAAGGATCAGGTTATTAAGTACTCAAGAGGATCATTCGGTCTAACATAATGGACGAGATATCTACCACATCAACCCAGGATAACGACACGTAAAAAGTAAAAAAATAAATCAAAGGCTAAGTTTAAACGGGGAGATAAAGCATTAAATGCCGCTACAGAACACGTGTGATGTGATAAAAAAATTTCAATGCATATGAAACAACTCGGGAGAAAGCTCTCGCTTCGGAACATTTTCAAGAGAGAATCTATTCCACACTTCGAGAGAGGGTTGCAACGAAGCGATGAAGCAATAGGATAACCAGGAGTAATCACGAAGCAATCCGGGACATGTCATTAGGTGATTCGGGTCCTATTTCCCGAATCAGAAGATGGCAACTTAGGTGTGTGTATCCAACATTGTAGTTTGGTTGTATAAGTCCTTTATGTCTATAAAATATTGGACCTAATAAAGAGTGAGGTAGGTTATGTCATTTTGAGAGAGAGAGAGAGAGAGCTATAACAAGTTTGAGAGAATTACATTGAGAGTTCTTGAGTGTTCCTGAGTGAGATTGAGTTCATACCATTGTAAGTTTAATACCTTCCAAATAATATCAAGTGTTTTACCCCCGTGGACGTAGGTAATCATACTGAACCACGTATTTCTCTTGTGTTATTGTTGTTGTGTTTTTAGTCTACTTGCTTCTTTACTTGTTAATGAATGAATGGTTAGATACGGGTAGTTAGATTTTATAAACCTATATTTTGGCGCTAGAAACAGGGATGTTAGCATCTAGTTGAGTACCTCTGTGGTCGATAAATTCATAAAACAGCGAGATCTATAAGCTCCAAAGTGTCACTGACCTTTGTCAAAGCTAAAAGACTCTTGTTGAAGTTGTTCATGTCGCCTTTTACTTAGGTAGTAGCTAATCTCTTATATCTATAAGTTCCAAACTGAAGCTAAAATATTCTTGTAGGAATTACTTATGTTACTCCTTCTTGCGATGCTAAGTTAAGCTCATAGATCTATAAGCTCCAAGGTGTTTATGACATGTTGTTAGAAGCTAAGATGGATCTAGGACTGCTCAAAGTTGATAAACAATAAATCGTAAAGTGTTAGGGCTTCTGTTCAAAGAAGAACAACATATAGGTTGACGGTTATGAAAGAGTTGTTTAAATTAATTTTCTCCTCTTACAAAGTTGTAAAGATATTTGGTCAGTTTACTTTTTAAAACCCTATCATGAACCTTGCTATTTTATTTAATGGAACAACGACGAAAACCTTCGTAGTTTAAGATTCAAGAAGCCGAATTCAAAAGAGAAAGCAAGGATTATTTGAAGCCAGAAATCATTCAAATGATCTAAGCAGGAGTTAATAAGGTTAGAATCTAAACTTCCAAGACTCTTCGGAAACCCTAAGTCCAAAAGAGAAGAAGTTAAGATCATAGAAAAACAAGATCTTAGACAAAAAAAGTTTCTCTGCATCTTGTTTTAGTGTCGATAAAATAATTTTTTCTGTCATCAGAGCTAACAAGTTGGTCAATCTTCACCTGCTCAGCAACAGAAAAAGCATACTTGCACTAAAAGTTAAATGAGGAAAACCTAGTATTTTGGCTATGACGTTCTTTCCCAAAAAACTACATGGACCATAACGAATCCTTTTCAGAGGCGTAAAACTCTGACATAAAATAAAAAACTACCTCTTTGCACCGATATTTTGATTATAACTTGTCGGACATAGAGATTACAATTCGACAAAAGAATCTTTAAAAATATATTTCCTTTCCTTAAATAGGATGTAATGAGCTTGTGTTTTTTCTTTTTCTGGACGTAGGTTATAATCGGGAGAAAGCACGAGTCGATGGCAAGTTCATCTACTCCGACATAGAACCTGCAAAGTCGGACAGTCACATGAGCTAGTTTACAGGAGAGGACTAACGATATCGGGACAAGAAAGCAACCTAAACCCAAGACAGATTATGAGAAGAGGAACCCAACTCGAGATGCCACCTTACACGAGGAGATCCACCCAGTCCGAGAAGATGACGAACTTATGGTGGAAAATGGTAGAATTACAGGCGACAGAGAATATCCCCCAGATGGATTGTTTTCTTTGTACAATGAGGAGGAAAAGGCTCAGAGAAGGTTACATGAAGAAGAGCACAGGATGATGGCAGAAGCGGCACGAAGAGAAGCAGCCGAGGCGGAGGTGGAAAGACAACGTCAGATCATGTTCGGAAAGAGACACATAGTTGAAGGGAACAATGCCCTGAGAAGAGACAATTTATCCAGTCATGAGAGTACAGACGCGACTCCGGCAAAGATCCTTGTAAATTAGCAGAAGTAGGAGGAAATGATGAGGGCTCTCGAGCGAAGAAATCTATTGTTAAAACAAGAGAATAATTTACTTCGTGATAGAGGAGTGAGGCGTGAAAGGCTACCAAGGGAATACCCTAGAGAAGGGTTGGGTGATAATATACACTCAGCAGCAAGTGGTACTGTCCAAACAACCTTAATTCTGGGAAGAACACCCGAACTAGTCCCACCCTGAAAACCAACTCCACAGCCCTAGTTACAACCAGAAGATACTATGGGACCAGAGAAGCCTCTACCTCTGAGGAAGAACAAAGGAAAGAGAATCGAAGGCGTGAATATAACATGACAGAAAATATCAAGGATCTGGAGGCGATGATCAAGAAAATGGTAGGCAAGGGAGATGATGATAAGTTGGATGACGTAATGACAGAGGATGAAAAGACGCCATTCACCAGGGTGCTGGCAAGAGCAGAGTTTCCCCGAAGTTTACTCTCCCGACCTTCGCGTTACGATTCGATGGAACGGGTGATGGTAGGCAATGGAGACGATGATTAGTTGGCTGACGTAATGATAGAGGATGAAAAGACGCTATTCACCAGGTTGCTGGCAAGAGCAGAGTTTCTCCGAAGTTTACTCTCCCGACCTTCGCGTCACGATTCGATGGAACGGGTGACGCAGTAAAGCATATCAAGATGTATGGGATGAGCCCTAATGCACGGAGATGTTTAAATTCTTCCCCATCAAGTTTGGATGGCGAATCAAGGATCTGGTTCTACTCGCTCTCGCAGGGTTTTATTGGGACCTCTTGAAAACTAACTGGGATTTTTTTATAAACTTATATGCATAATAGCAATGCCCGACATCGAGTAAACAAATTGTTTACGCATAGGTGGAGGAAGTTATGTGCAGAGATTGGAAAGGTACCTATGAAGCAACAGATTCTTGGTTTTGAAAATGCTCTGGGAAGACAGACTCGATCTATGTAGCCATGTATAACAAGAAACCTCAAACTCTGAAGGACATCAGGAAGCTGCAAGAGCAATACATTGCCCTTGAAGAAATACAGGAGATATAGGTTCAGGATACAACAAGGGTAACTGAACAAACTCGAACCACAAACATCACCCCACACCCAGAATCTAGAAGAGTAGAAAAAAGAGGGGAACAATTCGATAAGGGTTCAAAAGTCTGGGTCCCAAAAGAAAAAAGACCTCGATTCAAAGATAAGGCACATACACCGCTAAATGCACTTTTGGAAGAGATCTTCAAGGAAGTAGAAAAGAGGGATGACATCCATTATCCCCGAAGACGAGGAGTACAGTACGAAAGAACCAAGGATCATCCCGATTACTGCGCTTACCATTAGTTCAAGGGACATTCCATTAATGACTGTCGATGTAAAAGAAATTATGCAATTCTTGATTCGGGACGGTGACCTGCAGAAATATATACAAACCCAACCCACATCAACTGAAGCACCAGTGCACCAAGTAAGAATTCAAAGGGAATTTAGGATCCTCTATTTCAACACGATTTCCCACTCTGCAATTCAAAAAATTTATCTAGCAAGTGGGGGTCATGTCGCGAATTCACAAGAGGGACTATTCTAGGAAGGAGATCTACAGAGTTGCTAAGACTCTGCCTATGCGGTTATGGATGCTGCAGCTGATATCGTTCTCTGCCAAAGACGTGCCCATGAATGTAGAAGCCCATGGAGATCCACTGGTGATTACATTGATGACAGAAGAATATGGTGTCAAGAAGATCTTAGTCGACAATGGCAGTTGTATGGAAGTCTTATTCTGCGATACATTCAAAAGGACAGGCTTATCAGATGATATTCTCATCCCATCCACCTATAACATATATGGATTTAACTGGTCAATCACAAGACCCAAGTTCGAAGTCACACTACGAATCTCGGTAGGAGAATATTTGGACATTATTACCACCTTCTGTGTCATGGATGTGGTCTCACCATATTAAGCCATAATCGGGAGACCATGTATAGTAGGGATCAAAGGAGTATCATCAATATATCATCAATGACTAAGATTTCCTACCCCCATGAGAGTGGCAGAAGTATTAGGTGATCCTCAAGTTGTCAAATGTTTTATCCAAGTCGAAATTTAGCAACACGAAGACAAACGAGCAAGAAATAAAAAAGGGAAGAATCGGGCCCATGGAGAAAAGTACCAACAAAAGCTAGAGCATATGTTGGCATTATCCTAATAGATAGGAGAAGACATCAAAGGCCGGACCGTATAACAATTACATCCCACGACTCTAGTCGAAGAACCTAAACAACATTTCACGGTTCTGGAACCAACCCAGAATCTCAATATTGGTACGGAGGATGAGCCAAAAATTATAAATATAGGATCGTTGTTAAATACAGAGCAAGTCGCGAATATGAGGACATTGTTGTAAAAATTATGTTCACATGGATCATGGAAGAAATAAAAGGAATTAATCCAAATATATTTTGCCATCACCTAAAAATCGATCCAAAGTTTAAGCCTATTTGGCTGAAAATTAGGAGAATCGCACCAATAGTTGCAAGCTTCAGTGGAAGCAGAGTTAAAGAAGATGCAATTATCAGGAATCATCAGAAACGCATAATATCCTGAATAGATTTAAACTATGGTGATCGTCCCAAAAAAGAATGGAGGAGTGTGAATCTGTATTGACTTCAGTGATCTTAATAAAACCGTGCCTGAAGAATAGTTTCCCTCTCCCGGGTATAGATCAACTAGTTGATGCGATTAACGGTCACGAGGCGCTAAATCTCATGGACTGATACTTTGGGTATAATCAGATCCCATTGGCCCTAGATGATCAGGAACATACAACATTTTTCACACCCAAAGGATTCTGCTGCTATACAAAGATGGCATTTGGACTAAAAAATATGGGTGCAACTTACCAAAAATTGGTGGAAGACCGTTCGAGGACTGAATTCATAAAAAATTGAGGTATATGTGGATGACATGCTAGTCAAGAGCAAAGTAGCGGGTGGACCATGTATCCGACCTAAGAGGAATATTTGACCAAATCATAAAATATAAAATGAAAGTTAATCCTACAAGGTGTATATTCTGGGTGACATCTGAGAAATTTCAAGGCTACATAATCACAAAAAATAGCATTAATGCAGATCCCGATAAGGTTCGTGCTATAAGAGATATCCCTCGCCTACAACAGTAAAAGACATACAGAGATTAAATGGGTGTCTGGCAGCTATGAGTCGGTTCATCTCAAGGTCATCTGATAAGTGTAATACTTTCTTCAGTACTTTAAGTAAGAAGGATAAATTCAAATGGAAAAATGAGTGTGAAGAAGCATTCCATAAGATTAAAGAGCATCTCGCGAAGTTACCAGTTTTACAGAGGCTCGATCCGAAGGAAGTTCTCACAATTTACCTCGGAACTATAACCCATGCCATCAACGCTGTATTAGTCAGATGTGAGGGACCATAAGAAAAACTGTGTACTTCATCAGTAAGACCATGACTGCAGCTGAAAACAATTACACTAAAATTGAACACTAAGCTCTAGTCTATGCAATGCAGAAGATGGGAACCTACTTCCAAGCTCATAGAATTTGGGTCCTAACAAAATCCACCATTGAGTCAGTTCTGGACAATTCCTTCATACCGGGAAGAATCTCGAAGTGGGGAGCGCAGATTAAGCAGTTCAATATTTTCTACAAGACGCGAACAACGATTAAGTCACAAGTCATAGTTGATGTCTTGGCTAATTTCCCTATTGAGGAAGAGGAAGAGGTAGATGATATCCATGAATGGAAGAAGAAGATGATGAGTCCATAGGTCTTATAGAGAGTTGTCATCCTCGAAGGTGGGAAGTATTCACAGATATCTCCTCCAATAATGATGGATCGGGACTAGGCATAGTATTTACAACTCCCAAGGGTACAAAGATAGTCAATTCTTTTAAACTCGAACCCAAGGTTATCAACAATGTCACTGAGTATGAGGTGGTGATCCATGATCTGAGACTCATCAAATAATTGGGACTGACGAAAGTAAGGCTTACTAGCGACTCTCAGTTGGTAATATGACAAATAAGGGGAGATTACCAGACTCTAGAGCCTTGATTACAAAGATATTTGAAACTGGATCAACACTGCATGAACCAGATTACAAGCATCAAACTCAAGCACATTTGTAAAAGAAGCAACAGAATGCAGATGCCTTGGCTTATATCGCGTCAATGTTAAAAGATCCAACAGTGGAAGCAATCCTAGTTAGGAGAGTCCTTGCTCCCTCAATATATGATGTGGAAGATAGCAGAGAGTCACTAGTGTAGATGGTGAGTTTTTGATAAGGCCTAGAATTGTAAAATTTCCCTCTACTAAGCAACAAAAACATATATGTGTGTATTTATGCGCATATACTTAGTATAGAATATTGTGTCTCTATTTATATTCCGCAAGCGAATTAAGAACACATGTTCTTTCTAAACATCCTAAATTGGCCTTGTCGCCTCATCACTACTCATAATATTCATGCCATATCGAACTAGTCTCAAGTCACATAAATTCCACGACTGAATTCTTTGAACTTATCTCGAAAACACATAAATGTTCTAACAACATCCATTAAACTCGGGAATAACTAATGCTTACACCCTGAAGTACATTATAGCTTAATGCTTCATTCGCAATGAATGCACCTCAAATTGCTCTTCTGAGCTTAAAATATTATACTTTAGCACTTTGCTTAAATATAAGCCATAAATAATGCGTCACTCCTCTTGGATACACCACAACTGAGAAGCAATGCCATAAAGGTGCATTAAACCTCTCATCTAGGCTAACCATAGCTTTTTCTCATATTAGCGCCAAGATAGCATTTGCTATTTGGCTTAGCACTACATTGGCACCAGTTAGCCACAATAGTGCCAAAAGCGCTAACTTTCCTGGCGTTAAACCCTAGCGCTTGAGAAGTGCTAACTAAACAAAAATGGTCTTATATAGCACATTTTAGCCTAATAAGGCCTTAGCCAACGTATCACTACCTTGGCACCTCAACACTAGCACTAAAAGTGCTAATCCTAATTCTAGCGCCAAATGCGCCACAAGGACTATGCGCCTCCATAGCCTCTGCGTCCCAAATCTCCCTGATGCCATTGGCTTCTCCTTGAAACCCTTGGCTCGTAGCGTGTCTTTAGCAACAAATCATGGGCGTCCTAGATCATGTACGTCCCATCTCCTTAGCGCCAAATCCAATGCGTCTCCAGCCAAAGCGTCCCAGGCCAACGCGTCTCCAAGCTAGCGCATCCCTGCCATGGCAATACTTCTGTTGCAAGCCTAGGGCATCCAGGCTTATACGGTTTAGCTTGAGAATGCCCCTAGCGGCCTAGTGCGTCTCATCTTCTCCTATGCAACCTAGCTCTTATGCGTCTTTAGCCAAAGGATAGCACGCCCCATGATGTCTAATAGATCTCTAGATTTTATGGCATGCCCCATAGGGGCCAATGCATCCCTAGCGTCCTTTATGACTTATCCAATGAGTCTCAAGATCTAGTACGCCTCTTGGCATAACATACTCATACTTAGCAACTTAGCCACAGGTACGTTAATGTTAAAACCTTAGTGTTAACTATACAATTGAAGTGCTAACTTCAAACCTTCTTGATACTAGCCTCTTAGCCGTAGTACAATTAATAGTTACTAGAAATTGTGCATGTTGGTCTTACTCCTGAGACATTAACACACTAGCATTTTACATTAAAAGAGTTAACATATTCTTATTTGCGCTAAGTTGCTAGTTTTAGCTTTGATAGCTACTTCCCTCAGAAATGTGCATTTCTTCTCAATATAATTCCAACATTGTCTTATATGAATTTTAATAAGTCTCCTTTCTTAAGAGGCCTTCTACAACATTTGGTCTCAAATGACTCTCAGACTTAAAATAAGTCACTTTTGAGTTAATACTTAGTCATTAAATATGCCACATTACTTTCAAGTAAGTACATGGCCACTGAACTTCCCAGAATCGACACTAATGAGTCTGACTATCAATCCCGTGAGTCACATAACTTTCCTCACTAACTTAGCAAGTCATTTGACTTGACTTGACTTAATCAAAACCATAGTGGCTTATGACTCCACTATTTCCATGATATATCAAATACAACATGGGGTTATTCTCATTGGGGTATTGGTATGGAGGTTTATGGCATCGTGGGTGGTGGAACCACCCCCACGAACAAGAAGGTAACAAGAAGTGGGAGGTTAGAGAGCTGTTGAGAGGATGAGGAGTAGTGGTCAGACAGGTCTTCCCTACTTTCCAGGCACCACCCCACTACGATTTCCGTAATCATCACTTATTCTCCTTTCCCTAACTTCCACAACTTACAAGAAATCATTATGTCTCCTATGTACTACAAATAGATGATTCTTATCTATTCAAAACAAGACAGACAAGATACTCAGTCTGAAGAAATAAAACCTATAAAATTAGTGATTCCTCTCAGAGAATCCATTTTCTTCTTCATACATTATCACACTGGTATACTCTCAACCTTCTTTGCTTCCCTCCCCTAAGACCTTCCCAACCTTTCCATTTTTTTAATCGAAGCAGGATGTGAACATCCATTTCTTGGTTTAGGCTCATCTCGTTCGAGCTGGATCTGTCGAACCTACCTGAAGTACTATTTTGCAGTACATTTGTTTTCACCCTAAAAAAATTGGCGACCACATCAAGAGATCAACCTCTCAATTACAAAAGATAATTTTCAGTTATTCAAGATGGTGGATCTTAGGTATGGAGGAGTTACAACTCCTATTATTGGTTCAGGTAGTACTGGTGGTGGTAATTATGAAAACACCCCTATTGATAATGAACCTCCCTATACCAATTCTAGTACTACGCCTCTTCTCGGTGACAAGACCGCTGAAGACACCAAGAATACTCAAACTCCGATCAACATAGCTGATTTGATTAAGAGACAAGAAGTCCTTGCCAGGACTCAGGTAGACATGGATACTACTTATAAGAAGGTACTCGCTTGTCTCAAGACTCTGATGGAGCAACTCTCCCTGGAACAACATCGTCGCCTAAGAGCAGACCGTGACCAACTTTGCAGCGGCTGCTGATGCTGAAACACCTGGGGATCAAAAAGACAAAGATGTCCATATCATTCTTGATCGACCACCACAAAGGTAGCAATAATATAATTTTGTCACCCGTGAAGATCTGGAGAGACTCCTATAAAACCATGGCAAGGAGGACCCATCCTCGGCCCATCAACACCAACCTCCCTACCCGAATGAAATTGATGTAATTCGTAAAGTGGTAAGAAAAGTTCGTTAAGACTTGTGAAGATTTGGATTTAAATTTAATTTTTAAGACTAAAAATAATAAAAACTCAAGTAAAGATGATAATCAATTTGAGAGAACACTGAGGCTAGGTTTCCACTATTTTTCCAATTTTTATAACGATTAACTTCAATAATTAAAATCATGCAATTTTAAATTTTAATTCGATTCTAAAATGTTGCAATAAGTAAATTCTTAAAGTAGCAATTGCATAACAAAAGCATGGAATATCTAAACCCTAGGCAAAGCATAAACCATCTAACGAAATCACAATTACTCTATAAAAATTATTAAATCAATTTTTATTTAAGGCAAATAATTGCACAAATTAATTAAATAAATATGATCAATTTTTTTTTGGAAAAAAATAGCTTCCACCATCGCCTCAGAGATGGGGTTTAGCTCCTCATATTTTTCATTTGCTCACAATTATAATTGGAAGAAGAAAATAAACAATAATGAATGAAACAGAAAAACTGCAACGATTATAAATGTTACCGCAATCACTGTTACAAAACAACTGTTTCTGATTCAAATTAAATGTTGCAGAAGCAGCTACAGGAAATATGACATTTTCTTAGCGTTGTAATCTTCAAATGTATTAGCCATGGGTTCTGCGACTCTTCCTGAAATGTAGTCTGCGTCTTCTTCTTCTTCTTTACGTGATGAACAGCAGCAGCAGCAGCAGAGAATTGTGAATGGGATTTTGAGCTTTTCTCTCTAATCTGAACGTCCCATATGCTTCTATTGACTCTCTATTTATACTAGAACCACCTCCAATCCTCATTAACTCGTGAAAATCTTCTCAATCTTGAGAATCGATTCTTGGCAGTAAAAGAATATCTTCATCTGATTTTTTTCTTGATCACGATCCTGATTTCATTCTGATTATGTTTCTTTGTTTGTACACAAGATTATTTCGTTGTATCCTTGAGCAATCTTCTCACATGATGAATATAAATGAGAATCAGATATCTTAGAGAAGAAAATCCCGTGAGAATTTCTCTCGAGATTTTATCTGATTTGTGTGATTTTCTTTTTGTAACCTTTCCAAATGTGTACAAGGCAAGAATATGTTGTAGTAGTCAAGGATCAAGAGAATAAACCCAAAAAAAATCTCTTCTCAGATTCGATACAGAATCCATGCAAATGAAATGAATATTTTCCCGCCAAACTCAAGATTTGAATTTAGAGGGTGGGTGCCTTTAGTAAAACCTGGTTGCCTTTATCAAATCCAAGGGGGTGCCTTTAGTAAATTTTCCGGGTGCCTTTAACATTTTTTCGAGCCGATTTTTCCAAAATATTTATTTCTCTAAAAATACCTACAATTACATAAAATGACGCAATTAGTACACAATCGAGCTTTAGCAATAAACAAATTGGGAACAAATTAGACACATAAATGTGTTTATCAGAAATCCAGAAGATCCCTTTTCCATGGGGTTACTCTTCTCCAACTTTTTTGTTGTACGACGGAACAGGAAAGTCTCATGAGCACGTCTCTCGATTTGTCGAATCCCTCGGGGGACACGAATACAATCATGTATTACGTCTAAAAGAATTTTCAAATTCCCTCATTGGAAGAGCCTACAAGTGGTATAACAACATTGCTCCCAATAACATCTCTAATTAGGAAGACATGGTTAACGCCTTCTACAAAAAGTACTTATTCGTCTCCGAGCAGATCACCCTGTCATACCAGGGAAGAATGTTCCATAGGAACAATGTGCACCTCAATGAATACATGAAAAGATTTATAATTCAAGAACTGGATTGTCATGATCCAAATGTGACGGAACATTAACTGGTGGAGCTCTGCATTAATGGTATGATCCCTGTTTACCGTGTTCGTATCGAAAATTTATATTTTTCGACTTTCTCTGAGTTACATGAAGCCGCAAAACGATTGGCCACAACTGCTCCCGCCCTCCTGGAGAGAACTAGACCAACAAGAGAAGAGAGTCATGGAGATACTCATGGGAATTGACGGCTAGTCAACAAGCAGTACAATGTTCAACTGTCAATTGGTGCTGTCAGTAACGAAGGTCCCAAGAGAAAAGCTTCATCTCAACCAAATGCGCAAACAAAGCACTCTTCTTCTCATCCGTCCTCGACACAAATACAAACTCGAAAATCAACTTAGCTGCAAAACACCGCCAAAGCTTCGCAACAACAGTTACAGCCGTAGCAGGGACAAGATATTAAACCAATCATAATATTCCCAGACATCCCAGTTCCAATGGAAGAGGTGCTCGAACTACTCGAAACATGGATATAAGTCGGTACTCTCTAGTTACCTCATGTGCGATGACTTCCAGCATCTCAAAAAATGACGGATCCTAAATACTGTCATTATCATCAATATGTTAATCACCCAGCAATCGATTGTAACAATCTAAAGCGTATTTTCAAGGAAAATGTGGAATCAGGAGAATTGCAATTAGAAGCTGAAGGAGTCCACAAAAATCCCCTTCCTGTCAGAAACTTCACTCTCTATGGGAGGTCAACCAACCAGACAGTTTAATGTTTGATGGAACGCATGTGTGATCTTTTATATCTCTCGAAAGGACAATGTGAAGACGTCTTTGCTTCCCTGAAGTCACTTATTCTTTGCGGAAAGGAACCGCTCCCAAGTCAAGCCTCCCTTGAGAACTTGGTTGATACGGATGATGAGGAATGTGACCAGGGACTCCCCACAAAGCTTGAGAATCCGAATAGGACTCTAAGAATCGATCAAGTAAGTCGTACTTCTCAAGACCCTTTGCAATCAATGATCCCATGTCCTGTCGGAACTCAGGAGCTCGTCTTAAAAAATAACTATGTCACGAATAGAAGAAGTGAATAGGAAGCCGATCCATTTTAATATTTTATCAAATGTTTAAAAATTATTTTTACTAATAACGGAAAGATTCATGACTCACTTGCGAGTCGAATTGCTTGTGGCAACGAGAAGAAATGCCAGCAAAAATCCTTGGACGCCCAAGGAAAAGACCTCCTAGACGAGATGGTAAAGTATGGGCCTTTTCGAATTTGAGACACGGTTCTAAAAAATTCTAAGAAGGCACAACTTCTCGTATCAGATCCTTTGTCTATCAAGGAGGAACCCTACGTAATTGCTGAGACTCTACTAGGCGGCCACTACAATCTTACAAACCGTGACAAGCCAGAAGGAGTAGTGATTCATGGCAAACGACTCAAAATTTAAAAATCCTGAGTGCTTCACCAGTTTACTTCAAATATTTCCTTATTTTCGTGCAATATTTATATTTCCTTTAAAATGAGTGCAATATTTATGCATCCATAGTTAGGTTTTCAAGTTTATCATTCAATTCAAATATCTTTAGTCATTTCAAAAAAATAAAATAATAAAGGAGTCTATCTCTCTCCACAAATAACTTTTCAAAAACCCACCTACTCAAAATCCCAAAATAAAACCATAAATGTGCTTCATAAAATCATAAAACTAGAAAAAAATCGTTGAAAGCTGGCTCAGTCCCTACAGAATACTCCTTCTCCATCCTTCCAAGAGTCTCCAATGCAAGATACAACTCCTGAGAAAGCCTTTCAACTTCTCTTCTAGCGTTGGTCACCGCCTCCAGATCAGCAAGTCCTCCCTACTTCAGCAAAGTGTTCTCGCATGGCCTCAAGATGATGACGAACCCACATGATATTCAAACCATATCTCTCGACGTTGCTTACATCCTCCTCCCACTCCTCGAAGACCGCATAATAAACTTCATGCCAAGAGAGTGAGAACATCTCATGTATGATGGGCAACAAGTTGGACACATCTCGTTCTAAAACTCTGTAATTTCTGGAAGTATCAACAGAGAAGTGACCAAACTTCCATATCCTTGTATACAAATCGGCATAAGTGGATAGAACGATAAAAACTCCAACATGCAAGTACCCGGGAAGAGTCCTGCTCGGGCTAAAGTCAACATCAATACCTCTACCAGGATACTCGGCTGAAGCACTACGCTCAACAAGCATGCAAGCAGAATATTCTCATGATTTTCAGTAGGAGAAATGACATTATCTATGATGGGGTCAATGGTAATTCTTGTTTCTCTACTGGTAAGCCCAACTCTCTAATTTTGGTTATTATGCCCCTAAAAATAGAGAGGATATGAGCAAATTAAGTCATAATGCCTTAAACACAAAATTATTGAACATGAACCATAAAACTTGTCATACATACTCATAAAAATCATATACAATCATTACAAAATGTTACTCAATGGATTATATGAGTTGGAACAATCACAAGACGTTTTGCAAAAAAAAGAACGCCTCGGAAACTCTGAAGCCGACAACAATTGGTGATGAATATGGGCATAGTTCTTATATCAAAAGTTTCTTATTGAAGTCTACTACAAAGTTTTCAAAGGGAGTATCAATCGGACAAGTGAGCTAAGAGTTATGGAAAAAACGTCTAGCGGAGTCAGATCTGAAAACTGTCAGGATTTTCCTGGATACTTCCTGAGTTCTACTGTTTAGTCATTTTAACGCCCCAAAAAAGCTCAAAACCTGGACTTCTTCCTGACGTATCACAGGAAATTGTTTTCTAATAAGTATAGAGGGGTCAATCATCCAAAACGGAGGTCATATAAAGATTCTATGGCGTTTTTCCCAAGCACTATATTTCTGAAATTTTCTGACGATGAAAATTTACGAATACTTTGCAAATTTCAAGCATAGTTATACTTATATGAAGAATTCAAATGGTCTACTTGGATTATTACTATTTCAAGGAGGGTATAACTTACTTGAGGAGGATCCAAATAGGTGGAAGAGTCTAGTACCATTTCACTTCCGTTGCTTACTTCATCAATGATAGTATCGGATTCAGGATTTTCATGGATTTCCTCCGTACGATATGTTTCTTCGAGCTCCTCTTTTTCGGATTCATGACATTCTTCCATGATTATAGTGTCTCCCAAAGCCTCAGGATCATCACCAGAGTCAACACAAAAATTTGTGCTCACAAGCTACAAGACAAGAAAATATATATGTCATAAGATATATATACACGAGAATCGAGAATAACAGGTGGAACATTTACATTCTTGCGAGAGCCAGTCTTACTTACGGGGAGAATCATCCTTGGTTCTTGCCTTCCAGACTGGGGACTACTCACAGCAACATAAGCAATGTTCATCTGAGGACGAACAACACGAGTCTAGCAGAAAGGATGAAAGATAAATCATAAAAGTTGGTTTCCAGAATTATGAAGTCAGAGAAAAGATCCTTACCTCATGGGATACGACAATAATTAGCTTCCGTTTTTCCCTAGAAGAAATCTGCAAATTGAGACTCCGAGCTTTGTCTTCCTTAAAAGATGCGCTAGTCATCAGTGGAAGTCTCGAGAGAAGTTCTTTGAAGCGTCTCCTCTCATCATTCCAGAATCATGCATACATGACTGATATCCGAGGTTTCCTACCCCGAATGAAGAAAGGAATACTTATCCCTTCATAAAGACAAACATCAAAATTTTTCTTCAACTTTATAATAGATGGAGCCATACTGTGACTACGAGGTACTTCTTGGTTGAAACTCATCTGACGAGATGCACGATCGATGTCGTATGATTGCACCGAATAACCTTCTGTACTTAGAGCAAGGATGTAACCTGGGGTGGAGATATACATAAATGCATTCTGTCTAGAAGAAAAGACATTAGCTTGCCTCTTTGGACCTGACCAAAGAATCCCCTCGACCTCTCCAGCAAAAGTAGTTGATGAAAGTATATTCCCATGCTCAGAATCCCAAGGTCTTAAGCTTACCTCGCTCTGGATATCTATCAAATCAGTCAAATATACAGAGGTAATATTTCTTATATACAAACAACGGATCCTTGCATATTCAACGGTTCCCTGCAAATTCAGAGGTTTCGACGAAGACGCATATTTTGGGAAGTGCTCTCACAACCATGCTTGGAGGAACGTTATCACGCCCCGGGAAGTTCCACCCGAAGCGTTATGCACTGGCAGGCCAGAACTCCCGATACACAGCTTCAAATGCAGCTCTCGTTAGGAAAATGCAGGTCGATTTGCCCTTCTAAGCATGCGTTATGAGCATGTATATTCAAAACGTAGTTTCCACACTATTCCAACTCACCCCTTGTTCTGCTAAGGGATCAAGGCCACAAAAGCCAATGGTGATACCTTTGGCATGCATCACTTGCTTGCCATCACTGTCCAGGCCTAATTCATTCCTTGGACTAGCCCATATAGGCATTTCACGCCTAATTTCCAATTCCTTAACTTTGTTTCGACCATGCACCGGAGCCTGCACTTATCTTGCTCTTGCCAAGGGTGCAACATCTAGGCACATGCCATTCCATATCGCATAGCTTGATAAGAAGTATAACCAATCCATCAAATAAAATTGCAAATATCTAATTGAGTGTGGCAACAATCAACTCTTGACTTGGCATTACCGGGCCAGATGATATGAGTTGCCAAAATATCGCAATCACCTCTAAATTAGATGATATGAGCGACAAGGTGCTGCACCTTAATGCATTACATTGCGGCTTCCTACGTACCAGACCCGTACCTTGAAAGGATCAAACATGACCGTAGTTCATCCGTAAAAAGGGACAAGTATCTTAAGCCTATTAAGGCAACGACAACATCAAAAAAGGCCAATCGTTTCAATAGAATATGCTTAGGCATACAAAATCTGCGTCTAACAATTTCCAACATGATATAGCAAGGCCAAAGGACTCTCGCAAGGTATGCATCTTGTGCATAATTATCGCTACTTAAATAGTATGCACATATACATTCTTGAGTACACAACATGGATGAATGATGCTTTCGCATAATTCATGCTTTATCGGTTAAGTTACAAGCAAATCCGTTCTATGGTTAGCAGTGCTAGGAAAATCCTCCAACTGGTTATCATAGCTAGGCAAATCCGCCAACTGGTTAGAAGAGCTAAGGCTATTTTGCTTTCTGGTTAGCATATCTAGGCAAATCCGCCAACTGGTTAGCATAGCTAGGAAAATCCTCCAACTGGTTAGCATAGCTAGGAAAATCCGCCAACTGGTTAGCATAGCTAAGCATCATTGATTTACAACCAACACCTCCTCTTATATATGTTTTACTCGCATTTATAAAAAAATATAAAAGAAGGGGAAGGGACATCCATCTACTGCACTTTAGGCTAATCCGCCAATTGGTTAGCACTGAAAGGAAAATCTGCTAACTGGTTAACATATCCACTAACTGGTTAGCCAGATGCTAGGCTAATCCGCCATCTAGTTAACGCCGATAGGAAAATATGCCAACTGGTTAGCCAGATGCTAGGCTAATCCGCCATCTAATTAGCGCTGATAGGAAAATACACCAACTGGTTAGCATATCCGCTAACTGGTTATCCATCTGCTAGGCTAATCCGCCATCTAGTTAGCGTTGATAGGAAAATACGCCAACTGGTTAGCATATCCGCTAACTGGTTAGCCATCTGCTAGGCTAATCCGCCATCTAGCGCTGATAGGAAAATACGCCAAATGGTTAGCATCAAGGCCAATTGTGCCAAGGCCGATGCATCCATACCCTGATGCATCCCTGAGTAAGCTTTATAAGCTTGAGATGAAGCTTCATCCCATGCTATGACGCGTCCTTGAGTAAGCTCATGCGAAAAATACGGGTGTTACAAACATAGTATGGACACAAAAATCAATCTTCAAGAACCCGTTAAAAGTCTTCATATCACAATACAATGAATCTAAATAAGAATACAAAGAATCGAGAAATAATTTACCAAGAGGGAGGCATGCGCCACCAGCAAGTGTTACCGCCAGAGGGATAACCGGAAGCTTCAAATTGCCAATGGGAAAGTTTTCAAATACATCTCTAGACAGCCAGAGTGTCAGAAACGCCGAAATGGTCAAAATGTCACTAAGAGTAGGATCGTTCGCATCGGCCTCACCATTCCACCAATGATCAATCAACTTCATATAATACGCACCATTTCGACATCCACCTTATTGTATTTCTTCTATCTTCCTCTCCAGAGATGTGCTCATTTATTTCTCTTTAGCGGAATTTTCGACAGGAAGAGTCCCAGAAACCGGAAGCTGCAACAAACTAACTACGTATTCCAGAGTAATTGTTAGTTCTCCCCAGGCGCATATAGCAGTATGAGTTAGCCCACACTACCGTGAAACAAAGGTTAAAAGACCATCAACATCCTTGAAGACTACAGATGATCAAACAGTCTTACAACATGAAATATTCCAGCCTCTTTCAAAACCTTGACCACTGAAGGGTCACTCAACATCGCTTGCACCAGCTCACCCACTTCTTCATGGGGACTTGGTGTGTCTTGAAATCGACAGAAGAAGACACATAATCTTCTCTCTACAAACAAAGTCTTGGGACAGTCTCAGGAACAACACTCTGAGGGACAACATACTTCTCAGATTTGGGGATCAAGCTATCAATAAAACCAGAAGGTACGACAAGCTCTTCAGAAATATACTCCCAAAATTTATCATGAAAATGAGGTACGCTCTCAAGAAATATAACATCAGAAATTTCTTATTTATTCTGACCAGAAGGTGTGCCAAGATCATTATTGCATTCATAAGTCATCTGCAATGCATTCAAAATCTCCTTATATCAAAAGAGGATTGAACCCCTAGTTTTCCAAAAGCTCATGGCTTTAAAAAAAAAAAAGGCATAATTCTCGTTTTTTTTTAAGAAAAATTAATTATTCTTAGGGTTTGCAAGAAAAAAAAAACTATAATGGCGTTAAAAAATAGGGGAAGAAGAGAACACTTACCTTCTTGGTTTGGTCGGCCATGGCACCTGCTCAAGATCAAATTTCCAACTTGATGATGCCGTAAACTTGAAAGACAAGATCAATCCTTGTCGCGCCAACAAGCAAAAAAAGAAAGAAGAAAAGTCACGTAAAGAAGAAAAAAAATGACGAAACATATATATATATATATATATATATATATATATATATATATATATATAAGTGCCAACTTGAAGAATCCTTGTCAAACTAAGAAACCTTTTTTTTTTAAGGGAAAAAAAGTGGTGCAAAGTTGCCTTCCTCTTGGCCGCGCCGACTTTGGCCTTTTCCCACCCATATTAATCAATATTTCAAGCGGGGAAAAGGGCGTCTACTATCCCCAACCAAATTTGATGCTAAGGGGTGCATATCTCAATATTCCAGAAGCTTAATATATCTTCCTCTACTCTTAAAATTTAAATTATGCATATATAATTATTGAGAGCATATTGTCACCATCTAGTACTTACTGTGCAACAATTGTTCCTCACTAAGCAGGGAACTTAATATAGATGGTGATTTTTTGACAAGGGCTAGAATTGTAAAATTGACCTCTACTAAGCAACAAGAACATATATGTGTGTATTTATGCGCATATACTCAATATAGAATACTGTGTCTCTATTTATATTCCGCAAGTGAATTAAGAACACATGTTTTTTCTAAACATTCTAAACTGCCCTTGTCGCCTCATCAATACTCATTATATGCATGCCATATCGAACTAGTCTCCAGTCGCATAAATTTTACGGCTGAATTCCTTGAACTTGCCTCGAATGCGCATCGATGTTCTAGCAACATCCATTAAACTCGGGAACAAATAATGCTTAAACCCTGAAATACATTATAGCTTAATGCTTCATTCGTAATGAATGCACCTCAAATCGCTCTTCTGGGCTTAAAAATATGCTACTTTAGCAGTTTGCTTAAACATAAGCCATAAATAATGCGCCACTCCTCTTGGATGCACCACAACTGAGAAGCAATGCATTAAAAGACACATTGAACCTCTCAGCTAGGCTAACCCTAGCCTTTTCTCGTATTAGCGCAAAGATAGCATTAGCTATTTGGCTTAGCCCTTTATTGCACCAGTTAGCCACAATAGCGCCAAAAGCGCTAACTTTCTTGGAGTTAAATCCTAGCGCCTGAGAACTGCTAAATAACCAAAAATGGTCTTAGATAACATATTTTAGCCTAGTAAGGCCTTAGCCAACGTATTACTAACTTGGCACCTCAACCCTAGCACTAAAAAGTCTAACCCTAATTCTAGCGCCAAATGGGCCACAAGGCCTATGCGCCTGCATGGCCTCCGTGCCCCTAATGTCCCTGACGCCCTTGGCTCCTAGCACGTCCCTAGAAAAAACTCATTTGTGTCCTAGATCGTGTACGCCCCATCTCCTAAGCGCCAAAGCCAATGCGTCCTAAGCCAACGTGTCTCCAAGCTAGCGCGTCCCTGCCAGGCCAATATGTCACTTGCAAGCTGATGTGGTTTTATATAGTGGTAAATAAAGAGGTTCGATTCTCGAACTTGTGAAGGTAATGATTTTAGAAAATATTAAACTTAATCTAAACTAATAAAAATCAGGAAAATAAACTAGAGAATATTTTTAGAAAATATGGAGAAAACTAGGAATCAGGGTTCAGTTATTTCTAACAATCTATGTGATTAATCATGTAATTCTTTTTAACAATTTAATTCAAGTTTGCCAAAAATATGTTTCCTAAAAGAATAATTGTAAATCCTAAGCATGGGACATCAAGAGTAATTAACTAAGCATGACCCATCAAAAGAGAACACAACTATTTAATAAAAACCATTTTTTTTCTAATTTAAATCCATGCAAATAATAATAAAAGAATTATAAATAATTAATTAAAAATAGACTTACCACATAAAATTGAGAGAAAAACCTCCTCCATCATCCCAGTAAATAGACTTAGGTCATGGTGAAGAAAACTTGCTCAAAAGATCTTTTCATTGCTCAAAATATTGATTACAAGGTTGAATAATAGTGCAACAGCTGAACAGACGCGTTTATAAGTGTTACAGAACAAGGTTCAGCCGTTGCAAAAGGCTAAGGCGAAGAAAAGGAAGGAAGAAATTTGAAATTTAAGGCAACAGAACAGCAACACTTATAAGTGTTGCTGTGTCTTCTTCTTCGGCAGCGACCAGTTGAAGAACACGGTCACCGGCGGTGACCGGTGCAGCAGCAGTTGGCCGGATCGTGAGTATTCCGGCCACAATTCCGGCGACTTCGAAACTTCAATTCTAAGCTACTCTCCCCGTTCTTCTTGGATTCTCTTGGTATATATAGGCTCTACAAACCCTAGGGAGAGTTCTAAACCTAATAGAACTCCTTAAAACACTCCCAAATTCATCCAAATCCGAATCAAAGTATAATACCCTTTTTCCGGCGAAACTCGGATTTGGGTCTATTTTTCCGGCGTAAACCTCTAATTCTTCACGTGTTTAATCTTGTATGGACCTCTAGTATATTGTGTATCAATTTGGGAGCAAAATATTCCAAAAATTTCATGAATCAAAGTGTACAGTTGCATTCCGTCCGATCCCGTGACTGGCTTGACTCGGTCAACTCGGGTTGACCGACTTGACTCGGGTTTGACCCGATTTGACCGAGTTGACTCGAGGGTACCCCTTATCACTTCTAGGGTGCCCAATAACACTTGTCCTTGGGGTGCCTTTATCACTTTTTGAGCCAATTTTTCCACAAATCTTTATTCTTCAAATGTACCTACAAAAGCATAAAAACACGTAATATTTGCAAAATCGAATACTAACTTAATAGAAACTAAGGTGCAATCTAGACACTAAAATGTGTCTATCACAAGCCTGGCGCGTCATTGGCTTATACGTCTAAGCTTGAGCACGCCCCTAGTGGCCTAGTGCGTCTCTTCCTCTCTTATGCAACCTAGCTCTTACGCGTCTTTAGCCAAAGGCTAGCACTCCCCATGATGGCTAATACATTTCTATCTTTTCTGTCATGTCCCATAGGGGCCAATGCGTCCCTAGCGTCCTCCATGACTTAGCCAATGAGTCTCAAGCTCTAGTACGCCTCTTGGCCTAACATACTCATACTTAGCGACTTAGCCACATGTACGTTAATGTTACAAAAATTGGTGCTAAGTATACAAATTGAAGTGCTAACTTCAAACCTTCTTGATACTAGCCTCTTAGCCCTAGTACAATTAATATTTGCTAGAAGTTGTGCATATTGGTCTTACTCCTGAATCATTAACACACTGGTCTTTTACATTAAAAGAGTTAGCATATTCTTATTTGCGCTAAGTAGCTAGTGTTAGATTTGCTAGCTACTTCCATCAGAAATGTGCCTTTCTTCTCATATAAGTCCAACATTGAGTCTTATATGAATTCTGATAAGTCTCCCGTCTTAAGAGGCTTTCTACAACATTTGGCCTCAAATTTCTCTCGTACTTACAATAAGTCGCTTGTGAGCTAATACTTAGCCATTAAATATGCCATGTTACTTTTAAGTAAGTACATGGCCACTGAACTTCCCAGACTCGACACTAATCAGTCTGACTATCAATCCGGTGAGTCACATAACTTTCCTCACTAACTTAGCAAGTCATTTGACTTGACTTGACTTAATCAAAACCATAATGGCTTATGACTCCACTATTTCCATGATATATCAAATAAAACATGGGGGGATTATCATTGGGGTAATGGTCTGGCGGTCTACGACATCGTGGGTGGTGGCACCACCTCCACGAACAAGAAGGTAACAAGAAGTGGGCGGTTACAAAGCAGTTGAGAGGATGGGGAGTAGTGGTCAGATAGGTCTTCCCTACTTTCCGGGCACCTCCCCACTATGATCTCCATAATCATAACTTCTCCACCTCTTCCTAACTTCCACGACTTATGAAAAATCAGTGTGTATCCTCTGAGCGATAAATAGATGATTCTCATCTATTCGAAACAAGACAGAAAGGCAGGCAAGATACTCAGTGTGAAGAAACAAAACCTATAGAATTAGTGATTCCTCTCAGAGAATCCATTTTCTTCTTCATACATTATCGCACTGATATTTCTCAACCTTATTTGCTTCCCTCCCATAAGACCTACCCAAATCCTTTTTATTTTTGTAATCGAAGCAGGACGTGAACGCCTATTTCTTGGTTTAGGCTTGTCCTGTTTGAGCTTGATATCTCGAACCTACCTGAAAGTACCATTTGGCAGTACATATGTTTTCACCCTAAAAAAACTAGTCATAATTGGATAATGGCAATACGAATCGGGTGATTGGAGAGAACATATTCATCGTTATCTCGAATATTGAGAGAAATCTGCGAGCACCATTCAAGCACACAGAATCAAAAGCAGGGCAGTTAACTACCAAGTTAGAGATGGAATCTTATATAGACGCCTAGGAAAGGAACACAGAACCAAATTCTGGTGAATTGCATTATGGGGATGCAGGCAATCACCGTTCAGGAAGGAACTTAGCTCAAAGAGCAAAAAACATGGGTTACTTTTGGCCCTATATGCACGAAGATGCAAAACCTATGGCGAAGGCCTGTGAAGAGTGCCAGATATTCGGGAAGAAGATCCATGTACCATCTACATCCCTAAGTATTAAGTCCATGGCCCTTTGCAAAGTGGGGAGTGGATATTGTGGGACCATTCCACGAAGGGACACTTCAACGAAAATATCTCATCGTAGCCACATATTACTTCACTAAATAGGTGGAGGCAGCTGCTTTAAAACACATTCGGGATAAAAATGTCTTCAAATTCCTATTCAAGAATATCATCTGTCGATACGGGATACAAGCTGCAATAGTATCAAATAACATAAAACAGTTACAAGGGACTAACATAGATCTGTTGTTTAATATTTATCGAATCAAGAAGATCAATCTACACCCATATACCCCCAGAGCAACGAGCAAGCTGAGATCACAAACAAGATTATAGCTTATAATCGGAATAAGAAGTTGGATGGCCACTATGGTGATTGGTATGAGAAGTTACACAATGTTTTATGGGCCTATAGAACTACAGAGAGAGAGAGGCTATATGGTTATCACCCTCCATGCTCACATATGGAACTGAAGCAATTCTGCCAACAAAGATAATGATCCTTACAACTTAGTAGGAGGCCTGGATGAAGAACCTCACGTCAGATCTGATACTCGCCAAACTGGATAACCTGGAGGAGGCGCGAGAAATTTCACTCCAGAAGATGGAGAATTACCAGCGAAGGATACGAAGAGAATATGATAAAAAGGTTCGACCAGGAGAGTTCCACCCAAGACAGCTGGTCCTAAGAAAAATCCCCGAGTATGAAAGAGAGAAAGAATAAGGTAAATTAGCGCATAGATGGGGAGGTCCCTATACGATATTTTCGAAGGTAGGAGAAGGTGCCTACAAGCTTCTCAAGCCATATGAGAAGTACATAGACCATCTTGGAACATAAGGCGCTTGAAGCTATATCATCCTTGAAAGGTAAAGTCACGATTAATACATGGATCATTCGTACTCGGCGCAAGGCACGTTCCTCCCCCGAGGTGATTTGAGGACTCTGCTAATGTCAGAGTCGGAGAGGTTACCCAGAGACTAATTATGGTAACCCCGAGACCTACGAGGTCAAAAATTGATCATTCGTACTCGGGAAACCGATGTGGTTTAAGGACTCTGGACTAGGTGGCCAGAGTACAAGGGGCCACCCAGAGACTAACACAGGTGGTCCCAAGACCTAGGCCTAGAGATCAATCGATATGATAAAGGGATCCATACGTTTGAGTTGTAATAGGCCATTCGTACTCGGGTCATCGAGTAAGCCCTGATATGGCCTAGACCCTAGACTATGACATTTTTCATACCTAAGACATTCCATCGACTAAAGACTAGCGATGATGAGATATCCTAATCGGGACATGGCATCGGGCCCGGTGATCCTCCTTGTTATGGATGTCGAATAAATGTGATAACACAGTTATCATATGGAAATAACAGAACTATAAAAAACATGACACTTGCAGGTTTCAAAGGTTGTAAATAAATAAAAAGAGAAAATAACAACATCAGAAATATATCAAGGACATCCTCATCCATCGAGGACATAATTTTTTTTCTTGGTGACGCATCTCCCCAAAATGGTAACAGAGTTTAAAGACAACAAAGCAAAAACAGAAAGAACAAATAAACTACAAGACAAGAGCATCAGAGCGAAATCCTCAGAA
This sequence comes from Papaver californicum, assembly GCA_023531435.1. Lineage (NCBI taxonomy): Eukaryota > Viridiplantae > Streptophyta > Magnoliopsida > Ranunculales > Papaveraceae > Papaver > Papaver californicum. Next base: position 8,996,830 of record JAJJMC010020972.1, on the reverse strand, counting down.
TTCTTCGCTCTAACTTTGTCCTTCTTTGTCGCAATGATCTCGTTAACCTTCACCTCAACCTGCTCTAGGAACAGCTTCTTGGTCTGCTCTAGATCCCTCTTATGGTCTCTGTTATGAGCCGAGAGGGAAGCTCTCCATTGATTGACCTCCGAAGCTAGAGATAATTCAACGTTCTTCCGGCAAGTAAACTCCTCCTCTAAGGGTAAAATTTCTCTTGCTCGGCTGAAGAAAGAAAAAACAATAAGGGTCAGCACAGGTTAAGGAATATAACAAATCATAAGGCTAAAATTCTATTTAAACACCTTCAAGAATCTGAATGGTCATTTAAGATTCTCCTCGGTATTAGCTAGAGTAGCTTCAAGATCACTAACTCTTAAGGAAATGTCATTTCTCTTTCCCAACATGTAAATTTTCAAATGATTCTCGAAGACAAGCTTCTGACTTTCATAGGCAACTTGCAGACTCTTAAACTGTTCTAAGATCTGATCAAGATTACAACTCGTGGCATCATAGCGATCTAAGATGGGTTGATTATTTCCCATCACAATCTCAGATATTCCCTTTCAGTTAGTCAGATATCTACGATCGGCAAGAAGATCCTGATTCTTGAGATCTATACTAGAGCATTTACCCTCAATGGAACTGATATAAAGAAGGCGATTGTTGGCAAGATTATGAAACCGATCACACTCAAACTCTAGAACCAGAATCTGATCACACACATGCCCGGATCTATGAAGATGACTAAGTTAAGACTCTAATCTAGTAATTTTTCCATCCTTGTTAACAATACATCGTTCTAGATTGGTGATATCACTTTTGAGAAGTCTGATGCCAGTTTTCAGCTCGTGGGATTCATCTCTCCTCTTTTGACTAAAGGAACCAACGTCGGCTAGTAGTAATACCATAATCAAGAAGTCTAAAGTCTAGTGATCCATAGAAGAAAAATTAAGAAAATAGCGCAGTACCTAGATACATTGAAACTCAGCAAATTGCTTCTCCAGCTTCTTCCGCTGAATTTCACCAGCTTGCGCCTGTTTTTTCAACTGTTGATTCTTCACTTGCATCTCCTTAAAAGCGATAAAGTTGAGGAGTTGAACGTTGTGGTTTACGGTCATAAAACACAAAAACGAGCCCGAAGGAATTGATGAATACTAAAAGAGATGGATGAAAAGTACACATACTAGAGTTAGCATGTTCTGATAAAAATTGATGCCATATGAAGCGATGAAGCAATAGGATAACTAGGAGTAATCACGAAGTAAGTAGGGACATGGCATTAGATGATTCGGGTCCTATTCCCCGAATCAGAAGATGACAACTTGGGTGTGCGTGTCCAACATTGTAGTTTAATTGTATAAGTCCTTTCTGTCTATAAATACTGGACCTAACAAAGAGAGAGGTAGGTTATGTCATTTTGAGATAGAGCTATAGCAAGTTCGAGAAAATTACTTTGAGATATTGAGTGTTCTTGAGTTCATACTATTGTAAGTTTAATCCCTTCCAAATAATATCAAGTATTTTCCCCCCGTGGACGTAGGTAATCATACCAAACCATGTGTTTCTCTTGTGTAATTGTTGTTGTGCTCTTAGTATACTTGCTTATTTACTTGCTTATGAATGAATGGTTAGATATGGGTAGTTTGATTTTATACAACTAAAGTAAAATTAAATTACCTAGATGTAATGGATGTGAAAAATTGTACCGGAAATTAGGCTAAATGACCTTTTAATATTGACGTACTATAAAAGCACCCAAAAGGGTTACACAAGCCTAGTAAAAAAAAAGGGTTATTGGACGACCGAAGGGAGTCCTTCTATATGTTTACAATGGGAGCTAAAATGTAGTCACCTTATAGCAACTATTTCAATCTCGTTTATTTTTTCAAAATATCTTCAAATCTAAACCACATTTCTTTAAATTAAGCGAAAATAATAAAATTTAATATATAACTTATTGTTTAGCTTCAAAATTTTGCTCAAACTTGGTGTAGTTTAAAATATATTATGAAAAAGAAGAGAAGGCCTGAAATGGTTGCAAAATGCTTTTAGTAACAATTTTGATTTCCTAATTTTTTAATTACTTCAAATCTAACTCAAACTTCTTCAAATTGGAGCCAAAATATTTCAATTGTACTATAAACTAACTGTAATTTACTCATAATTGAGTACAATAGTTTTAAATGACCAGTGGATTTGAAGAAATTGAAAAATAGTTGCAAAAAATCCAATCTTCGGTAGGACCCCCACTGATGCACGGTTATCTAGTTTAGACTTTAGTAGCCAACTTTGTGACCAAAGTTGCGTTTGAGTCCCAAAAAGTTTAATATTAGAGTTTGGTACTTAAGACCGAAATTGACCGTCTTGACCATCCAAATAAGTGTTAAATAATTGAAATTACTAACTTAAACCTAAAATTTGATTTATTTATTAACTATATCATCATTGTTGTAAGCTAAAGAAAACAAAAGAAGAAGAAAAAGAAGAAGAAGAAGAAGAAGAAGGAGAATTCTCATTGGGATTGGTATCAAATACAATTGTGTAAGGACCTCTATTTATACGTCATACAATAGAGTGGATGGTTAATGCCATTAAGTATTAGAGGTAATGGCATGCAACTATTACTAGCCATTAACATACATTTAAGACGAAGGTTACAAGATAAATAAGAATGTGCAAGGATGGTAGGAGATATAAAGGTGGTGGTGTAAGTGTGGTGTAATTCCACCAAATATTATTTCATAACACTCCCCTTGGATGACATCACACTACTAACATTGCCTCATTAAAACCTTGTTAGGAAAACCATAAGGGAAAAACCTAAGCAAAGGAAAAAAAATACAAAACATATAGAGTAGTGTTGGACACGCTTGACAAGGAAAACGCAGTGGGCGGTGAGAAAAAAACCTTGATGAAGGAAAAAAAGTACAACGCGATAAGTCCAGTAAATTCACCTTTTATGATGGCGCTCCCCCTGATGAGTACTTCAGTAAATTCTTGGCTTACAAATCGATGCAATCCAATTTTACTAGCTAACCAATTTCTTGAGTGCAGAATATTGCAATGATTTATTGAATAAATTTGATAGTTGATGAAGTTTTGTTTGGTGTTACACAATCGGTGTTGTCTTCGAGTAATACTCTTGCAATATTTGCATTCTTCTTCAACACATTGAGGACTTGTGTCATGGATTTTTAGTTTCCCGAGATGATTTACAGAAATAGTTGATGTTGTTTGTTCAACGAAGAGCCAAGATATAGATACATTGTAAGTGATCAAAACGGTGTATTGTGATCATACCGTATGGGGTTCATAAGGACATCCAAATTTCTAAGAGATGGTTATGTTGATATGGTCTAACAAAATGACCTAGTTTATAGTAGGAATCCATCAATAACCAAAATTAATACAACTTTCCCTTGGATGACCACAATGTCGAATTAAATTGCCTAAAAAAAAACCTTGGCAGTAAAACCCGATGGGACAAAATCTGGAAGAAGGAAAGCATAATATCAACATTTTGAATGAAAATTTAACGTCAACGAGATGTTGCCTCGTTAAAACCTTATCAGGAAAAACCACATGGGACGAAACCTGAAACGAAGGAAAAAAGAGTACAACTTTTGACCTCTTTGTGGATGCTAACTCAATTATATGAGTTTAAAAAATAAGCATCAAAACAAAATTTATACTCTAGTTAATAAAGAAGCTTAATGCTAGCATAATTCTTAATTGCGCAAATAAAGAAATTGTAGAATTTATGCTGCTAAGCATGGATTTTAGTGTTTTTAAGAACTCTTCAAGAGACCTATAAAGTTGATATCATCAACTAATCCGGATTTTTGGCTTTGTACCAAATTTCAAAAAGCACATAAAGGATTGTTGAACCTGATATAATCAAGTCTGGTGGCAGCTTGAATATAATTTGAATCCTCCATGGATTAAAAATTTGAATATGCTCTCCGACCACATTTCTTGTTTGCATGCAATACAAGTCCTTAAAGAACTACCACGCCAAATGCATCACATAAGGAGAACAAAATATTGAACCAATCCTAGGGTTTGAGCTAAAATAAAACCCTCAAATCGTTTTTACAACGAATATATTTCCCCTATAACACGTTAGGACCACACCAACCTGTAGTTAATAGGCTTGGCATTTTTAAGATGTTAAGTCTTGGATCCAAAGTTACGCCAATCAAGAGATTAATCCAACCTAATTTGGATTGTATGCCAACCAATCACATATGTCGATATTTCTTTGCAGAGGGGTTAACAACCACCATATTTTATTATTTCAGTAGCTAGTATGAATAATCGACAATCACATTAGCTTACCTATGATCCCACATAATTCTCAAATGTATGCATATATTGAGAAATTCAATCAATTACTAGTACCAGCGCCCGCGGGATTTGTAATCTCCATCTTCCAGTGAGGAGACTATGAGAATGTGGATCTTGTCTACTCTATTAAAGCACTAACTGTAGTTATTCTAAAACTCTACTTGTTGCTATATGTGATTGGATTTGCCTTTCAAGAGGCAAGGAAAATAATATATTTCACACCTATTATTAATGACAGTCTTTTTCATTTTGATCATGCTGGGAGAGGAATTGATAGAACTTAATTGTAAGTTAATTAACCCCGATATCTTCTAGTAGTGTATACTCTCCCCCTGATCATGGTGGAAATTTTTTCATCTCATATATGAAAACTTCAAGTTTCGTAAAGTATTATCCGATTAATTCGAGACATACTCATTATAAAATATGTCTTTCGACATTAAAAAAAAATTGTATTCTTAATAGACATACATATTTACCATCATCCATGGATTACTTTTGAAAACCAAAATTAATTGGTTATAAAAGCATATAAAATATGCAAACAAATTAATCTCCAATAATTGTATGACCTAGTAGGGCCGACAAGATAATTGTTCATCCGAGAATGAACTTATGGATACTTTCTATATGAAAAGAAAATTAAACCAAGATCAATATAATCACTACAAGGATTAATGATATTTGCTAACAAGTCGGTTGCACCCATTGATCTTTAGTTTCCTTGTATATTCCAACTACAAGTGGAACAAAAACCAAATTTTGGAGATTATTAGCACAAGAAAAACTGCTCAATATTTTTTAAGAATGCAACATTTTCCCGTTTAATTGGTATTTGCAATTGGTTTGGCCATAGAGGTACCTCATCCATTTAGGATTGATAGAGAAAACGCTTATTTAAAAATAATGAAGCTTATATCATTATTTTCTTTTAAGGGAAAAAAATAATAATTCAACTTTGTGGTTGATGAATGGTTGCTTGTAAGGAATAGCAACCAATGATTTATTATTAGATAAAACCATATATGATGGATAAGGTTTCTTGTAAACCTATAATCCGTGTCATTCTTTTTGAAATGGCAAAAATTACCAAGTTAAAGATTTCTTGTTATTACATAATAGAAATTTGTACCGTCGTTATGTAAAAACCGACAAAACTTAATGTTGTCTCGTATTTTCAAGGGCAACTCAAACTTGGTATACAACCATGATATTGGTTAAAGATATCCAAATTATGGTTATGGAGGATTTCTTGTATGGAATAGAAATCAATGGTTCACTATATATTAGTGAAAACCCATATTGACAAAAGTATAAAAATATGACAATTTATTTTTTCCCATCTTAAAAGAATGATGAGAAAAACAAATATTAATTGGTTTTTACAATTTATCAAAATCGATCGACAAAATTGTCGTATAATTTCATGCTAAATACAAAAAAATATTATACGTGTAACCAAAGAAAAAGGTTAAGAAAGAAATATACACGTGACTTTGGTTACAACCAAGTGATATGCATATATATATTCTTAAAATTAATCTGAGTGTATATGGGTTACAACAAAAAATATTGTACTTGTTGACTTCATCATCCTTACTAGATAAATAACAATTAAAAAAAATCTATAAGATCTACTAATTTACGGATGATGTAGTATAATATGAGTTTGGACATGTGAACGACAATGGAAAAAAAATCACGTCGATATCAATGTTGTATATTCTCATATGATGTAACTATATATATATGAAAAAAAAATATCTTGATATGATACAAAATAAAAAAAGATCACTGAGACAAGCTAATAGGCATACATAAGTATCTTTTTTATTTGTACTCGTATAAAATTAAACTTAATTAAAAAAATAGGTTTTATTTTGTTTAGAAACAAGGACAAACGACCGATTGTGTTTTAAGAAAATAAAAGAAATCATGAATCGGTCGTAATATATTGCTCAGTGTTTAGAACTACGTGCTGATGACGTGTTGTAAACTAAAAAAATATAGAAGAAGAAGAAGAAGAAGAAGAAGAATTCTCATAGAAATTAGTATCAAATACAATTATGTAAGAACCTCTATTTATAGGTCATACAATAGAGTGGATGGTTAATGTCATTAAGTATTAGAGGTAATGGCATGCCATTACTAGCCATTAACATACGTTTAAGGTGGAGATTACAAAATAAATAAAAATATATAAAAATTATAGGAGATGAAAGGTGGTGGTATAAGTGTGGTGTAAATCCACCAAATATTATTTCATGACAATCATCTTTATTTATTAACTATATCACCATCTTTTTATGTTCTCTTTCCAAACCTAAATTAATAACGGTACAGTATTAACAGCCAAAATCAAACGGTGGATCCGCTCAAAACCCACATGCAAAAATAAAAAAAATAAAAACTGTTGTCTTGTCGGTATTTTGAACTTTAGCTTCTTTTCAGTGTATATGGACATTTCTTCTCCGTCGATGAATATCAGACTATTATGCTAGTTTAGCAGTTTCAAACTTTTACTACATACAATTTTATTAACTCAATCAAAGACATCAAAAAAATCTTTTTTTTATAAGAAATGAGTTTTATAAGTTCAATAGGTAGTAACGTATGGATATTAGCAACTAGTGTGGGAGTAGTAGAAGTTTTGGAAGATCAAGGCTTTTGCAGATGGTACTATGCTCTTCGTTGTGTCAACCAGCGTACGAAGATTGATAATGATATCAGATCATCAATTTCTCAAGCCATAAGACGATTCCTTTCTTGTCCAGAGACGACGAATAATAATAATGATAAAAAAGAACATAAAAAAAAGATGATAATATAGTTAGTAAATAAATCAAATGTTAGATTTAAATTAATAATTTTTATTTAACACGTATTTGAACGGTTAAGATGATCAACTTTGGTTATGGGTATCAAATTTTAATATTAAACTTTTGTGATTCAAACACAATGTTGGATATAAAATTAGATATTAAAGTCTAAATAAACTTAAAAAAACATCCACCGGAAGCTATGGTCCACTAGATATGATATGACCAAAGAATGCTACTATGGCAAGATATATCATTCCCTAGTCAATCAAGTCCTGATGTAATGCTTCAAAGGAAAAAAAAAGTCATGATGCCTACGCAACACTGCCACGGACAAGACACGACATGACGCGGCCGTGGACACGAATAAATTCTCAAAAAATTAGGACACGAACACGTTATGTAATTAGTGATATTTCCTATCAAATTGTATACACTATGAAAAAATACTTTCTCAACAATACTAATAAATTGTTAATAACTAAATTTATACAAGGATAAATATATATAACAATGAAATAATACATGCAAGAAATTCAGGTATTCTTAATATACATCCATATTAAAATAGTATGTGACATATGTATATGATGTCACGATGTATTTGACGTACAGACGCGTACATCCATATATCGGATACAAATTTAATACAGATACATAACTATTTTAGACGTGTTTGTGCTATATAGCCTGGTACTACCTCTTAAATTTAAAAGGGTTCACCTGGATAGTATACAAGGTCTTTGAATGACTAGATAAAAAATCTTTCTTCTCCTTTTTTATGTCATCCGGTTATTGAATGACTTTTCTAAATAAAAAATAGCCCGGTCATTGGATGACTTAATGAAGTTTGTTCTTTATTCGTTTTAAACATTTTCTAATCGGCAAAAAGGTCTCCATAATGATTTGTGGAAATTTATATAGATTTTTTACAGTAGAAAATCTCTCCACAGGCATCCGATACTCCATATATATATATATAAGGATTATTCTATTGTTGTGGATGGCTTAACGTCCCTTCTATAAGAGTTATCCTGAGTCTGTTGGTTCCCCCGTTCCAGCAACAAAGTGTTAAATATGAGACCCTCCAATCCTCAACAACAAGAATATAAATTTGGAGATTCTAACTCTTTTTATTTCCATTAAATTTCTAGTGCTAGGAGAAAAAATAAACACAATTGCTAAGTTAGAAATCGATGGAGAAGACTGTTTTGACCAAGAGAGGATAAAGTTGAAAATGAGGAATTACTTTGCTAACTTGTTTATGGAGAAAAATGACGTAGTTTTTATTCTGGACAATCTGCATTTTCCAAGGATAGACAGTGATGAGATGAAATAAAAGATTTAGAGCAAAAGTTTTCCGAAAAGGAAGTATATTCAATTGTGAAATAGATGGGAGCTAATAAATTTCTAGGCCCTGATAGATTCTCGTTAGAGTTTTATAAATGTTGTAGGTATATTACAAATGATGATTTCATAAAGGTTATGCAGGAATGTTGTACTTATGGTCTTTGTGATCGGAAATTAAATTGTTTTTTATCTATTTGGTTCCAAAAAAAATGAGAACTTCGGTTCTCCTAATGATTTCATACCCTTGAGTCTGGTGGGTAGTTTTTATAAGCTAGTATCGGATTTTCATGGTACTTTTATCGAGGACAAACAAATTTTAGATTGGGTTCTCATAGCAAGTGAGTATATTGATGGAAGGTTAAAATATAATATTCATGTTGTATTTTGCAAAATAGATATATGAAGGCATTTGATAATATTAAGCGGAAGTCTCTTTTATATATTTTGAAGAAGCATGGACTTGGTTCTAAATGTATTTTTTGGATGCAATAATATTTCATTTCTAGTTAATAGTTGTCTTACTGAGAAGTTTAAACCATCAAAAGGGTTGAGACAGGGTAAGTCTTTGTCATATTTTCTTTTAATTTTAATAGCGGAGGTGTTTTCTAAGTTAGTGAATGGTGCTATTAATAGATTACAAATTCATGGTTTTCATACGGTGGATAATGGAACAACTAATTCCCACTTTCAGTTTGTTGATGATAGTTTATTGTTCATCAATGTAGATGTATAGAAATCAGATTACTATTGTTATGTCTTACTACATTTAAAATGCTAACTGGAATAAAATTGAATCTGTAGAAGAGTTCTAAGGTGAGTGCTGGAGATGATTTTTTCATTAATGCTTTAGATTTAAAATTAAGAATTTACCTATCAAGTATCTAGGCTTTCCATTGAGAGTTACTATAAGAAATATTTTAGTTTGGGATGAAATTATTCAGAGAATGGAGAGGAAATTAGCTATTTGATGTTTGTGGATACAAACGAATTTAGGGATAAAAAGAGGAAAATAATGGAGTAGGCTAATGCTAGTCAGAGCAATTCGTCTAAACGCCAAACATTTGTATTGTATAAGTACTTTTAATATTTGAGAAATCAATCTGTATAAAATTGACCTTAATCAAGAAATGACTATTCCAGTTTTGTTTCGATCACAAAGGAATGAGAAGGGTTGATCTATAGGGAGGGAAGCAAAAAAGTATTGATCAATGAAGTTTAATGTCAATGATAGTATGTGTTTGAACTACTATGAAGCTGAAAAATTAGAAGTCTTAATTTTAGAGAATCTATAAGATGATAGCTCTGTGATCATATATTCTTTTTATGTCATATCATTGTGTCAGCTGAGGCAACAATGATATTCAGATAATTTTGTTGATTAGTAAGCACATGACTAATGAGATCGTTGGATCGATCAGAGACAATACCTGTATATATATGTATATTTTACAATGACATCTCAAACGAATTCGTATGAGCATCAATTTAATGTGAGCACCAATCTCATGTGAGTACCAACCTGTGTAATGCTAGAGTTAACAATTGTAAAATATTTAGTTTCGTCCTACTGTCAAATGATTTGAGTAGCAAAGTAGAGAAACTAGAATATTTACTTTGGCGGAAGAACCAATTAAAATATTGATGGTCAAACCATTTTAATTATTGGTAGCAGGACCAATTAAATTATTGATAGCAAGACCAATTAAATTACGCTCCTTAATTGATTAAACAATAAAACTTTAATATGGAAGATGAGGGACTAATGGATAGAGGGATCGACCAATTGGTGGGAAAGAGGACCGACCAAAATTGGTATAGAGGGACCGACCAATTGGTGGTTGCATGAGTTTGGTAGAGCACGAGTTGGTGGTTGCGAGACCATGTTTCGCATATCATATGGTCTCTCTAGCAATATTTTTGATATATTTGGTGATAATATTTAGGAGAGAGAATTTTGATATAAATAAAAATTGGTGTCAAAACCAAAATTTAGAAAATATTAAAATAATAATATTTTAATATATTACATGGTAGCGCTTTATTGCCTGCATAGATATTTGGTCTTTGAAACAAAAAAGAATTTTAGGATTTTGGTAGAAAAAAAAGAGAGTTTTAATACGAAGATGAAACCCTAGTTAAGGATAAATAATAATAAAACATAAAATAAAAGTGGGGACCGACAAAGGGATAGCCGGTCGTCCGTCCAGCTGGCATCGATCCCACAACTCTTTATTTTATTTTATTTTTTATTTTTTCTTATTTCTTTCTCCTTTAACCTATTGCTCTTGCTCTTTAGACCTTGTTGTTGTTTATAGTATATGCTCTAAAGACCGTTATTGTTTTGTATATCCGTGTCATTTTTTCGTGGCCACCCGGTGTTAACCCGTATGCCTAAAAATTTCAGATACAAGACCCTTTAGCAAAAACATTGTAGATTCTTCATATGATATCTGTTTTCGATGGTTAACCCCATTCGGAATTAAAAAATCGCCATCTATTTCCTAGTGCAGAAGGATTTAGGTTTGTATCTCCTTTCGGCTGTCAAACGGAGCAAACAACAATCTTCCAGAAATTTATAGGAAAAAATCTAACAGTTTTCAACTTGTATTTCGCCTAGGGTTTATGCCATATCTCTTAGACCGTTACTCGGAATGAGACGCCCTTTTAGTATGTTGTAGTAGACGCATAAGAGAAATTTTTCCCCGTTATCCATTTATTGGTACGTTTTTCTAAGATGATTATGACGGAACGTTAGAAATTAAAGTTGCGACTAAGTATACTCGTGTACAACTTGTCATGAGCTTTCATATAGGTTTGTATGGACACTATGATAAATCAATATTATTCAATTAGGATTTGAATATTGATATTAAACAATTCTAGGAATTCAACCGGGGAATAACACATAGAGGACTCAAGTTGCTCTATACTAGTATGCAGTATATCTAAGAGCATTGGTATCCATTCAGGAACAAAGATGTGTTTTGGATATTTATTTTGCATAGTCAGAGATCATCTGAGGATAAATTGCAATCAGCACCAGTGATATTTTGAGGATAATATTGCTCTTTACTAGTGATTAATCCATCTAGGAGTTGTCCAATCATTATAAAGGAGTAAGCACTGAGTCGTACAATATTAAGGTTGTGTGTATTCATATAAAATATTGAAAGCTCAGTTGGGTGAGGCTTCAATATTGTATGTGTATTTTCAGAGAAGCTACAAGATCAGTATGAGATGCCCGTAGCGAGAGTTTTATATTTTAATTATCTTGCGGAGCATAGAATATGAATTTTATGCTTTTTGATGCCGGGTCGGTAGCACATAAAAAATTCTATTATTTCTACATTTCTACTGCCGAACATAGACGATTTTACTATTTTTTCCTTTGTCAAAAATCCACCATCTACACTTGGAAAATAAATTTATCAAAAGGTGGTATGTAATTCTTATAAAAAGTTGTTTATCCAGCCCATTTATTTGTTGATTCATACGTTTGTTTCTTTTAAAATGAAGTTAACAAGACTGATGAGAAATTTTCTTTGGGATTCTAGTGAGAGTAAAATAATAATGTGTTGGATTTCTTGGTCTAAGATTTGCAAACTAAAGAAGTTAGGAGGATTGGGTGTGAAGACTTTGAGGTGTACTAGTAATTTTTAAAAATTGAAATGAGTTCGGAGATACAATAGAGAAAAGACTGCATTGTGGAGGAGAGTGTTGCATAAAAATTTAGGAATAATAGTTCATTTCTGGTGCCTTATAAGGATGCTAAAGAATAGGGATGTGGAAAAATATTCTTTAGTCTTCTGTTTCTATGCATGACTCGGTTGTTTTTCATGTGAAGAATGATAATTCTATAAGTTTTTAGTTAGGAAATCAAGTGGGACTTTGAAGATGAAGAAAGATTCCTCACTTTCTCAAACGATTATTGAGGGAAGGATGTGTTGTGGTACAAGAAGAAATTTGTCTAATTTGGAGCAATAAGAATGGGATATGTTATGTAATGTAATAAATTAGGTCATGTACCTCATCATCCCGACGAGGAAGATTTTGTCTCTTATTTTGGAGTGAAGAATAGTAATGATAGTCAATTGCAAGTACAAGGTGATGAAGTTGTTCATTGTGAGAAGTTTTTATGGAAGAAGATTATACCTCCTAATGTGATATTTACGTTATGAGCAAGCTTTCACAAGCCCCTTCCTATTTTGAGTATGTTAAAGCATAGAGGAATCGATATTCAAAATGAAATGTATTTTTTTTTGTCAGCAGGAGGAGGAATGTACATATTATCTTTTTTTGTATTGTTAATTTGCTCATGAAGTCAGCATGTTTGCTTTCATTGAGTCTTCAAGATTGATTGGGTCTTTTATTAGATGGTAGTTGATATGCTTTAAGCATGGAGTTTGAACCCATTGAAGGGAAAATATGGTAAACTGTGGGTGTTCGAGACTGCTCGGTTGAACCCACCAAGCATTGGTGTGTAAAGTTTGGTTATCAAGTTTAGTTCCAAAACTTCTTACTTGAATTGCTAACTAAAGTGAACTTCGTTAGGTTAGACTTAAGTCATAGAAATCTTGAAACAATCTCTAATTACTCATTGAACACCTGAAGACGTATAGAAGAGCAAACAAAGACATCATCCTCCATATTAAGGTTAATGACTATTAACTTGACCTGTTCCATTTTTATCAAGTTCTTATAGTTGTATTCATTGAAAACATAACATACCAAGTTTATTTACATGGCTTTAGTATATGTATATATATATAACTTAATCATTATCTATGATCAAAGTATCAAGAAGTAGGATATACATTAGTTGTTTCTACAACTTATTATGCTGAGTTATGTAGTATAGTCTTTTATACTTTTGTGATTCGTCATAACACTAATATAATACATGTTATTATTTAGTTGAATTTTTGGAATGATTCCTTGCTTTGAAAACATGTTAGAAATCAATTTCTTAGACATTATTAAAGCTAGTTTGAACTCGAATTAAATTTCGAATTCAAATAAGGGATTATGACCGTTCCCAAGACCAATCCCATTTCAGGAACAATGCTAGGACCGATCCAAAATCAGGAACCATCCTGGGACTGATCACAAAAGTGAATGCATCTCAGGACCGATCTTAAATATTGTATATTTTCAAATGTTTGTTTTACCATCTTGTTTTTTTACATTCTTCGAAATGTGTAAGTTTGATTTGGAAAGTTCACATGTTAGGAAATATATAAACATGTATTTAACTCTAATATACTATTGTTCATATTTATTACTTAGATATCCAAGTCTAGATCCTGATTAATAGTAGATCATAGCACTTAATATGATCATATAGTATCTAGAACGAATCTAAATTCGGAAAATACATTTATTATATGTATTTTGATTTCTGAAATTAGTTATTGTTGTTTCCAAACAAGATTTGGTCATAGCATTATAAATAGTGGAGCTTTGTATTCTTACAAACTTAAAACAGAACACTTCAAGTCTTGTAGTTGTTAGTTCATAAAAGTTAATAGTGTGATTAAGTTTGGGTGAAGACTTGATTAACTTGTTTAAATCCTTATTTGGGATCAAGGAGCACTAGCAGTATCGATGGTGGGAAACTATATTATTATTTATTTTTTGTTATTTATTACTTGTTGAACTAACACATAATTATCTTCAAATGACGTCCTTATTTATTCTATGGTCATTCTCTTCTGATAGAAGGTCACTCAAGAAATTTGAAGATCAGACTATAATAAATTCAAGTGATTCAAAAAATTTTATTGATCTTCCAACATAAAACAAAATCCGCTATATGAAATAAATCATTAGTAGAATTAAGTGCAGGTTATTGCTTATGAAGATTGAAGAATTTGATATGTTGATATTTTTTTGATTATCTGCGAGACTTGATTGTGTGGGACTTAACAAGTTGATTACTTCGATAAATATAATTATTTTGGATCGGTAAGTTATTTTCTCTGCAAACATAAACCTTTTAATCGTAAATCTTGATTGATTTTGATCAAAGAGCTTCAGATCTGGTATTATCTTGATATCTTATATCTAAATGGAAGATCCTTGACACTGATCTAAATAATTTAATCTTTAATTTGTGATTTGGTAGTGAGTGGGTTATAAAACAGATTGTTTATTTTTTGTTTGAAATACATCCTAAAGAAATCTTGTATTACCGAGTTGGAGACTGGTAGTATAAGTCTTCACGATGAATTGTGAAGTGACTCTTGACAGTGAACACTATTAAAGGATCATCATGAGTTGGTCAGATTAGTCGTATGCATATGGATGCTGGGAAAACTGAGTAACTAGGGGTAGTTTATTCGATCTTAACTACATGAGGTTACAAGTAGGTATTTGTGTATCGGCTTAATTCTGAAAGTTCAAAACTGGATTAGGTCCTGAGGTTCTTTTTCCAAGCTGTTTTCTTTGTTAAAAAAATCTTGTGTGCCTGTGTTATTACTTTACTTATGCCTTATAATTGTTTAATAATTAAAGTAATTATACTTGTACGTCAATCATTATCTTGGTAGATCATGTAATCTGTTCTTTGTTGAACTTGATTACTTCTATGAAAATGCTCTTCTAGTGACATGAATGCGAAAATCAAAAATATTTATACTCGTTGTGTGTCAAACGCCAAAGATTAAAATATGAAAAACTAAGTATCTCTAGTTGAAAAAATGAATTATCTTCCAAGGTACAAGCAGTGTAATAATTAGGACTCCGTCTAGATTCATTCTTGGTGACCTTCTTATCTTTATTTAGAATTCTTCTAATCCAAGTTAATTAGTCATACTGGGTACAACACAGGGTAAGAAACTCCCACTACTATGGAAATTTCAAGTTGACATCAAGAGATTCAAAAATGGTGAAATTACTTATGCAAATTGCATTTCTGCTCAGGTTCATTTAAAATTTCTACAACCTTCGTATCAAGTTGAAATCCGATGTTTAATACCAATTCAGAAACTTGAAAACTTCCTCTTTCATGATAAATTAGAAATATATTTTCTAAATGCAAATAATATGTCTAAAATCTACGCAAATTTATGGATATAACTTGAATTATGCAGAAGCTCGATATCACACGTTATGTGTTCTTAGTTATATCTAATGAACTAATTGATAAATGCTTAATTGCACTATTTTGCTATTACAGTTTCATGTGTTCATGTTAATTTTCTTACATTTTTTTTTATTATTCTTGTTTTCTACCTTTGTATGAAAAAATGGCTAAATGGACATTTTAATACGGGGGAAGTGTTACTAGCAGCCAAAAGATGATAAAAGGAGACCGATACTCCCATCAACTTCACAGAAACAAAAATTGATTGTAAATTTTCTTTAACGTAAGCTGAGTTTGGGCAGAGCCAATTAGAGGTTAAAGGATGTTAATAGCCGAGACTAACGGATTTAGACTTGTTTCCATAGGAAATTGTATAGACTAGCTTATTCATGCGCGTGAAGAATTCGGTTTTTTTCTTTATATTTGGAGTTGGTACTTGACAAGGTTAAGGTTTCTTAATAGGATTGATAAGGATCAGGAGGAGGTGAAAGTATTAAAATCAGGTTTCCTTGTAGGATTATGATTAAGATAAATCTCTAAAAGATATATAAATTAGGGGTTGAATTAACTTGAGAACACAACTTTTACTCACAAAAATCAGTTGTATCAAACCGAACCAAATGAACTAAAGTTGGCCCTTGAGCTTGGATTTTTTATTCATTTATATAGGTGTTGCTTAATATCTTGTTCTTTATATTTTTATGGGGGTTTTATGGAACCTATGAGTAACTATTTTTCTTGGTTAGTGTGTAACCAATTATGTTAGTCATATCTTTTATGTTCTACTATGTATAATTTTTTATAACAATTGTTTTATTCATTTAAGTAGCCAAAATTGAATATGTTTGAGAACGTCTCTAGAGCTAAATTAGGTTTGGAGATACGAAATCGTTGAAAAATTCTAACAACAAATAGTGCAGTTTGATTACTGACGATAGTGATAACACCAAGTAATTGCATGTATAATCTGTCCTTTGTTTAATGGACCACTAGGGCGTGTCTATTGCATTGATTAGTTTATTCTTTAGACCCTATTTCTCTCACTGAGTTGAATCTAATTACACATTGCATTAGGTTATCCAATTAGAAGGATTCTTTTATTCATCTTCATGGTATAAAATGATACAAGGAATTCACTAGAGAATATTCAGGGTGGAGTACTCTAGGCTTTTGGTAAGGAGAGACTGAATAACGATTATGAAAATTAATCATATACAAGTTTTGAAATGGAAGATGAAACCTTAACTAGTACTTTCGTCCTAATGTTTACTGCTTTAATCATTTATTATTTTGCTTAATTAATTTTAATTACTTTAGGAAAATAACAAAAAACCCCTTTTTAGCCGCATGAGTTATCTATTACAATTGACAATCCATCACTTCATGAGGAACAAATTTTTTCTTATCGCTATACTCTGAAAGTGTTTGTGAGTTAAAGAAATCAATAATTTTGAATGGCTGACAACCGATTGACAATGAGCCAAATTCAAAACCCTTTTGACATAATATATGGACATATAGACAAACAATTTTCATAAAAGAATGTCACCTAATTCACTATTTAAATGATCAGTTCTAGTTATCAAGTTAGACTACATGAAACATCAAAAAGTACATCCAAAACTATCTTTTAAACTTTTCAAATACTTCATTTCAGTAGATATTTTTGCAATCTAGCAGCAAGATCTAGGAGTCTACATGCTTTGGTAAGTTGGTTAATATCAAATCGTTGTAACTCAAAAAATTAATGGAAAGTTTGAACGAAAACACAACATGTTCATTTGTATTATTAACTCCTTAACTTCATAAATAATAATGAAGTCTTATATGATAAACATTCACAGTTTAAGTCATGTTATGAGAATATTGAAATATTATGTTCAAGCACCCATTGATAACATATCTATAGCATTAATATAGTGATCAACATTAACAATTTGTTGAACCCAATTTTGTTATTAACAACATAAGCGGAAAATAAAAAATTTCTCATTTCAGAGATATAAACAACATCTTTAACAAGATAGTTCTACCTAAAAAAAACTTTGAGGTCGTACTAATATCGACAATCTTAGTGGAGTGTAAAGTTCTTAAAACCACTTTCTTATTAAATATTCCGAAGCAACTTTTGAACAATGACCAATTAAAACAACAATAGCGCAAAACACCAATATCTATCCACCACCCATCAAATTCACTAATTATATTAACTTATCTTGATGATTAAGCAATGTTAGTAGCCTTTGTTGTCCTTGAAATTACGGTCCAAGTGGCTTGGTTATGGAAGGCATGACAGATAACTTCATAATTGAAATTACGTTTATTTTTTGATGGGAGTTCGTATTGAAGTTTGTTTTGATTGGATTTATTATTCTTTTGTTTTTGGTTTGGTTTCGAATTCTATCTTATAAGTTTCTACTTCTGTGAGTCAGACTTTTACTATTATAAACAATAAATCTCTTCTTAATATCTTGTTTTTGTACATATAAATCTAAGATCGAACAATCAAATTTTCAACCTAGAATGTAGTTAATTGATCACTACAACTATAAATAGTTGTTCAAGCATACATCTTTTGGTTAATTTGAAATTTAAACCGGTCATATAACCATGTCAGTTTTTTTTAAAGTAGCAAAGAAATCAATACAACCATTGTTTCTACACATCAATTGATATTTCAGCACATTCGCTCATAATCTTTATTTTTACCGAAGAATAAAATATTCTGAAGAAAGTAGAATAATCACTTGTAAAAATCATGTATATGAGCACTGGTATCCCAAACTAAGTAGATGTACGCTCATAAAAATGCATTGAAATTAATAAAAACGGTATTCCAAGTTGCTTTAAGGTATCAAATAAAGATAATAAACTTCTATAGTTATAAGGTCATATTTGTGACATTCTATTAAGCATGTGATAAAACATGTGGTATCAAACAAAGATGAGAAACTTTTATAGTTATAACATTACATTCATAACTGATTTACTAACAAAAATTTCGAATAAGTATTTGAATGAGAACATATGATTTCTAAATGTAACTTTTTACATATCTAATCTCTAGCTCAAGAATCACACCTCACATTTTAAACAAACATGCACAATAATTTTGAATCACCGTATCTCTCAAACCATGATTCCAAATGGAAAATTCTGAAATGGGTTTGCAAATAATTTCCCCATATACAAGATTCATTTTATATACGGATTCGAAATATCTATGCAGTATAACTAATTTTTTGCTCTCAGAAATTTTTCAGCTACGTAATGCAATTTTATAAAATGGTTTTGAAATACCTTCACGAATCCAAAAATTCTAAAATTTAACATGGATTATGAAAGGATTATGTCTCATAAGAACAAATTTTATAACTTAGATCTAGTAACCATTTAATCTCGGGGAATACTAAAACCATGATTAAATCGTCTATGAATCATTATATGATAAATGTTAATATTTTGCTTAGATAAAATAAATAATGATACTTATCGTATTTTATACGATAATTTATTTTTTGATCTTCATGGCAGAAGATAACGTTTTAAAACTGAAAATTTGTTGATTACCAGCATAACAATCACAAAACCCAAAACAAAATAATGTAATGGATGTGGTGCATACCAGGTCGTTATCTTTAAGACGTTTCGCGGTTCTGCCCAAGATTGTGCAAACAGTTTTTTAAAGTAACATCGTCCTCATGATAAATCTATTGAGTAAAATCTTTTTCATAGTCACTCTTACACTACAAGGTGATATTTCAACACTTTGTTCTTATTTGGAAACTTTTTTATAGGATAATCACACACTCGTTTTTCTTTTACACATTTTTTTCAAAACTCCAAAAATATGTAAAAATTCTTATTTTTTTCTCCAACCAAAGTTGAATTTATACTAAAGAACTTCAATACTATTTAATGAATTTATTATTAAGGTATATTAATACTATTAACTCCAATCAAGAAAAAAAACGTCAAAGGGATTAATAACAAAATAAATTCCTTTTATAAAAAACTTTGGATATTAAAAACCGTTTTTATAAGAAATCAATTTATGTTTTACAATATATACATATATTTCCAACACATCTTTATAAGAATAATTTTGGATAATGGAGAATTTATAATTTAATTTGGATAATGGAAACCAGAAAATAGTTTTTTTACTTCATTTAAATGTGGATTTTTGTTGTTGAGTATCAGCACTAAGGCTACACATTGGGTAGGGTAGATAAGATATGACCTATTTTATCACCTACCCATAAAATGATGGGTAGTAAAATTTATCTACCATCCTATCCTCCGTTATAACGGTAAGATCGTATCCAACCCATTAAATAATGAGTCAGATAGGATGGGTGGCGGGTGTAACCACGAGATGTGATTACTTCAGTTTTTTGTTTGCACTACTCCGGAGTCTAGACTGTTTAACTATTTATTCATCATATTTTGATCTTGTGCATTCGTTCAGGCAATTTAGTGCAGCTAAATACATAAATTGCATATATAGAACAATCTCAAACATTACACGTAATGCAAAATTAAAGGTAAAAAACATTATAGCAGAGGGCATAATGACAACTAATAGAAACATTGTTGATTGCATAAACAAACAAAAATGAGGAAACATGATAATTGCATCTTAATTCAAGGACAGTGTCGACTATCACCTTATCCTCCTACTACAAACCCAAATCCTCCACCCATACCAACACCACCACCAAATCCTCCCCGACCTCGGAAACCTCCACCATACCCTCCTCCATTTCCTCCACCATACCCTCCTCCATTTCTTGAGTTCCTCCACCATAACCTGCACCATACCCTGCACCATACCCAACTTCATGTCCACCGTTTCCTCCCCTTCCCTCACCAAAACCACTATTTTCTTCATTACCACCTCCATCATACCCTCCACCTCCTCCTCCTCCTCCCTCACCATATCCTCCATTATTTCCTCCTTATCAACTACTTGAGATGTGATTGTCTTTGCATTGAAAATAAAAACAACCACGAGGATAAACGTAGAAACCAATGTGGATTTGCTGATAAGATTCTTTATATTTCAAAGCCAAGCTATTATCTTGCGAAGTATTAAAGGTCGTTGCTAGACCCTCTTGATGCTAGATGTCTTAATATGGGGATTATATTTTGATTTTGATTAAGAAAATATACGAGGAATTGAAAGGTTCTTGGCTTCTTGGAGAATTAATTGCCTTCTTTAAATTATGAACAATATTCGAGGAGTTTTTAGTGTTTTTGGCTATAATAAATTATTATATAATTCCACGGGTAAGGTAGTATAATTTTGAGCTTCATCTGTTAACCTACTCATTTAATAGTGGATAATAAAATTTTATCTGTCACCCTACCTTTCAAACGATGGATAGAATACTGATACAGATAAAATCATGGTGGATAGAGTAAAAATGACAAATAGGGTTGGATATATACAATCGTAGTCACTACTTAGATTAATTATTAATATTGACTATTTAAAAATAAAAAATAAGATACTTTGTAAAAAGATTATAATTTTACGGTCTAATTAGGGTTTGAATCGTCAAGAAATGTATTAGGGTTGAAGACCAATTTTGACTGTCCGATATTTTTACCAAATGCCCTTTTGAAATTGTCAAAGGACATATTTTCCTAACACAAGTTAAAAGCTCAACTGAAAATGCCCTTTTGAAATTGTCAAAGGACATATTTTCCTAACACAAGTTAAAAGCTCAACTGGGTCTAACAGATCCAACCCATTTATGAACTAACCCAAATTTTTCCTGTTAAATATTTACAACCGTAGATTGTGACGACAGATGGATGGGTAGACACTTCACTAAATCATTATTAGATGTTGATTTGCACAACACGTGGACAGATAAAGATAGGATCTATATTAACCGTTAATGAAAATAGGCTACAGCAAGAAGGGATACATGATGAAATCCCTAAAGGCGAAACAATTGCAAACATCAACGATTTAACAACCTACATCCAGATGAAGCTTACTGGTCAGATTTATTCAGCTCTAGTGATGATAGGTTACGGGCTGCCTGGAGGTGCCCCTCTCGAAAGATGGAGTGCTAGTAGCTCTGGCAGTTGAGCAGAGTCAATAATACACACAGATGGCAGACCACATGTGGGTGGTAGCTAGTCAGATTGTCAGATAGCTTAGTCATATGTCTGATTTAGCTTAATTCTGTTTTTAAAGTCATAAGCTAATTGAGAATCTTGTAATGGGATTATGATCATTAATAAAAGTTTCACTCATTTCATTTCTCTTGTTCATTTTCTTCTGTCCAATATTTCTGTAAGTTTTCTTCCCCTTTTCTTGAATTTCCGATCAAACACCAAGTTCTTGAAAGAACTTATCATTTGGTATCAGAGCCAAGCTCTTAAAGAACTCAGATTCTTCCTGATAATCACTGAATAAGCAAAATGTCCAACCACACTTCAAGGATTTCCAATCTAGAAGAGAGATGGACGGAATTCAATGGAGAGATGATTTCATTAAACGAAAGAACAGCATGGATTTTATCAAGTCTCAATGCCGTAACCAGCAGAGTAGATGGAATCACCAATTGATTGGATGAATTTTCTAATCAGATGGAAACCTCTAACAACAACTGGAATATGATGAAAACACAGATTAACACAATTAATTCCAGGATGGATGCTATCCTTCAGTTTATGCAAGAATTTACATCTAACTCTAACCAAGAAAATCCCAGAAATGGAACCCAGTCCCATCCTGAGGGTGTAGAAAGCATAAATCATGAAGAGGAATACATTCTAAGAAGAGATCAACACCAACCTTCTGGAAGAACTAACATCCAATCTAGAGTAGATCTACCAAGATTTACCAGTGGAGATGATCCTATTTTGTGGCTCTACAAAGTGGAACAATACTTCAAGTTTTATGGAATCCACCCAAATCACAAGGTTACCACAACATCATTCCATTTGGAGGGAGATGTACTACAGTGGTACCATTGGCAAGGATATGACTCCATTAGTCCTACATGGGAAGATTTTGTGAAGGAAATATGCAAGGAATTTGGTCCTGCAGATTATGTGGATTTCACATCATCTTTGTTCAAATTGAGACAGACAGGTACATTCCATGATTATGTTACTACTTTCAGGAAATTTGCAATAAGAACGTCTGGCAGCACTCACAATTTTGTAGACTCCAGGTTAATCAAGAAGCTTAAGTGGGTACCTCATGTGAAAAATTCAGTGAGTGTAATGGTAGCAGATGGGAGTTCTGTGCAGGGAGGTGGTTATTTCAAAAAATTACCTATAGAAATGGGTAGTTTTAGAGGAAACATTGATTTACAGATGTTACCACTTGGTGGATGTGACATAGTATTGGGGATTCAGTGGTTGTCTTCTTTAGGCAGGTTAATTTGGGATTTCTCAAACTACACTTTGGAGTTCAATAAAGATAGACAAC
>JAJJMC010020972.1:8960342-8973761 GCA_023531435.1 Papaver californicum | reverse complement strand
CCAGGATCTTCAGAACTTGACTCAAAGATTCAAGAATTTGTTGAAGACCCCAAGAACCTTACCACCCAACAAGAACTGTGATCATCAGATTCCTTTACATCCAGACTCCAAGCCAGTGAATAAGAAACCATACAGATATGGCCCAATTCAGAAGACTGAGATAGAAACAACAGTAAAAGATCTCTTAGACTCTGGCTTCATTAGGCCCAGTCATAGTCCATTTGCCTCTTCAGTTTTGTTGGTTAAAAAGAAGGATAGTACATGGAGGATGTGCATGGACTATAGAGACCTCAACAGCATGACAGTCAGAAACAATTACCCCATCCCATTGATTGATGTGCTAGATGAATTGTGTGGTGCCAGAGTGTTCTCTAAACTAGATCTAAGGTCTGGGTATCACCAAGTTAGAATGGCAGATAATGATGTGCATAAAACTGCTTTCAGAACTCATGAAGGACTATATGAGTTCCTAGTGATGCCTTTTGGACTCACTAATGCTCCTGCTACATTTCAGAGTCTTATGAATGAAATATTCAAGGAATACCTGAGAAAATTCAATCTAGTATTCTTTGATGATATACTAGTTTACAGCAAATCATGGAAGGAGCATATGCAGCAATTGGAGCTCACAATCAAGGTATTAGAATTACATCAGTTGTATCTAAAAGAATCTAAATATGAGTTTGGTGCTAGGCAGGTGCAGTACCTGGGTCATATTGTCATAGGGGAAGGAGTTACTCCAGATCCAGATAAAATCAAGGTGGTTCAAGAGTGGCCAATTCCCACTACTCTCAAGCAGCTAAGAGGCTTCCTAGGCCTTACTGGTTACTACAGAAAGTTTGTGCCAGGTTATGGCAGACTATGCCAACCCTTGTTTGTGCTGACCAAGAAGAATAACTTCCATTGGACTCAAGAAGCAAGGGATGCCTTTGCTAAGGTCAAACAAGTCATGCTCAGTCCTCAAGTTCTAGCATTACCAGATTTCACATTACCATTTGTAATAGAATGTGATGCTTCTGACTCTGGAATTGGGGCAGTACTCCAACAGAATAATAGACCAATTGCCTTTTTCAGTCAGTCATTAGGGATCAAAAATTCTGCCTTATCAGTGTATGAAAAAGAACTAATAGCTATTGTTCATGCTATTAGGAAATGGGAGCATTACATCCAAGGTGAACATTTTGTCATTAAAACAGACCATCACAGTTTGAAGTATTTCTTGGACCAGAAAGCCAATACTACATTCCAGAGGAAATGGGTTAGCAAGCTTATGGGCTATGACTATGAGATTCAGTATAAAAAGGGAAGAGACAACACTGCTGCTGATGCACTATCCAGAGTGAACGAGGACAAGCCAAGAGCAGAGTTACAAGCACTGTCCTACCCTTTCTCCAGTTGGTTAGATGAGTTGCGCAAGCATCTTGAGAAGGAAGAATACATTATAGAAATTCTCAAGAAATTCATTACCACATGTACCTTTCCATCTGCAAATTTTACTTTTGAAAATGGTTTCCTTAAGTATAAAAATAGAATTTTACTTAGTCCAAATTCAACTTGGAAGATGAAAATTTTGGAGGAATTACACTCTAGTCCAGTAGCTGGACATCATGGAGCACTGAAGACATACATGAGAATGAAAAGGAACTTCTATTGGCCTGGGATGAAGAAGGATATTAGGATGTTTGTGGCTGAATGCACAGTCTTCTAGCAACACAAGTATGAGACTTGTGCACCTCCAGGGTTGCTCCAACCACTTCCTATTCCTGAGCAAGTTTGGATATCTATAACTATGGACTTCATAGTGGGGCTGCCAAAATCCAAGAATAAAACAGTAATATTTGTAGTGGTAGACAGATTGTCCAAATATGCTCATTTCATTGCTCTGGCTCACCCTTATACTGCAACCACAGTAGCACAAGTTTATGTGGATAGTGTATTCAAACTTCATGGAATGCCTACATCCATCATTAGTGATAGGGATCCAGTGTTTTTGAGCCATTTTTGGAAAGAATTCTTTACTTTAAGTGGAACTAAACTAAGTATGAGCTCAGGATTCCATCCTCATACTGATGGACAGATAGAAGTGGTAAATAGATGCACTGAGACTTATTTGAGGTGCTTTACTTCACATGCTCCCCAATCTTGGGTTAAATGGATTCCTTGGGCTGAATGGAATTACACCACTGCTTACCACTCATCTTCCAAGTTGTCCCCATTTCAAATCCTATATGGGTATCCCCCTCCCATCATCCATTTGTATGAAGTAGGCACAACAAGAGTAGAGACTGTAGAGGAAGAATTAACCAGCAGGGACCAGATGCTACAGATTTTGCGCACCAACTTGCAGATGGCTCAGCAGAGAATGAAGGCACAAGCTGATAAGAAACGTACAGAGAGGGAATTTCTGGTCAATGACATGGTTTACTTACGTCTGGTCCCATATCAAATGAGTTCATTGACAGGTCATTCTTTTCACAAACTTCTACCAAGATTTTTTGGACCATTCAAAGTGATTCAGAAAATAGGGAAGGTGGCATACAAAATTCAACTACCTCCTCAGAGCAAGATACACCCAGTGTTTCATGTTAGTTGTTTGAAGAAACATGTTGGGGCTCAGGTGCAACCAGAGCACAGTCTACCATCCTTGCCAGATGACCAGGAAGCTAATCCAGTTAAGGTGCTGGGGAAGAAGTTAGTTTTTGGAAAGTCTATGGAGGGACATCGAACTCTGAATACTAAATGGTTGATTCAATGGAAGGAAAAAGATGAGACAGAAGCTACTTGGGAAGATTCTATTGCATTTTCTCAGCAATTCCCAGATTTTGAAGTTGCAGGGCAGGACAGTGCACCTTGAGGACAAGGTGAGTTTTTAGGAGGGGGCAATGATAGGTTACGGGCTGCCTGGAGGTGCCCCTCTCGCAAGATGGAGTGCTAGTAGCTCTGGCAGTTGAGCAAAGTCAACAATACACACAGATGACAGACCACATGTGGGTGGTAGCTAGTCAGATTGTCAGATAGCTTAGTCATGTGTCTGATTTAGCTTAATTCTATTTTTAAAGTCATAAGCTAATTGAGTGAGTATATAAACTCAATTAGGAATCTTGTAATGGGATTATGATCATTAATAAAAGTTTCACTCATTTCATTTCTCTTGTTCATTTTGTCTTGTTCATTTTCTTCTGTCCAATATTTCTGTAAGTTTTCTTCCCCTTTTCTTGAATTTCCGATCAAACACCAAGTTCTTGAAAGAACTTATCAAGTGAAGATTCAATTCCAAGTGATGCAGATAAGGAGGATGGTATACCTAATAAGCTGTTGGAAGAAGAAGATGAGCTTGAGAAGGTTAATGAATTTACAGCTTTAACTAGTGATGTATACGAATAAGAAGAGATTGCTGAAAATGAAGATCCAAGGAGAGCAGTTGATGTTGCTAAGCTTGAGGTTGGGGTAAATTGGGGTACTTATATAGAGCGTAGAGAGTATCTCGGAGACTTTGCTATTGACAAGCGATTTAGGATGAAAAAAGTCGCGAACAAACAAAGTCAAGCAAGAATATGTGAGTCTGTCATGATGATAGATGGAGATTAGCTTCACCTTAATTGAAAAGTCAATTAACGATTCAATTAAACGGTATACCGTTAGTACACGACCTTAATGAAAGTGCATATTCCATGACCCATATCCTAACTAGACCATAAAATTATAACCCTTTTACAAAATAGACTCTAGTTATACCATAAAGGAAAGCTAATTTGATTGAATCTGCTCAAGCATCTTTAGAACCTCGACCATAGAGGGTCTCCTAAAAGGATCTGATTCAAGGCACAGTAGTGCTACGCTGAAGAGATTCCTAACTTCATCTCCAGGACAACATCCTAATCTATCATCAATTGCATGCTCTTCGCTCTCTAAGTCCACAACTGCTTTCACCTGTTACATTATGAGTTGTATGAGGTAAAATTCTACCAATGACATAGTTCATATGCAAAAGTAAGAATAGGTTAGAAATAAAAATGGGTGACAATTACATGCAAATACGATACATTTTGAGCCAAAGTGTACATTCAAGACAAACTTAGATTTAGTACTTGAATTTCAATCTCTCCCAATGGCTTGGGCATATGCAGCTGGTGTAAGATTACATATAAATTATCACAAACTAGCTTGGTTAAATTGGGAGCTTTGATCACTCATCTTTGATTACTCCTTGTAGATTTGTTCTTATTATCCAACATATCTTCCCTTCTTATAGAGAAAGAAGGACGATTTCGAGTTATTCATGTAACATGTTCATATTTTTCTTATGATAAGTGGTGATGCAACTAAATAAACTACCTCTTTTTCATAACTGCGGGAAACATGGAAATTGATACCAACTAATTTAGTGGTTAAAGGTACGTTTTAGATATCATTCTTGATCCTGAACACTCAAAATTTGTGAAAATTGATCCCGAGGAGAAAAAAAAAAGGTTAATGTGTATCAACATATTTAGGTGCGTACACACGGTTTAGTGTATTTTGATGGCAGTATGAACTTAATTACTTCATGAATATCTACAGCCTTGGAAGAGAGTAACAATATAAAGCTTAGAATCCGATATGTTTAACATTTTATACAGTAATTAAGTTTAGGAAGTACCCAGGTAACTAGCTTAGTTCCTTCCTCAACAAATGCTTCATCCATTGGTCTTTTTCCAGTCAATAGCTCCAGTAACACAACACCAAAACTGTAAACATCCCCTTTCACTGTTGCTCGCCCTGTATCAAAATATTCTGTGAAGGAAAAAAAAATCTCATTATCTGTAGAAGCTAAAAATAGAGAGCAAAACGATTTGAAAATTTACCAGGAGCAAGATAACCGAAGGTTCCGGCAACAAAGGTTGAAACATGAGTCTTTTCAGGTTCCATTAGCGTAGCTAACCCAAAATCAGAAACTCGCGCTTCCATATTTTGATCAAGTAGTATATTGCTAGATTTTATATCTCTGTGGATTATGTGAGGAATACAATCATGATGAAGGTATGATATTCCGCGTGCAGCACCTAATGCAATCTTGTATCTCGAAGGCAAATCTAATGTCTTTTTATCGTTTGCTTTTCCTGCAGTAGAATAAGTTTTTATGAGAATCAACTATAATAGTAAGTCTAAGAAATGGAGAACTAGAATGTGTGCATTAATTGCTGTATGGATCATATGGTGCAATGACTAAAGTGGCCACACCAATTAACATTATTGTTATCATTCAACATGTTTAATGCCTTGTATTGATGGGTGCATGGTTTAGAAACTAGAATCCAAAGCTCTCGCCATCTGATATTTGAGGGACACAAATGATTATAATGTCTTGAAAAACATGTTTCGCCATAAGTGACAGGCATAAGACGTGGGACTACAAAATTGAAACTCCTTCATGAACCTTCCATGCATAGTATGGCTCAAGGCTTACCATATTAGCTGATGCGTTAGACATTGGCCACATCATTGTTGTCAAGAAATCTGGTTCATGTAAAAAAATTTAACTCAACAAATTATATGTTTTAGGGGATGACTAGCATACCGTGAAGCACTATGTCCAAACTTCCGTTAGGCATAAGATCATAAATAAGAAGATTATACTGAGGAGCAGTGTAATATACATGGAGTGTCACAATATATCTCCCGTTGCTTGCAATTCTCTTTCAAATCCTCCATGTCTATCTGCACTTCCTCTGTTTAATCTTTTAACAGCGAAAGAGATGGATTCATTAATTGTCAATTTGTACACAGTTCCATAACCACCGGATTCAATAATACCTTTGTTAGTTAATCTCATTGTCTTTTTTAGGAATACATCAGAAGTAAAATATTGCAGCGTTGGGGACCTGAACATCACCATTTTACAGCCTGTCCAAGCCATTTTACATGTTAGTAATCCGTTAAAACGTACATTCATAGCTAAGTTTCTTCCAGAATATTTTCTCAAAAGATAATCCTTTAAAATGACACGGTGGCATTGCAATCATTATCATCTATGGTTATGCTATATCATCGTCATTTTATATGTCAGACTTTTTAAAAGTACCTCAGTCCCTATTATATAGTCAAAGTTTTAAAATTTTATAGTCCACTGGAAATAGTTCTACTAAGAACGTTTTTTTTTGTATATATCTATTTTTAAACTAATTTAATATAAAAAAATTAGATTAATTTTATTTTTATATTAGGGATAGAAGGAGTACATTTTAAATAAAAAAGCACTGGAACAATGATTAATAAATAATAAATATGTCCTTTAAAATATAAATTTTTTATTTTACAACCTTAAACAAATTATTGATATGACTTTATTCTCTAATAATAATAGCAATTTTCCCCTAAACTCTAACTATGGACTGAAACACCCATAGTATCCAATCGTTCGCATGCTATAAAAAGATGACATCTAATCACAGTAAATTTACAGTTCCAGTTAAAACATTTTATCTATTGAACGTGATCAATCAATGAAACTAATAAAACAAACAAAAAGTATATTTATTTGCAAGGCTAGTTAAGATGAACGAATAACAAATCTGGATTCAGTTTTTACTTAATAAAAGTACTTCAGTCCAAAATTAGAATTTAAGGGGCAAAGTTGCTATTAACAATTTAACGGTTAAAACTAGATCGGATCCATTTAGGGGCGCCTTACAAAAATGGTAATTGCCTTTCGGCGAATTTTGATGTTTAAATTTTTCTAAAAAAGAAACACGGAAAAAAACAATCTAATTATTGTAACAGGTATACACTTAATTAGGGGTACACAAAGATCGGTTCGGTTCTTTATAGAACCGTGTACTTATATCTCCTATTGTCGGTTCTCTATCTGTGTACCTGTATCCTATACTTTCGGTTTGATTCTTGTACCTGTATCGTTCCAGTCCTATATTTATTTTTATTTTTTTTGTGGGCAAGTGACCTTAACATTGCTGCCAAGACCATCTTTAATGAGGGCTGCCTAGATATTCCGAAACATAAAACCCCTTCCTGGATGATTCGCCCAGGTGTTTCAATGTCCCCAAACATACAATGCCATGCAGATTCGGAGGGATCGGAAAGGAACATTCCAATAATGAAGACCTGCAATGCAGACACACATTAGGTGCATAGTGATATCGACAACATGGTCGATTAAAAAGCATAATTTCTCAAATGAAGAATACGGAGGATAACATGCCGTACCTTTGTATCCTCAGAGGCATATCCCCATCCTAGAGATATTTCTCGAATGATGAATTTTTTCTGGTGTGCAGTATTACCACTTGATTCTGCACAATATATAATTCTGGGCTGACTGCATTGATCATTCCACATATTATAACTATCAGGATTGGGTTTATAACTATTTAGTCCAGTAAAATCTGTAGAGAATTCAGAGCTCTCAACTTCTTGGGACGGTGACACTGAAGCTGGTGACACAGGGTCATCAGAGCCTAACAAAAACTGTCTAGCTACTGAAATCTGGATACTGTCCACTGAACTTGGAAAACAATTGATCCCATTTTCAGTATCATCTCCAGTGAGATCTATCCACTGAGAGACTCGAAATGATGAAGCTGGGAATGATGATATGTTTACCATCTCAGACGAAACTAGTTTCTCCTGTGTCAAAAGAATCACACTTAACAGTTTAGAATCCCTGAAAAGTCTATTTAAAACAATAAAAAAATAGACAGATATAGTCAGAGTTAAAGGGGAATTCACTACAAAGTAACAGACTAACAAGCATTATGCACAAAGTATCTTTCTGACACTTCCATCAAAAGAACTAAGATTCCTGTCTCTGGATTCAATTAAAGCTGACCCCGAACACAACTCCAACATCTCTTTCCAGAAAGGACTAGTCCCTGGAACCTGGCTCACAAAGGAAAATGGCCAAAGAGACATCTCTATTACAACTAAATGATGATGAATAATTCAAGCACATTGAAATGGAAAACAGAAATAACAAAATGAAAGGTATACTCGGTTCGGTTCAGGGTTCAAGGTTCAGGGTAGAACCGAGTACTTGTACCTTTCTATGGTCGATTCTCTATCCATGTACCTGTATCCTGTATCCTTAGTTCGGTCCGGTTCTGTCGGTTTTGGTTTAGTCCTTTGGTTCCAATCGGTTCGTTTTAGGTACTATTTAAAAATATACGGAACTGAAATCAAAATTTCGAAAGTTAACTTCGTGTCTTCATTTTATAAATACATAGAGAGATGTAATACTAGAGAATTTTGTTGCTCTCAGAGAAAACAGTAAGTATTTGACATACATAAAATGCTTCACCATGATCGATCCAAGTTCAGTGTAGCAGTAAGTGACCATAAAGAGTTAAAAAGTCTAACCACATACTGGGGATAATCGCAGAATCATATAAACTGAAGTAAAAATATTAGAGGAAACGAACAAACCCGGAATCTGACTTGTGCTCAGAAAGATTTCATTAGCTTCCTGAATGAGCGAGTTATCTCTCCTTGTTTTTTTTCAGATACGAAAAACGGTTCCTGTTTCTCTTCTCTTTTTAAGACCAATTATATTTAGTTGTGATATTCTTTAATCACTGTACAAATTGGGCCATCATCTTACTGTAAAGTATGTGTTAACTGTTGACATTTATCAGTAGTACACACTGAACATGTGAAAATTCAAAAAGTGAAATATAGATGAGAAGAACAGTTATGTCGGAAAGAAATCCGTGTACGAAAAAATTAGTCTTTTCTCGTACCTAACACCTCCATTCTTGTGACTTGTCCTGAAAAATCAGAATTTGTTGCTTCCATCTGAATATGAATTTCCTCTCTTAGTTTTCTTTTTTTGTTATGAGAGCAAACTTTGACAACATTTAGAAACACGGGGCTATTGCAGATAATGCGTGCCTTCAAGGTATGCATAGGATGTATTGGCTGTGTTTCTTTAAATTCCCATTCTTATTGGGTGAAAGTGCAATAAAATGATACGATTCAGCTCGAGTTGGTTTCATTTAATTTGTGAGTTCACTAGTTTAGCAACTTCCGGTCCTCCAGGTGGCTCTTGTTAATGGAATCTTAATGGCTGAAGCCGTGGAGGTGCATCACTGATGGTCCCGTTAAAGTTCTCAGTAGTCACAGAAAAAATGGTTTCCGCTTCTTCTTCTTCAAATATTTGTTCATGAGTCAAATTGCCCCTTGTTCTTAATCAAAGTTTCCAAGTTTTTTTTAGTTGTTTTTTAATATTGTGTACTTGAATCCTTGATCTATATGGGTGCCTCTTGTTTTCCTTTGTCGCCAATA
Source organism: Papaver californicum (assembly GCA_023531435.1). Classification (NCBI taxonomy): domain Eukaryota; kingdom Viridiplantae; phylum Streptophyta; class Magnoliopsida; order Ranunculales; family Papaveraceae; genus Papaver; species Papaver californicum. The sequence continues at coordinate 8,964,488 of JAJJMC010020972.1, read as the reverse complement.
AATTTGCGGAGCTTTCCTATTATTTGTTTATGACATAGTACGATTTTCCTTATTGTTGCTTTGCAGATCTTTTCAATGCCAGAAGCAAGTATAGGATTTCCCATTGATTGCAGTTTTTCCTACATTCTTTCTCATCTCCCTGGGTCTCTGGGTGACAATTTAGGTGTCGAAAGTTGATTGACAGATCAGTTCGATCATTCAATTTATAGTGCCAGTCTGATGTTAGGAGCGAAATCTGCAGGGGACTACTTGGACTTAACAGGTGCTTGACTTACTTGAAGGAGTTAGTTTCAGTGGGTCTTTTTACTTCCAATGGCATTACCCCACAAAGATCTTGTCCACATACTTCATAATAAAATGGAATGGCCGAGAGAAAAATTCGACATATTGTAGAAACTGGTCTCACTCTTCAACATCACAGTGGATTACCAAACACTTATTGGCCAGAATCTTTTGCTACTTCTGTTCACCTAATCAATAGACTACCAACTCCAACACTCTAAAAATTTTCTCCATATCAAAAGGTCTACAATAGAGTACCTGATTACAATCTTTTAAGAGTTTTTGGTTGCCAATGTTACCCACTACTTGTTCCCTACAACAAACATAAGCTTCAATACAAAACTAAACCTTGTATATTCATTGGCTACAGTGATATTTACAAAGGCTACAAGTGTTTAGACCCGGAAACACAAAAGGTTTATGTCTCTCGTAATGTTGCATTCGATGAAAAATCCTTTCCATTCCATACAATTCTGAACAAGGAGATACCTAAAGAACCTACTCCTCCTGTTTGTCTCACACTTCCAAACCATTTATTAAAACCACAACATCCTGACTCCTCTTTGCTCAATCCTATTCAGTCAACTCCTCCTAGTATGTCATCGCTAGGGACTTCTTCTCCTCCTATTATTCAAACTCCTCAAGAGAATATAATTACTCATTCATCTCAATCATCACCCAGTTTATCTTCCCATCATTCTCCTTATGTCTCTACAGAAGCAAATGTGGTGGAATCAGATGAGTTTCCTTTGCACAACCCAAGGAGTACAGCTGCTGCACCATCTTCCATTGTGTGCCCTCATCCTATGGTGACACGTAATCGGGATGGAACTCGTAAGCCAAAGGTCCTTCCATTGTTGTCTGCGACAAAGCACCCTATTGCTGAATGCTATGTAAGTCTTTCTTCCGTAAAGCTCACTGAACCTACTTGTTATTCAAACACTTCTAAAATTCCAGATGGAACGATGCAATGCATGAAGAGTATACAGCTCTTATGCAAAATCAAACCTTGTCTCTTGTACCTCGACAAAAGGGTATGAATTTGGTCGGATGTAAGTGGGTATACAAAATTAAGCGCAAATATGATGGAACTGTAGACAGACTCAAAGCTCGCCTCGTGGCAAAAGGCTTTAATCAACAACATGGAATCGACTATGATGAGACTTTCAGTCCCGTTGTCAAGCAGGTGACAATTCGTGTAGTTCTTAGTCATATTGTTGCCTCTTCATGGCCTATTCGTCAACTAGATGTGAAAAATGCATTTTTACATGGTAAGTTAGATAATGTTGTTTACATGGTGCAGCCGCCGGGTTTTGTAGACAAACAACACCCAAATCATGTTTGCCAACTTCACAAGGTGTTATACGGACTAAAACAGGCTCCTCGGGCATGGTTTCATCGTTTCACAAGCTACTTACAAGAACTTGGGTTTAGTCAATCAAAATCTGATCATTCAATGTTTATTCGACGTTCTACTTCAGGTATAATTGTCTTATTAATCTATGTCGATGACATAATTTTAATCGGTTCAGATGGGCATGGTATTCAGTTACTTCTTAAGAATTTACATAATGAGTTCGCAATGAAGGACTTAGGACAGTTGCATTATTTTCTGAAAATGGAGGTTAATCGCACTACATCAGGTCTGCATCTTACTCAAACTAAGTATACACTGGATCTTCTTCAAAAGTTAGATCTCTTACTATCTAAGCCAGTACATACACCAGCCTCATTTGGCAAGAAAATGTTTGCAGTTTAGGGTAGATTACTTGGTGAGTTGGTGATGTTACAAAATATAGAAGTTTAGTGGGTGCTCTACAATATCTTAGTCTTACAAGGCCTGATATTACATACGATGTTAATCAAGTGAATCGATTCATGCACTCACCAACTGAAACTCATTTCTTGGCTGTAAAGAGGATCCTAAGATATCTCTAAAGAACCTTAGGAAAAGGGTTGTTTCTGTCAAGTAATTCATCACCTCAATTGATTGCTTATTCGGATGCGGATTGGGGTGGTACACCTGACAATAGTACTCCTACATATGGTAGTTGTATCTTTTATGGTACCAATCTCATCTCTTGGTTTAGCAAGAAACAACCAACAGTATCGAAGTCCTCCACGGAAGCTGAATATAGAGCTATGTCAGTTACGGCGTCGGAAGTTGCATGGATACAGTACCTACTGACTGATCTTGGGGTGTACTTGAAAGAATCTCCACTCATTATTTGTGATAACGTTAGTACCACATATATGGCTGCAAATCCAGTCCAACACTCAAGAAGTAAACACATTCAGATAGATTATCACTTCGTACGGGAAAGAATAGCTCGCGGTTCGTTGCAAACTTGATATGTTCCGACGCGAACACAAGTTGCTGACATTTTTACAAAAGGACTATCACATAGTCGATTTGACTTACTTCGATCCAAGCTTTCACTCAAGGATCAACCTCGTTTAGCTTGAGGGAGAACGTTAAGCTACACTATGCTGACACTATGGTTCTAGAAGAATAATCCAAGATATTCCTATAGTAAATGATATGTATAGATTACTGTATTTAGCATAGAGTATGTCACGGATCAATCACAGTTCAATCACCATTGAATGTGATTGGATTCTCAATTGTAACAATAGCTGTAATCTCTCTGTCAACTTATTATAAATAGTGCACCTAATCCTTTCTATAGGATTAAGGAAAACCTTTCTTCACAATTATATCCCATCTGAGGTGAGGGTTAAACATTGTTTTTCCTTCTTCTAGTTATCTGTCTCTCTAACTTTGGTACCCTGTTGTCTGAATTTGCTGCTTGAGCAAGCTTTTATATGCACAGAGGAGTTATATGAGTTAATTAACGCCTCTACGATGGGTGCCACATAACTGCATTTCCATAAAACTTGTTAGTATTTCTTGTATTTCATTCTGTAGTTGTGTATTGGTCTGGTAATCAAATACGGGTATTATTGGTTTATGGTATTTGCACCGCAGATTTAAATGAAACTTGAAATAATCCAGTGCAAGGAAAATTGTTTTGCAGCACAACCCACAAATCTCAGTTCTCGACACGTTTACCAAGTCTTAATGGACATGTGGATAATAGTGTTGCGTCAACTAATAAGCAGAAGGCAAGTCAACTGATAGATCAGGATACCAAGCAATGGATTTTGAATATTATTTATGTCTTGTTTGACTCTAATATTGTATCTGACATTCCCAGGATAAGAATTCCTTAACTACGGAAATGACAGTCTAAGGTGGAAGCATACTTATGATGAGGATTTCATAGTAAAGTCAGCTTACAGAGTTATACATAGCAGTAATAATTCCATCTCTACTGGCAGCTTGAATTGGGAGAAATCCTGGAGAAATAAACTGCCTCCTAGAATTGTATATTTCTTTTGGAAATGTATTCAAAAATGTTTGCCAACTAGAGACAGAATTGTTAGATTTATCCGTAACTGCCATAGTGCCTGTCCTTTATGTTCCGACCATGTTGAAACTTTGCAGCACTTGCTTTGTGATTGCTCAATCTAAAGGTATTTGGATAGCTACTGATTCTGAATTTGCTAGCAGAGTTAATGGCATTGTTGTAGATGAATGGGTAAATGCTAACTTCCTTAATTAAAACAATATTGTAATTGCTAACTATGTCAATTTTGAAAAAGTGGCTATGGGATTTTGGCATAGTTGGAAAGCTAGATGCTAACTAATTTTTGAGAATCTGCAGGTAAATACAGTTGAAGTTGCAAGAAGGATCAATACTTGTTATAATGAATGGTTGAATTACTCAACTGAAGATACAAGTAGTACATAATCTGTTGATATGACTTGAATCGGTATACCTAACCGGATTAGGACTGGGA
>JAJJMC010020972.1:8943157-8960332 GCA_023531435.1 Papaver californicum | reverse complement strand
TGTGTTCTTTATCTGTTTATCGTTCTCGTTCGATCCCTGTTATAACACAATCAATAAGAAATGTGAACATTCCAGTATGGATTGCACCAAATGTGGGGGACATTAAAATAAACTTTGATATTGCATATTTTAAAGAGACGGGTTTAGCAGGAATTGGTCTAATATGTCATGATTTTGCAGGGGCAAACCATGGAGCTGGATGCATCCCTATTATAGCAGTAGATGCGAATAGGTACAGGCTTTGGCCGTGATTGAGGCAGTCAAATGGGCACGAGAAATGAGAATTAGGCGCATACGTTTCGAAGGAGATTGGAAGAATGTGGTATAAGCAGTTAACTGGAATAGGAATGCAGTTTGTTGGATGCACAACAGTATGATAAGAGATAACAGCCTAACATTCAGTAAGTTTATCTTGTAATGAAGATTGGAAGATTTCTTATACCTCTCTGGCTTGAAGAGTATTCAATGAAACATATTAGCCATTTAACTTCACATAAATTAATTTTCATATTAAAAAAAAATGTTCGACAATCGAGTACATTGATGGTTTTATTATACACAGTATCAAGTAGTAAGGGCCAAGATACTCACAGACTAACCAATCTGTCTCATAATATCATCAGTGATATTCTTTTTATCTATATTATAAAAATGGAATTTTACATTTGGTTTGTCCAACTAGATAGACGGAATTCCAATTCTAAAATAACTTTTTACATATTTACCTTTTTTATGATATATGGATAATATAAAAATTAATTTAATTAATCTAATCGGTGGGGATAGATTATAAATAAATTAGAAAAAAAAATAAAAAATTATAAAATCTAATTTCTTTTTCTTAATAAAGATATTTGAGAATTCTACATTTATATTAATGTTTTTAGTATTAGATCGGACATCGACCAAATCATTGAGTCAAGTCAATTATATATAATAAACAATTTAGCTTACTAGGAATTACTAATTGATCTATTTTAGGGGACCCGTTTATTGTCTAGTCCATCTATTAGACATGGATTAACTGCTAGTCCAAAATTATGTTTTTGGATTAAAATTTTTACTCATTGGTCCATCCCACATGTGAGGTTTGTTATGCGTTTTTCATATATTCCAGAATTAACCTCCAAATATCGTATATCTTATTTTCTTCTTCATTTCTTCTCTCGTTTTTTGTCTGAAGGAGAGTTACGGCTATGAAGCTTTTTAGAGCCGTGATTGATATCTTCTTTTGTCTTTGATATTATAATTGATTTTAGATTTATAATCAGTGTGATGTAATCTACAACTTGATATATAAAATTTTGAAAGCAAATAATTTTTAATTTTTTACCTAATTTTGGATTTTTATCTAATTCATTTCGAAATTCTTATAATATGTGTTGTTTATATATCTAAAAGAATAAGAGAAACAACTGATGGTGAAGAAGGAGAAGAAAGAGACTTTTGAGAATGGATTCGTGAAGAAGAAGAAGAAGAAGATACATATTTATCAATTTTGGATTTTTATTTAGAGTTTTTAATCTTCTTTTTTATCTGGATCTAATGCTCAATGTTGAAAAACAGGGTTATCTCTTTAAACAATATAGGTTAGTCGATCTGATGTTACTTTTATTTGTATTGAAGATGTAAAATTTTTGGTTGATTAAATCATCATATGTATTATGGGATCATACACTTTTTTCCTTCAGTACATATTTTCCTTGAGTACATATCAATATGTATTGTTGGATCATCTACTATATTTCCTTCAGTACATATCAATACATACTGTTGGATCAATATATAAAGTAGGATCATATATTTTTTCTCCTTCAATAACTATTTTCCTTGAGTACATACCAATATATATCGTGGGACTTTTTCTATCAATATATATTGTCCTTCACTACAATTTCTATCTATCAGTACATATTTTTTATCAATATGTACTGAAGGAAAATATGTATTGTGGGATCATACACCTTTTCCTTCAGTACGTATGATCTTCTTTTTCTTCTTTCTTCTTCTTCACTGGATCTATAACATGGGTTTTGATCCGTTTTTGTTTATGATTGTTAATTATATGATTCTTCAATTTTTATTTTCGATACGGTTTTTATGCCCTAGATTTTCAGTTTTCAAGTTGTTTTTTGGATTTCAATTTCTCTGAATTTCAGTTTTGATTTTTCAATTTCTCTGAATTTCAGTTTTGATTTTTCAATTTCAGGGTTTATATTTTCGGTGACCTAGTTTTTATCTTTGTGGCTTTTTTTTTTAAGTTTCAGGTGGTTTCAAAAACTAAAAAGAAATTAAACTAGTACGTGGTTGGTTCACACGTGAATAATGATGGGCAGAAAAGTAATTTAAACTTTTCAGAAAATTTTTGGACTATATGATAACTAGTTTATCCCGCTGGACTATAGGGTAACTGGTTTGCTGGTTTCTGGACCAACCAACAAATTTCCCTTTAGCTTATCGTAGAGGATGGGCGTGACTAATTAGTCACGTTTGGAGTAATAACTTTGAGATATTTAGTTTTGATATAATTTATGGCCCAAATCTTTTACCTTCCAGACCTTTTAAGTTTTAAACAAACATTGTTTTCTCACCCATTCTCTCTCGAAGGCCAAGCACTATGGTGTGCCATTTCGTTTGGATTAGGTTATATTATAGCCAAGCGAAGAGTCACCAAAAAACCAACCCCTATGGAAACCCTAATTCCCTTGGCTTGTAGAGACAAAAACTAAATTTCCGTCAGAATAGTGGAATTTAGAAACTGAGTTTCGATCAAGGTCAACTGGTTGACCTTGACCAGACGGAAACTCAAAGGTTTATACCTCCAGGAGAAGCGCGAGTTTGGAAATTCTCATATCTTCTTCTTTTTCTTTCTTCCTTTATAAACCTTATAACTTTTTTTCCCTTTTGATTTTCATGGTGTCTTAAGTTCAATTGTTGCGTGAAATTAAAAGGTTTATGCCATACTTGGTGGTTCTATTGTATCTTTCAATTTCAAATTTCATCAACAAAATCACCAAAGAGTTCTACTTATAGGGTTTGTAATGCGATTTTTTTTTTTTTGATAATCATGAATTTCTTGATATTATATTGATTAGTTACGTTGTATAGAACTCAATAACAACATTAGAACATAGATGTAGTTAAAAATCTACGATTATTACTAGTTTTTTGATGCATTGGTGACCAATGTTGAATGAAATGGTTATGAACTACTATTCTATTGGTGTTGAATGTTCATTCAACCGAATTTCATGTATGGTATTGAGAAATTGAAACCAAAATTATTGTTGCAAAGGTACAATTTAAGTCTCGTGCGTGCCTATGTGAGATATACATACGAAATCGATTTGGATACTTCAAGAGATGAAGAACAAAACGTTGTGCTATTGTTTCAATAATTAAAATTGGATGTTCGTAGGCGTATTATTTGTCAGTCGGTGCCTAAAGAAGTGTAGACACGACAACGACTTAACGGACACTGGGTGTGGCGTTGATAAATGTTTAAAACACCTTAAATAGTATCAATTGGTTATGCTTGCTTTGCTCTTTTCTCTTATATTTCGTGTATATTATGCTTGTTTCATATTTTTTAGGTTTTTAGAGTCATTTGGATAAAAGAAGAAGAAACTAATTAATCTGAGCAAAAAGGGAAAAATAGTCATGGGAAATCATTAATGACATCCAAGCCAAGGTTAACGAACAACCAGCTGAAGTCCAAAAGAATCGTTGAAGACAGCCAATAGCTAAGTCTTGTTTGGATGGATGAAGACAAGCTTGGGGCACCCAAATCCATTTTCTTTTAACCTAAATTTAATCGAGTATCCCCCCTCTTAACTCTCAACAATAACCAAAATCAATTCAAGAAGCGAACCAGAGCTATGCCGCCGGTTAACCCAAGTCTCATATAGGTTTCGAGTGCTTGTTAAAGGACAGTGAGATGAAATGAAGGAAGAATATGAGATTTTATGTGATTGTTGGTGGGTAGAAATCAGTAAGAAAGAGATGATGCTATTGGTAATCATAGGATTGAGAATGTTACGAGATGAATGAGATAATGCAGGGAAGGAGAATTGGACAATAGAAATAACAGGAAGTTGACGCTGAAATCACCAAGGGAAACGCACGCAAGGTGCTCGGCACAATGCCTCAGTGAATGCCGTGAATGAACATGAACTTGCACTGTCAGTTTTCCAAGACTGATAGGCTTATTTGATTCTAAAACTCTGATTTTGGGCTTTAGTCTGTGGGCATCCTCTATAATCCGATTTTGGCTTAGAAGAGTGTTTGGGCTTGGTCTATATTTGGAATTAAGGAGTTTGGTGATACTAAGGTTTCTACGTGTGAGAAGCTATAAAAGGAGGACATCTATAACAAGAGAAAGACCTTTTGGAGAATCTGATTTTTGACATCTACCATTGTGTTTTCTAGGGTTTGATACAAGTTGAAGAGAAGCGGCCGAAATCGAGAACTACGCATCTAGGGTTTACTTTATTGTTTTTCTTCTTATATTTAATTCAATTTGTGAACTCCAAAACTATGAGTAACTAATTTTATTATGATTAGGGAGGATTTCGAAACTCCGTAACATGTTTTATTAATCAATTTTTGTAAGTTAAATCTTTTGATAAATATCTTTTGTTGATTATCTTTCTTCGTTCTTATGACCATTAGATGTTTGTAATTTATCTAAGTGTGCAATTGGGTATCTTGTATGCAAATCTAACGCTAGTTCAAAGAATTCTAATCCATAATAGTTAGAGTAATCTCTACATAAATAGAACATTTATTTGTTGCGAAGTGATTTTGTGGACAATAGTATATAAAAGATAACCCTAGGTTAATGTGTCGAACTTATGAGCATGTGGCTAGGAGCATTTTGATTCACAAATATTATTACAATTGAGTGAATTACACCTAGAAAGCCTATTTTGTGTGGTTCACTTGATTAGAATCCGCTAGAGAACTTATTCTATGCGGTGAAATTAGGAATCCAAGATTAGTTGAACTTATAACTTGTCTAAAGTCGTTAACAATCGAAGTTCTTGTATGATTAATAATATCTTTGTTCGGTAGCGTAGAAAAAATTCCTTGATCAATCCTTTCTCATAATTTGCTTACAAACTACAATTTTCAGAATCATTAAATCAAAATTTTCTTAGTTAAAGCCACTTTTATAACGATTTTTTCTCAATTCCTCCCTTGGGACCGAACCTACTTGTCAATATACTACTTATTAGTATTAGAGAAGTAGAGAAATATTATTTGTGAGTTTGACACCTCATCAAAATTGACGCCGCTGTCGGGGAGGCAGTGGTAGTATTAAGTTATTATTTTTCTTTTTAGTCATTCTTTTAATTTTCTTTTCGTTTTAACTTCAGTTTATTAATTTTGTTTTCAAGAATATGATTTTCAGGTACTATTTCTCTTGTGTATGCTTAAAGAGGGCAGACAAAGTCCCATTGGTATACGTCTTCGATTAGGGACTTTACTAAGAGACTTTTTTCGATCCGTGAACACTCCGCTTCCTCTTAGTTCTTCACCATGTGAATTTGCAGATTCAGACAAAGAGGAAGAACCGATAATTATGGCACAAACACTCAAGGATCTCGCATCACCACAATTGAACACGCAACCTTTGTGTATTCAATTTGACAAAGAAATTGAGTTGAAACCATCTTTGATCAACTCATTTCCCAAGTTCCATGGTTTATCAGGAGAAGATCCAAACCGACATCTTCAAGAATTTGAGATGGTACTTATAAGTGTGAAACTACATAGAGTAGATGTCGATGAAGCTATGCTTAGAGTATTTCATTTTTTTCTTATGGATATGGCGAAAGAGTGGTTCTACTATCTCCGAGCGGGTAGTTACATTACATGGACCGGTATGAAGAAACTTTTTCTCGAGGAGTACTTTCCCGCTTCCAAAGTAGCACAAATCAGAAAAGAGATATGCGACATTTTCCAAAGGGAAGGTGAAACTTTGTATGAGTACTGGGAACGATACAAGAGATTGTGCCAAAGTTGCCCACATTACCAAATCATGGACCAACTTATCATTCAATACTTCTACGAAGGACTCTTATTGAGTGCTAGAGCAATGATAGATGCTGCAAGTGGTGGATCCCTAGTTGAAAAGACATCCGCACAAGCAAGGACTTTGATTGAAAATATAGCCTCAAATTCTCATCAATTCTCCTCCCGGTCAGGCATGCTTATCAAGAAGGTGAATGAGGTTGGTGAAACTTCTCATATAGAATAAAGGATGGGTAACATGGAGAGAATGATGCAACAAATGGCAGCAGTGATTATTACGTCATATACAAGTAATATGGAACAAACAAATCCAAAACCATCAAAGGAAAAGATATGATCCGTTCTCCAACACATACAATCCCGGTTGGCGAGATCATCTAAATTTCACTTACGCCAGTAAGCAAGCCGCAGCCAATCCGGCTTTTACTCAACAAGGTGGGTACCAATTCCTGCAAAGGCCGTACAAGAAACTCAAGGTACAAGTATGGATGACAAGTTGAATCGTATTCTCAACACAATGGCGCAAGATATGCAGAAATCAGAAATGGCTATGAAAGACATGCAAGTTCAAATGGATCAACTAGCTACTACCGTGAGCAAATTGGAAACAGAAGCAGCTGGAAAACTGCCTTCCCAACTGTTGAATCCTAGAGAGAATGTCAATGTTGTTGAATTCATAAGTGGGAAGCAAATACAGAAACCGGTAATATCACCGGAATCATATGAATCAGATTTGGACCAAGAAGTGGACAAAACATCCTCTAAAAAGGATGATATGGTAACAAATCCTAACTCTAAACCTCTTGTTCCTACTAATATCACTTCTCCACCTTTTCCTAATATATTTGCAAAGTCAAAGAAAGAGACGCAAGAAAAAAAGATTTGGGAGATCTTCAAGAAAATCCAAGTGAACATACCACTAATTGAACCAATTAAGCAAGTTCAACGCTATACAAAGTTCTTGAAGGAATTTTACACTAAGCACAAACTGACGGGTAATGAGGTAATGAGTGCAGGGGAGAATGCTTCGTCATATCTTCAAAAGAAACTCCTACCTAAATTGAAAGATCCTGGTAGTTTCACTATATGATGCAAAATTGGTAAAACCAGGTTTGAACGTGCTTTGCTAGACTTAGGAGCATCTGTTAATGTTATGCACGCTTCAATTTATGAATATTTGAATCTTGGTCTACTTAAGGACACCAGTATGATTATTCAACTTGCTGATAAGTCTAACACTTACCCGAAAGGGGTTGTGGAAGATGTTTTGGTGCAGGTTAACGAGCTTGTTTTTCCTGCAGATTTTTATGTTCTAGATATGAGGGACGAAGATTTACCCTCGTATGCACCTTTGCTGTTGGGCAGACCTTTCATGAGAACCGCTAGTATTAAGATTGATGTCCTTAACTATGGAATTTGACGGTGAAAACATATGCTTCAATATCCTTGAAGATATGAGATACCCTAGTGACGTAGAAACTTGTTTCTCAATTGATGTGATTGATTCTTTAGCTCAACAAATGTTCGATTTAGAGAGTGATAATGCATTAGAGAAAGTCATAATGAAGAGTTTAGATTGTGGAAGTCATAATGACATCAAAAGTGATGTATAAATTAGTGATGAACTTAAGGAATTTATTTTCTCTCGTAAATTATTATAAAAACTTTCACCTAGGAAAGAAGTTTCTTATATTTCATTACCTTGCAATAATGAGAAACTTTTACTACCGATTCTGCAGGCACTTATCCTTAAATTGAAACCTCTTACAGATCACCTCAAATACATATATTTAGGTGATAAGGAAGAGTTACCGGTGAATATTTCCAAAGACCTCACTGAGGTACAAGAAGAGAGACTTGTTCGAGTGCTAAGAAAACATAAATCTTCCATTAGATGGATTATTGATGATATTAAGGGAATCATCCTTTCCATGTGTATGCACCGAATACTTCTAGAGGGGGGTTCTAAACCAACACGACAAGCTCAACGTCGCTTAAACCTTCCGATGATGAAAGTATTCAAGAAAGAGATCTTAAAGTTATTGGATGTAGGGGTTATCTACCCCATATCCGATAGAAAATGGGTAAGCCCGGTTCAAGTTGTTCCAAAGAAGTTCGGTATTACGATGGTGAAAAAAATAATAATGACTTGGCTCCTACTAGAATTCTGACCTGTTGGAGAGTTTGCATTGAATATCAAAAACTCAATTTTACCAGCCGAAAAGACCACTTTCCCTTACCATTCATTGATCAAATGCTTGAGAGATTGGCTGGACACTCTTACTATTGTTTTCGTGATGGTTTTTCAGGTTATAATCAAATTGTAATAGCTCCGGAAGATCAAGAGAAGATAACTTTTACTTTCCCCTTTGGCACGTTTGCTTATAGACGCATGCCATTCGGCTTGTTTATTGCTCCCGCCACTTTTTAACGTTGTATGGTAAGTATACTTTCAAATTATGTGGAAAGCATCATATAAGTGTTCATGGATGATTTTAATGTGTATGGTAATTCTTTTGAAAAGTGATTAGACAACCTTACACTTATTCTTAAAAGATGCGTAGAAACAAATCTTGTGCTTAATTGGGAAAAGTGTCACTTTATGGTAGACCATGGTATTGTGTTAGGCCATATTGTATCCTCTAGGGGATTAGAAGTGGACAAGGCTAAGATAAATGTGATTACAAACTTATAATACCCCAAAACTGTGAGGGAGGTTCGACCTTTTCTTGACCATGCAGGTTTTTATAGGAGGTTCATCAAGGATTTCTCCAAGACTGCAATGCCCTTGTGCAAACTTTTGCAGAAAGGAGTTCCCTTTGATTGTGACAAGGAAGGAAAAAAGGCTTTTGACAGTTTGAAAGAGTTTTTGACGACCGCACCAATCATCAAACCACCGTACTGGAGCAAGCCATTTGAGTTTATGTGTGATGCTAGTGATTACGTCGTTGGAACCGTGTTGAGACAGCGAGATGGTAAATTTTTGTATGCCTTTTATTATACTTCTAGAACTCTCAATGCTGCACAAATCAACTACTCAACCACTGAAAAAAAGATCTTGGCCATAGTGTTTGCGCTAGAGAAGTTTAGATCTTACTTGGTGGGTACGTAAGTGATTGTTTTTTCAGACCATGCTGCGCTTCGATACTTGCTAACAAAGAAAGATGATAAGCCAAGACTCATAAGGTGGATACTTCTTCTTCAAGAGTTCAACATCCAAATTAAGGACAAAAAGGGAAGTGAGAATACCGTAGCGGATCATTTAAGTAGATTGGTTGTGTCTGAAGAAGCGATTCCTTTAAAAGATAGCTTCCCGGATGAGCAACTCTTCACGTTTGATGGTACAATCCCATGGTACGTTGATATTGTAAACTACTTGGTAAAGGGACAAGTACCTAGTACCATGTCTAATTTTCAGAAACACAAGCTTAAGAAAGTTTCCAAGCAATATACATGGGATGAACCTTATTTGTGGAAGCATTATTTTGATCAAATGATCCGAAGGTGCGTACTAGAATCTGAATTTCAATCTATTCTAAACTTCAGTCATTCATATGCTTGCGGAGGCCATTTTGGGTCCAAGAGAACGGATATCAAGGTTCTTGAGAGTGGTTTCTATTGGCCTACTTTATTTACAGATGCATACTTGTTTTGTAAAGCTTGTGATAGATGCCAACGAACCGACAATTTAGGTGCTCGAAATCAAATGCCACTAACACCAGTTCTCCTTGTAGAGATATTTGATGTGAGGGGCATCGATTTTATGGGGCCTTTTGTGAATTCATATGGGAATGTTTATATACTTATTTTTGTTTGATTATGTTTCTAAATGGGTGGAGGCTAGAGCCACCAAGGCTAATGATTCTCAAGTTGTTTGTGAGTTTGTGAAGAAACATATTTTTTCTAGATTTGGCACAACATGTGTGGTGGTTAGTGATGGAGGTTCCCATTTTCATAGATCCTTTCACGGTATCCTAAAGAAGTACAACATTACTCATAAGATTGGCACACCGTATCATCCACAAACAAGTGGACAAGTTGAAATTTCCAACAGTGAGATAAAGTCCATTCTAGAGAAGAAGGTGAACACTACAAGGAAAGATTATAGTTTGAGACCCAATGATGCTTTACGGGCATACCGAACAGCGTACAAGACCCCTATTAAAATGTCTCCTTTTAGGTTGATTTATAGTAAACCTTGTCATCTTCCGGTAGAACTTGAATACAAGGCTTATTGGGCCATTGAGATGTGCAATATGGAACTAGATGATGCAGGCAAACAAAAAAAGCTTCAACTCAATGAGTTGGAAGAAATACACAATGATGTGTATGAAAGTTCAGGCATTTACAAAGAGAAAACTAAAGCTTTCCATGACAAGATGATTTCTTGGAAAAGTTTTGTTATAGGGAAGAAAGTTCTTTTATTTCGTCTCGTCTTAAATTGTTTCCCGGTAAACTTAGGTCCCGATGGATTGGACCATTTGTTGTTAATAATGTGTTTCCTTATGGTGCAGTTGATATTTCTAGTCCCAAAACAGGGAAAATTTTCAAGTAAACGGTCATAGAGTGAAACCATACTATGAGCAAGTAGAGAGTCAGGCTGACGACTTTAAACCAAGGGCTGCATGGGAGGCAACCTATTGGTTTAGTATTTATTTTACTTTTTCTAGTTTTTTCTAAATTTCCATATCATTATAGGATTTCCCACCTTGATTTTATATTGGATGAGTCATTTTACATTAAATACAATGTAAAGTTTAAGTGTGGGGGAGTGGTTAAGCATATAAAATTCTTAAGTATTCACTTTATAGATATAAAATTTTCTGATTTTTATAACTATTTGCATGAAACATCCAACTTTTAGATATATTAGAATCACTTAGTATACTTGTAGCTAAGTTTACATACAGATTTCTTTCCGAAATAACTGAACTTAGAAGTATTAGAGAACTATATTCGGGTTTCTTAGTTGTTGAGAGGCTAGAATTGGCAAAAAGGGATTTAAACCGTCGGTGGAGAATACAATATTAGAGAAGTTGATCATTCAATACCCATATGTAAGTAAGGCATCAGACCTTCAATTCTTTGTACCTGTCTAAATTGTCCGTTTAGAGTTTTTTTAGGGTAAAAATAAATGTACTGCAAAAGAGTACTTTCAAGTAGGTTCGAGAGATCAAAATCGAACAGGACGAGCCTAAACCAATAAATGGTCGTTCACGTCCTTCTTCAATCACAAAGGTGAAGAAGATAGGGGAGGGAAGCAGAGAAGGTTGAAAAGTATCAGTGTGATAGGTAGTGTGTGAAGGAGAAAGGATTATCTCTGAGATGAATCGTTATTTCTGTATGTTTAGTTTCTCTTGACTTGTTTTTGTCTTCTTCTTAAATGGTTGAGAACTATCTATTTATAGTTCAAAGGAGGCACTGGTTTCTCGTAAGTTGTGGAAGTTAGGAAAAAGGTGGAGAAGTGACGATTGTGGAGATTGTAGTGCGCTGGTGTCCGGAAAGTAAGAAAGACCTTTCATACCACTACTCCTCATCCTCTCAACTGCTTTGTAACCGCCCATTTTTTGTTACCTTCTTATTCATGGAGGTGGTGCCGCCATTTACGATTCCGTAGACCACCATACCAATACCCCAATGAGAATCCCCCCATGTGTTGTATTTGATATCTCGTAGAAATACTGGATTCATAAACCACTATCGTTTTGATTAAGCCAAGTCAATTCAAATGACCTGCTAAGTCAGTGAGAAAGTTGCACAACTCACTGAATTAATAATTAAATTGATTAGTGTTGAGTCTAGTAAGTTCTATGGTCATGTACTTAGTTAGAAGTAACATGTCACATTTAATGGCTAAGTATTAGCTCAGAAGTGACTTAGCATAAGCCTGAAAGGCATTTGAGGCCAAATATTGTAGAGGGCTTCTCGAGCAAGAAGACTTGTTAGAAAACCATATAAAATTTTGTATTGGACCAATATTGAGAAGAATGGTGTATTTCTGAGAGAAGTAGCTAACAAAACTAGTTCTAGCTACTTAGCATAAATGGTAATGTGTTAGATCTTTTAGTATAAAAGGATAATGTGCTAACGTCTCAGGAGTAAGGCAAACATGCGTAGCTTCTAGTAAATATCAATTATGCTAGGGATAGGAAGCTAGTGTCAAGGAGGTTCGAAGTTAGCACTTCTATTTGATAGTTAGCACTAAAGTGCTAACGCCCATGCGCTTGCGCTAATTTGCTAAGTATAGTCGAGATTGGCTAAAGACGTATTGGGCAATAGATGCTCTAGCTAGGGGCGTACTAGCTAGAGACGCATCAAGCTATAGCTTAGGGACGCATTGGGCTATGGCTTAGGGATGCATCAGGGCGTAGTGGCTAGGGTCCATCAGGCTATTGGAGCTAGGGACGCATCAGAGCTTAGTGTCTAGGGACGCATCATACTATTGGAGGTAGGGATGCCTCAGAGCTTAGGGACCCATCAGGCTAGCCGTTACTCGGGGACACGTCATCTAGGTGATGTCGTTGCTCAGGGACGTGTCAGGCTAGGTGAAGCCGCTGCTTGGGGACGCGTCAGGCCATCCAAGGAAGTTTGTGCCTTTGGCGCTAGGGTTAGGGTTAGCACTTTTAGTGCTAAGGTAGTGACGCGCTAGTTAAGGCCTCATTAGGCCGAGATGCGCTAGCTAACGCCATGTTAAGCTAGTTGGCGCTTCTCAAGCGTTTAGGGTTAGCGCTAGGAAAGTTAGCCCTTTTAGTGCTAAGGTTAGCGCTATGGTGGCGAACTAGCGCCAATGTGGTGCTAAGCCAAATAGTTGGTGATAACTTGGCTTATAGAAAACACGGATAAGGTTAGCCCAGCTTAGAGGATCAATGCGTCTTTTGAGGCATTGCTTATAGTTTGTGGCGCGTCCAAGAAGAGCGGCGCATAATTCGTGGCTTATCTTTGAGTAAAGCGCTAAAGTAACATATTTGATCCCAAAAGAGCAATTTGAGAAGCATTCATTACGAACGAAGTGTTAAGCTAGAGTGTATTTGGGGTTTAAGCATTAGTTATTCCCGAACATGATAGGTGTTATTGATTCACACACGAGGCAAGCTCAAGGAATTCAGCTGTGGAATTTATGTGACTTGAGACTAGTTCGATATGACATAAATGTTATGAGTATTGAGGAGGTTGCGAGGCCAGTTTTAGAATACTTTTAGATTTTTAGAGAAGACTCAAGTTGCTCTATACTTGTGGGAAACCCATCTAGGATCTTGAAACTTATTATGTAGAGATTGTATTCTCAATTCTCTTGCAGAATATAAGTATTCTTAATTCTCTTGCAGAATATAAGTATCAATGTAGTATTTCGTATTTTGATGTAAATTCAAAAATATGTGCACAAGTATGCGCAGATACTTTTATGTTCCTGCAACTAGGCAGGAGGGCGATTTTACAAATAATGACCATTATCAAAAACCCATCATCTACATTAAGTCCACTGCTTAGTGGGGAATAGTAATGTTGCACAGTAAGCATTAGATAGTGGTAATACATTTATGGCAATTGTATATGCATAATCGAAAATTTATAAGTATAAGAAGATGTACTTAGCTCATGCTTCTTCTGAGATTGAGATATGCGCCCCTTAGCATTAACCCTGGTTGGGATTAGTAGATGTCTATGTTCTTGTCAGGAATGACATCTTTCATGTGAGTAGATAGGGGATATGGTCAGCACTTTCTTTCTTTTTAAAACAGGTCCACTTCATCTCAAATAGAGGATCAAGTCAGCTGGATCGATTCTTCATTTATGTTTTCAACAAGAAATATTGTTAGCTTTGTCTCCTCCGGGCAATGTCTTTGATGCAGAGTTAGGACTTAGATTTAAAGTTTCTTGTGAGCAAGTAGTTGGTTCCACTGCTTGCTTATGTTTTGAGTATGCAGCAATCAAGTGCTAGTGATAGCGTCAGTAAGGCGGAAGTAGATGAGAGACAGGACACCCAAAGACGATGCTTTGAGTTGTAGCTAGCAGCAGCAAAGTTGGAAATATTAGAAACCGGCAAAAGAAGTTGATGGCAGATCAGAACTACAAATGAGGCTGGCCGTGGACTCTAGTGCTCTTGTTATAGAAAAGTTGATGAGGTCTTCTAATGTTGTGAAATCTTCTGAATCCCATTTAGAAACCCTAGTTTGTACACTATTTGCTTCAGAAGTTTTTGAAGTTCCATACAATGTCGGATTTTGACGTTTGATCCCAACTTTTGAAGCCAAGAAACCAAGTTATCATATGCACAAAAAAATCACTCGATTCTGAGATTGCTAGGTCAGTTATCCATGTGTAAAATTTTGTGATTAGTAATCCCGTATGAATTTTCAGATCCTGTAGACTTTAGTATAAGAGCCATATCTTCTAGCTCATGCCTCCGATTGATATGCCCTTCTGGTATGTCGTAGTAGAGATATAGACGAACACTTCTTGTGAAGGATGTTTTGACCCATTCTTAATTGATTGTTATCGATTTTTGAGTTTGTAAATTGTATAGGTACATATAGGAGATTCAAGGAATAGAGGAGTGGACTGGGCTGGTGCCTGAAGGTGATGTGTGCTGGAGGTATGAGCTGGAGATGATTGTGGCTTCCAATTTCGGAGCATGTCCAACAGTAGAATCATTTGGTTAAAGTAAGTAGATGCAACAAGGATGGGGTTGCCTTTCTGGATGTGATTAGGTAAGAAGCGAAGGCTTCCTAGGTATTGATGTAAAGATGTTTTGTCGATGGCTCTGATATTTACTGGCTTGGTTTTGGAGATAACTTTGGTTGAAATAGATTCGAATTGATATTTTTTTCTTAACGGATCGAGTCCCCAATTACAGAATGGCCACAAACTGTTTATTTACTGGACAAGGTGATACATGTAGAATAGGTTATTTCCATGGGTGAATTATGTTGCGTATACTTCAAGTGTATACCAAAAGCGTATCGAAGTTTCATGCTCTCTCGAGAGTTGTAATGAGCCATCCCAAGCATTTACCCTTCATCGAGTGATGAGGCTTTATTGTAGAAAAGGCAAAAATAGAAAAGATGAGGGTGTGGGTGTTACCTTGCCGTGAGGGTATGAGTTTTGATGCTAGTACCGTTGCTGATTAGACCTTCTAGTCGAAGGATGTTCCTTTTGTAAGCTCTCAAAAGTGAGGGAGTCGTCAGTCCCCAAGTGTAATTCACTTGGACCCGCTACCTAACAGAATAATTTTACGGTGTCATCACTGGTTCATGCTTCCAAGAGTTTGAGAGGATCTGGGAAATCATGAAAGTCGGAGCCATCCTCTGTTGTCGTTGAAGTGCTGGGGCTGGAGCGAGTATCTGAATTGAAGTTGAAGTCAACGTTGTAGTTCTGGGCTATTGAGATGCAAATCCATTCTTCTTTAATCTCCTTAACTCAAAGCATGACTATCATGACTTGATTAATTGGTTTATTTCTTTCAGCAGGTGTGTGTGATGAGTCCTTGAGTGGAGACGTTGGGGATATATATGATACAGATAAGTTGAAGGATGACGACCTAGATGATCACCCCACACCGAAAAACTTTGTGAAGGATCTGAATCTGCTGATGATGTCGATGGAGAAGTAATCAATGAAGTAACACCAAACTCCTTCGTTGGTTTGGGCCCATATTAAGCAAGTTTTACACTCCTTATTATCATGGTAGAACATGTGAACTCTTCAAAATTATCATATAAGCATAGCCATGCTAAAATTCACAAAGAATTTTATAGATTCCCGTCACTAGAAAACAATTTCCTACATTTTAATCGGAAGAAATCCAGGTTTTGAATTTGTTTGGGGCGCCAAAATGACCGAGTAATATAACTCAAGAAGTATCCAGGAAAATCCTGACAGATTTCAGATACGACTTTGCTAGCCATTTTTTCCATAATTGTTAGCACGTTTATCCGATTGATGCGCCCATTTAACACATTGTACTAGACAGCAATATGAAACTTTTGATATAAGAACCATTCTCATATTCATCACCAATTGTTATCATCTTTAGAGTTTCCGAGAAGTAGTGAAAATTGTTTATGAGGCATTTGTTGTAAAACGTCTTGTAATGGGTTAGGTGATGTAATTTTATATAGTGGTAAAAAGAGATTCGATTCTCGAACTTGTGAAGGTAATGATTTTAGAAAATATTAGACTTAACCTAAACTAATAAAAATCAGGAAAATACACTAGAGATGATTTTTAGAAAATATGGAAAATACCAGGAATCAGGAATCAGGTAATTCTAACAATCTATGTGATTAATCATGTAATTCTTTTTAACAATTTAATTCAAGTTTGCCAAAAATATGTTTCCTAAAAGAATAATTGTAAATCCTAAGCATGGGACATCAAGAGTAATTAACTAAGCATGACCCATCAAAAGAGAACACAACTATTTAATAAAAACCATTTTTTTCTAATTTAAATCCATGCAAATAATAATAAAAGAATTATAAATAATTAATTAAAAATAGACTTACCACATAAAATTGAGAGAAAAACCTCCTCCATCATCCCAGTAAATAGACTTAGGTCATGGTGAAGAAAACTTGCTCAAAAGATCTTTTCATTGCTCAAAATATTGATTACAAGGTTGAATAATAGTGCAACAGCTGAACAGACGCGTTTATAAGTGTTACAGAACAAGGTTCAGCCGTTGCAAAAGGCTAAGGCAAAGAAAAGGAAGGAAGAAATTTGAAATTTAAGGCAACAGAACAGCAACACTTATAAGTGTTGCTGTGTCTTCTTCTTCGGCAGCGACCAGTTGAAGAACACGGTCACCGGCGGTGACCGGTGCAGCAGCAGTTGGCCGGATCGTGAGTATTCCGGCCACAATTCCGGCGACTTCGAAACTTCAATTCTAAGCTACTCTCCCCGTTCTTCTTGGATTCTCTTGGTATATATAGGCTCTACAAACCCTAGGGAGAGTTCTAAACCTAATAGAACTCCTTAAAACACTCCCAAATTCATCCAAATCCGAATCAAAGTATAATACCCTTTTTCCGGCGAAACTCGGATTTGGGGCTATTTTTCCGGCGTAAACCTCTAATTCTTCACGTGTTTAATCTTGTATGGACCTCTAGTATATTGTGTATCAATTTGGGAGCAAAATAT
>JAJJMC010020972.1:8869463-8938157 GCA_023531435.1 Papaver californicum | reverse complement strand
CCCATGGAGAAGAAAACTTGCTCAAAAGATCTTTTCATTGCTCAAAAAGTTGATTACAAGGTGAAATAATAGTGCAACAGCTGAACAGATACGTTTATAAGTGTTACAGAATAGGGTTCAGCCGTTACAGAAGTGTTTCTAAGCAACAAAGGTTTAAAAGGATAGGCAACAGAAGCAGTTTGAATCAGCAACAGTTATAAGTGTGGCTGAGTCGTCTTCTCAGACGGTGGTAGATGAAGAACACGCCGGCCGGAGCAGCAGCAGTTGGCCGGCGATGACCGGAAGTGGCCGGAAACCTACTGTTTCGATCTCTAGGCTTTTTCTCTTGATTTCTTCGGCTTCTCTTCATATATATAGGCTCTAGGAACCCTAAGGAGTGTCCCAAACCCAATCAAACTCGTAATACTTATCCCAAATTGATGAAACAATCCCTCTCCTAGCCGGAATCGGAAAACTAGTTTTTACCCGTGATTTCCGGCCAATTTTTCTCTGTTTTTGACGTGTTGAGGCTTGTATCAATCTCTTCTAGCTTGTGGGACACTTTGGAAGCAAAATAATTCAATTTTCACGTGGATTAGAAGTTCACAGTTGAACACAGTTGACTCCCGTCCCGATCCCGTGCTGAGTTGACTTGGTCAACTCGGGTTGACCGATTTGACTCGGGTTTGACCCGATTTTGACCGAGTTGACTCGAGGGTGCCCCTTATCCATTTCTAGGGTGCCAATAACACTTGTCCTTGGGTGCCTTTATCACTTTTTGAGCCAATTTTTCCACAAATCTTTATTCTTCTAATGTACCTGCAAAAGCAATAAAACACGTAATAGACACAAAATCGAATACTAACTCACTAGAAATTAAGGTGTAATTTACAAACTAAAATGTGTCTATCATTAGGCTCATAAAATACTTCAAAACAATATGCATGTAACCTCTCTACTTTTAGGGGCAAAATGACCAAAATCAGAGTGTTGGGCTTGTTAGACAAGGAAAAAGAGTTACTGTTGATTTTGATGTGGATAGTGTACCTTACCATAATGAAAACCATATGCGAGCTCCCCTTCGCGTACTTGTTGAGGATGATGCTCCTACTAACGTTGATGTGCAAAATGATAGTGTATCAAGGGATGTGCTAGTTGAGTATCCTAATGTGGGTATTACCATTGATTCCTCTTCAGTGGGACCTTTTCAGGGTACTCATGTGATTGGGGGTTTCACCATTTATTCGTTTATGCTGATTTTTAGTGATCCATCTCCCTCAGAGTGAAATTTGAATCGTCTTTGAAATGGAAATAAGTTGTAAATGAAGAAGAAAATTCTGATTTTGGCATTGCATGGATTTGTCGTCATCTGGGAGTTGCACGGGAGTGTGAAGTAGGTAGCGCCTTGCTGAAGGGACTGATACCGGAGTGAAGAGACTGGTACCGGAGTAGAAGGGTTTGGTACCTGAGTGAAGGTACTCGTATCAGAGTGAAAGGGACTGGTACCTGAGTGAAGGGACTCGTACCATAGTGAAGGGACTCTTACCATAGTGAAAGGGACTTGTACTTGAGTGAAGGGGTTTCCTTGTGAAAACAAAAACTTGAGAATGTCATAGCTGACTTTGGCTTTTGTTATTGTTTTTGTAGAGTTTTGTTTGGGACGTGGGGCATAGCTTATTTTCGGGATGGTGCTTAAGCTTATGATAGAGATGGGGTTGAGGCTGATGGTGAGTGTTCTATTTGGTGACACTTGCTGAGAGGAAGCCCTCCTCTTGACCCCTTCATTCTGACATGATCTCATGGATGATTGGATGTTGTAGCGCTTACTGACCAGACGACTGCTGCAACAGATATCTCTACGACTTTTGAACTTTGAATCGGCATATGTAGTCACCAAGTATTCGTAGTTCATCTGGAACAATCTTTTCATATCTGAACATTTTTATCCCACATTATAGAGGGAGAATAGCGAGAGATATATTCCCCCTGGTGAAATAATATTTTGGATGGCAAGAGGCTAAAAGGGTTGGTGCTGATGAAATGAGACTAGTCCCTCTTTGCCTTGAAATTGTAAAAGTCTTTCCGCGTCTTCATGGGTGACAAGGTTGGATTGTTGGCTGCTCGATTGTCTTCTTTGAATGCAGATCTCGTCATCATCTTGAATATTGATTTTGGTACTATTGACGGTTATAGGCTTGGGATCGTTACTTGCTGCAACTAGTGACGAATCTTTTCAGGGAAGAATTGTTCCGTTAGAGTCTTGAGGCAAGTTAGTAACTATCTTTAGTGGTAGCCATGTCTTTCTATGTTCTGGAAGGAACTTTTGTCTTTGCATCAGATCGACCATGTTGAGTGTCGTTTGTACGTCCCATGATTTTGTAGGAGTCTCTCCATATCTTCACGGGTAACAAAATCGAGTTGTTGGTACTTCCGGGGTGGGCGATTAGGAATGATATGAACTTCATCGTTCCTGTGAGTCTTTGAAGTTCCGACATCAATGGTTGTAGTGAGGTTGGTTCTGGTTTGCTCCGTCAGGCGATAACGTTGTTCCGGGGAGAGTCGCTCCGTCAAAGTTTTTTGAGACAAGAAAGTACTTCCTTCTGAGTAGTGGACATGTCCACCTATGTTCTAGCAATGACTTCCTGTCTCTTTATCAGATCATCTATGTTGAACGGAGTTTGAGTATTCTCGGTTTCTTTAGCAGTTTTGTCACAAAGAGGAGGTGTAGTAATAGTATTGGTAGTTGCGTTGGTACGGGGAGGTTCGCGGTTTGAGTATACGCGAATACTTCTATTTTCCTGTAACTAGGCAGGAGGACGATTTTATAATTCTGACCCTTTTCAAAAATCCACCATCTACAAGAGTATTTCAGCTGCGCAAACTTCGGGTAGAATGATGAGCTACCCAACCTCGCACTAATTTCAACACTACTGTTTGATCTCTTGAGTGCTAATTCTATCAATCATGAGGGTGACATCAGAATTGCGAATAAACCTTACCTTGTAGTTTGATTTGCAGTTGGCACAATTTTCTCTCTATCGAAAACAACAGGTCCATAGAAACACCATCATCATCAAAAAGAGAAACATTACAAATTCAAAGAAAGTTGAAGACGTTCAAGGTTTACAAACAACACTACAAGAAAAAGAAAAATTTAGAATTCAAGTAAAGTAACAATACAAGGAGAAGGATTATATATCCTAGTTAAAGACTAAGTACAACAGCGAAAATATCAAAAGAAGTGATTTTTTGTGAAGTTTATGATACCGAGACAATACAGGTTGTGAAGAATCAAGTGGTAAAGTTTTTTCCCCCGTTCATATTAGTTCATCATATGTTTTATTTTTATTTTTCAGTTTGTATTTCATATTTTATTGTCTTGATAAAAAAAAATCGAAAAAACAAATCAGAAAAAAAAAAATATATATATATATATAAAAAATTAGAAAAAAAATAAAAATTATATTTGTTTTTATTGTTTTAGTGCATATTTCTTCTTGTATTCATTCATTAAGGCCGTGGGAAAGAAGACATCTATAAAGAAAGTAACAAGAATTAGAGGAAAAGAGTTACAAATTCTCGAAGTTTTATGAAGTTCAAGAGTTCATCATCTACATTTGAAGCCAAAGACAAAGACGTTTTTATGGGACGTTGTGAGAGTGGTGCTGATTGTAGATTGGATGAGAAAGTGAGTGAGCATTCTCATCCGCGTATAGTGGTTGATTTTCCTTTTTTGAGATCATCAAAAAAAAAAGGTTTGTTTCTTCCCACGTTTCTATGGGATATTCTAATATAATTCAGAAGGTTTTTCCTTTCCCACCATTCAAAGTGTTGAGGATTTCTATCTTCACTCCTGCCTGCACAATGAGAACCATAAAGTGCGTCTTTTGAGTGCAATTTTCATAAAACCCTATTGGTGAGGCAGAGGTCGAAACATTCGATCGCTTTCGAACCTGAATTTTTTTCATATGGTTGGTTTCTCTTAACTCAATAGTTAAGCATGAGAATTATGTTCTTTGATACATCTAATTTCTTATTATAAGTGTGCAGAAACTTTATGTCTACTAAGCTCTTTGGATGCATGTGATATGAAATATTTGAAAGTTGGAGTAGGACATGTGGGTATACCTCTTGTAAACCCTCACGAGACTGTAACGCGTCTACTAGGGATACCTAGGGGTTTAAAGGCTTGTTATACATGCTAAGTGTGACTGTACCCGAAACAGAGTTGTATTAGTTTATTTTAGTTAGATTAGTTTAGTTTTGTTTGATCAAGGACTAGCAAAGTCTAAGTATGGGGGAATTTGATAATTATTTAAAACACCTTAAATAGTATCAATTGGTTATGCTTTCTTTGCTATTTCTCTTGTATTTTCATTTATATTACGGGTTTATTTGACTTTGGTACCTGAGTTTTGTCCAGATTTAGTGTTCTTACTTACATTTGTCTAATGTTAGACTTTAGTACCTGGAATCACTATTCATCCTGGATGGTAAAATTAAAATACTGACTTCCGTTTAGATTTTTTTTTTTAAAAAAATAATACTTAACGTCGTTAACGGCGCCTTAACACTGAATTTTTTAAAACTCACATGCCTTCAACATTATCCTACGGCTACCTTTATTCAGATCCAACGGTCTGATTTTCTTGGTCTCTGTTCATCAGCTGGACCTGATTGCTCATCAGCATCTGCTGGCTCAAGTTCAACTGGTCGAGTAATCAAACTCCCCTTTGACGTAGCTCCCACAGAGAAATCAATATGTTTTGGTAGTTGCTTTTTCTGGGACTGAATTTGATTTAACTGATGGTCCTCCATCACCAAAATACTATTACCAAGCTTCTGCTGATTATTTACTGGGGTTTGAGAACTATACGAGTTAGTTGCCGTCCCAGGTTTCATCCCCGGAGCTGTGGCCAATTCATACCACGAAAACCACCCTTTCGATTGTTCTGAAATGAAACCCCATTGCCATTTTGGTAGACATCCCATGGACTCTCCTCCACCTTCTCAACAATTGGCTTGTCAATAATCTGAAACCTTCCCAGATTCAGATCATGCCCAAAAAATTTAGGGTATTCCTCCTGTCGTTCTCTGAATGCAAAATTGGAATGAGAGCCGTTTTCATCTTTCTTCTCATTCAGCATAGCACCACTGTAATTGGTTTAACTCTGATTGCCGAATTAGATGTAAACATGCATCTTATCAGTTGCAATATTTTTTTATTTTCAGGAATAGATCTAACGGATCCTAATTCAATCACACCTGAATCAATGGGAATAAGAACAGCAGTCTGAATTCTTGCAGACCTTGAGAGGAAAGAACGAACACAGTAATCGGACGACGATTTCAATGAATCCGAGAGCCATGTATGGTTCCCAGATCTCAAAAGCTTTACCAGGTGCCCCTTGAACAGAGGGAAAAAAGAAGTACATGGATGCAAGGAAGAACATTTATGCATCCGTAACTTGATCCAACCCTTGTGCATAATTATCTCATTTGATCCACCGAAGAACCTGTGAAGCTTTTGAAGAAATGTCTTTCTCATCTTCTGTTGAGATTCACTCTCAAGATGAAGATTAAAAAATGTATTAGCTCTAGGTGCTTCACCTTCTTTTGGTTCTCTGCAATACCCATCTCCCCAGCCAAGAACCAAATCACCACATTTAGACCTAGAAATCTGCCAAAATATTGCATAATTCCAGCTGAAACTAGAGGAATTGGGATTCTCAACTAACTCTGAAAGCTTATTCTGCAAATTTTCATCTCTTCCTACAGTTGTTAACAAACCCTCGGAAGAAACAGAACTAGTTGAATAAACTTTAAAGAAATGGGGTTAAAAGGGTTCGATCCAATTGGGTATCAAATGATGGAATTAGAGACTTGGATGACAATTCTGATACCCCTTTGAAAGAATTAGGTGTTACTAGTCCACTTCATTCAATTGAAGAAAACTCTAGGAAACAAATTAGGGGTTCTGGGATTGGGGAATCCGATGGAGATGATGATGACGATAATGATGCAACGCCACGGTTTATTATTGAAGATGGAGTTCAGAATTGGCTTAATGGATTGGGATTATGAAGCTATGGACCTGTTTTTGAAATACATAAAGTGGATGAAGAATTTATCTGATAGGTGAAGGCGGAGAAGCAGATGATTAAGGTATGAAATCGTTTTGGGATGTTATAATAGTTAGGTAGATCTTAACCGTTCATTTTTGAGATGAAACAAGATCTAATATAAATCGTAGATCTTAACCGTTAGGGATTTGGTTTGTCATTGTTATCAAATTTAATTGACGGAAAAAAATGACATGTCAGGTCTTAACGGGTGAACAGTGATTCTAGATACTAAAGTCTTAACGTTGGACAAATATAAGTAAAAACACTAAATCTGGACAAAACCCAGGTACCAAAGCCAAATAAACCCTTATATTACGCTTGTTTTATATTTTTTGTGTCATTTGACTAAAAGAAGAAGAAACTAATTAATCTAGTGAAAAAGGTAAAATGGTCATTGCATGGGCAAGCATTAACGACAGCCTAGCCAAGGCTAACGGACAACCAGCTGAAGTCCAGAAAGAATCGTTGAAGGCAGCTAATAGCTAAGTCTCATTTGGCTGGATGAAGACAAGCTTGGGGCACCCAAATCCATTTTCTTTTAACCTAAACTTAATCGAGTAGCTCCCCCTTCTTAACTCTCAACAGCAACCAGATTCAATTCAAGAAGCGAACCAGAGCTCTGCCGCCGGTTAACCCAAGTCTCAGGTGGGTTTCGAGTGCTTGTTAAAGTACAGTGAGATGAAATGGAGGTAGAAAATGAGATTTTCTGTGATTGTTGGTGGGTAGAAATCAGTAAGAAAGAGATGATGATGTTGGTAATCGAAGAAGAGAAGTGAAGTTGCTGATGGTTTTGCTATTGAGTTAAAGAACATTCTCTCACTGTTGAATCGATGGGAACAGAGTCAGGTAAGATGGGTTTTATCTGATTTGCAATTTTGGTGATGTCTGTGAAGAATAGAAGGTGGGTTTGGTTTGAAATTGTTTGTGACCTAGAAATCAGTTGGAGAATGGGTTTGATGTTTGTTGGTTAGATAGATGAAGAGAAAGGGTTCTTGGCCGAGAGATTCAGAGAAGAAGTAGAACTGAAGAGATTTTGAATTGCAGTCGTTGATGGATCTAATGGGTAGTGCCTAAGTCTGTGTTGGCCGTGAGTTAAGTTCTGGTGATTGAAGTCTGTGATGGGTTTCTGTGACTCGAGGATAAGAAGATGGAAAAGATGGTGGTGATTCTATAGTTCAAATTGTGGTGTTTTGTGGATTGAGAATGTTACGAGATTAATGAGATGATGCAGGGAAGGAGAATTGGACAATAGAAATAACAATAAGTTGACGCTGAAATCACCAAGGGAAACGCACGCAAGGTGCTCGGCACAATGCCTCAGTGAATGCCGTGTATGAACTTGAAGTTGCACTGTCAGTTTTCCAAGACTGACAGGCTTTATTGATTCTAATAACTCTGACTTTGGCCTTTAGTCTGTGGGCATCCTCTATAATCCGATTTTGGCTTAGAAGAGTGTTTGGCCTTGTTCTATATTTGGAATTAAGGAGTTTGGTGATACTAAGGTTTCTACATGTGAGAAGCTATAAAAGAAGGACATCTACAACAAAAGAAACATCTTTTTGGAGGATTTGATTTTTGACATCTACCATTGTGTTTTCTAGGGTTTGATACAAGTTGAAGAGAAGTGGCCGAAATCGAGAACTACACATCTAGGATTTGTTTTATTGTTTTTCTTCTTATATTTAATTCAATTTGTGAATTCCAAAACTATGAGTAGCTAATTTAATTATTGATAAGGGAGGATTTCAAAACGCCGTAACATGTTTTATTAATCAATTTTTGTAAGTTAAATCTTTTGATAAATATATTTTGTTGATTATCTTTTTTCGTTCTTATGACCATGAGATGTTTGTAATTTATCTAAGTGCGCAATTGGGTATCTTGTATGCAACTCTAACGCTAGTTGAGAGAATTCTAATCCATAATTGTTAGAGTAATCTCTACATAAGTAGCGAATCATTATTTGTTGCGAAGGGATTTTGTGGACAATAATGTGTAAAAGATAACCCTAGGTTAATGTGTCGAATTTATGAGCATGTGACTAGGAGCAACTTAATTCATAAATATTAATACAATTAAGTGAATTACACCTAGAGAGCCTATTTTGGGTGGTTCACTTGATTAGAATCCGCTACAGAACTTATTCTATGTGGTGAAATTAGGAATCCAAGATTAGTTGTACTTATAACTTGTCTAAAGTTGTTAACAACGAAGTTTATTAAAGGTTAAACTTGTATGATTAATAATATCTTTGTTCGGTAGCTTAGAATGATTCCTTGATCAATCCTTTCTCATAATTTTCTTACAAACTACAATTTTCAGATTCAATAAATCATAATTTTCTTAGTTAAAACCACTTTTATAACAACTTTTGCTCAATTCCTCCCTTGGGACCGAACCTACTTGTTAATATACTACTTATTAATATTAGAGAAGTAGAGAAATATTATTTGTGAGTTTGACTCCTCATCAGGCATGATGGGAAACGATGAATGATTATTTCACTACGGGAACTGGTTATACTTCAAGAAAATTTAAACAACATTTAGGTATGAAGGAAGATTTATTTGTGAAATTGTTAGAAAAATTACTTAAAGTGGATGAAGAATGGCATCAATGTTCAGATACAACTGGTGTTATGGGGCTTTCTCCATATATAAAATTAGTAGTCGTAATGAAATATGTGTGCAAAAGTTCAACTGTTGATATTATCGACGACTACACTCGTATGGGAGCCACAACAACATACTAGATTTTGTAACACAATATGCATGACTTTTGGAGAAAGATACTTGCGCCAACCTACTCCTGAAGATGTGAATAAGTTGCTAGCTGAGAATACCAAATAAGGATTTTTTGGAATGCTAGGTAGTATTTATTAGAGCACTGCTCGGTTGAACCCACCAAGCGTTGGTATGTCAAGTTTAGTTCTGCAACCCGAGTCGTTTGAGTAGATCAATAAATTCAACTTCGTTAGGTTAGACTAAGAACATAGAAATATTGATACTTTCTCTAGTTACTCATGAATAACTGAAGACATGTATAAAACAAATGAAGATATCATCCTTCAGTTCAAGGTTAGTAACTACAGGACTTGACTTATTCCATTTCTATCTATTGTTCATAAAAGTCTTGATGCATTGAAAACATAACATACAAAGTTAAGTTTGTTACAGTGACTTTAACATTGGTGACTTGTTCACTATACAATGATCAAAGTATCAAAAGGTAAAATATACACTAGTTTCTTTGACAACTTGAAAGTATATGGAATTACGAAGTATAGTTTATGTATGGACTTCTTTTTTATGACATTGCATTAATTGTTAACTTGTTATTATTTAGTGTGTTGAACTTCCGGGTAAACTCAAACCATAATAAATATGTTGGAAGTAATTTCAGAAACATAGTTTAAGGAAGTAGACTTTCGAAACTCGTTTCAAAGTCGAAACGGAATTCATGACCGATTCCAATCCAAGGATCAATCTCTGAAGGCCGATCCCAGGACCGATCCTGACTGAATCTAAGTTCTTTCTACGTTTTTGATTGGTCTGTTAATCTTCACGGGTTTTGCATATATCGAGAAGTATATGATTTAGATTAGAAAATTCATTAAAATATCAACATAATGATTTGAACATATCTAAAACTCTAATTTATTAATGTTCAAGTATACACTTTTGACACTGAAGGCAAGATCCCTAGATATCGATTTTTCTATCTCATATTCGGTATCTAATTATATTTTCCATTCACATAGGTTTGTATATCTTTAGCAAACTATATTAGTAAAGTACATGTTATGTGCTAGCTAATCCTAGTTGTCGAACTATGAGTGAAATCTATTATGAGTTGGTACTTGGTATTTTCTAATTTCATAAATATATTATTATTGCATATCTTGAGAATTTTCGAAATCGGTAAATAAGTATTTCCAATTAATGTCTTGGTCGTACCATTATAAATAGGGATTTTTGTAATCTTACAAACTCATCCCAGAATAAACCTTTTGTTGAGTGTGGAAAAGCCGACTTTTTAAAAAGATAGGAGTAACCTAATTAGGAAAAAACATATTGTGTTCCCTTTTTTTAAATTCTTCTTTGGGATTAAGAAGCTTATAGTTTTACCACTGGTGGAAAGCTAGATTGTTATTTAGTTTTCGTTGATTAATTGTGTTTGAACTAACGGTGTAGTCATCTTTGATTAATCAAACTTTTTTATTCTAAGGTCCCTTTCTTATACTATAAGGCCACTCAAGTTTGTTTTAAGTTTTACTAGTATAAATATAAGTATTTATGGCTCTGTAAGGTAGACCTGTTGATCAGACAATGTTAACAGACTTTGTTCTGTGCGGTTGATCAATAGTGGAATTAGGTTGTTTGGCGGCAGTTGATTTTGAAAATTATAATAAAAAATTGAAGACTTGAAGATTTTTTTGGTTCAGACTTGTAGAAGATCTAAAAAATGTCAGGCTGCATTAAGTTGCTTGGATAGAGCTTGTTCATCAAGATTGGTTATTTCGATAATCATTGTTTTGGTTTAATCATTTGACCAGAGGAGTTTATTGATTAAACGGAAGATCATTTGACTCTACTTTATCACTGATCTAAAAATTGATTTTAGGTGATTATTAAGTGAGATGGTTATGGAAGCAGTTTAGTCCTTTAATGTTTCGGTTAAGATTCAAAGGAATCAGGTGTAGAAGTTTTCACAGTAGTGAAGCGACTCAAGATAGTGGACTCTGTCTTGGGATTCCCGTGCGTTGGCCAAATTGGTTGTAGGCGATGGGGTACTGAAAGAACTGAGTAACTTAGGGTAGTTTACTTGATCTTAATTATAGAAAGTTGCAGTCGTCTATTTGTATAACGGCCTAACTCTAAGAGTATTCAAAACTGGATTAGGTTTCGTTTTTTTTTTTGTGAAACAGTTTTCCTCGCTAACAAAATCTTGTGTCTTCGTTATTTACTTTACTTATGCATTATATTGTTTTAACTTTATAATTAAAGTAGATACACATGTGATAGACACATTTTTGTGTCTGATTTGTCCTTAATTATCTATTTTTTTAATGCTCATTTGTACTTATTGTGTTATTTTATCTGTTTGTAGGAGTTTTTGAGAAATAAATATTTACGAAAAAATCAGATGGAAAAGTGATAAAGGAACCCAGAAGTTACTAAAGGCACCCAGGTTAGTTGATAAAGGAGTCCCATTGTTGGATAGGTGCCCCCCTTCTTCATTATTCAAAAGATCCGAAAATGGAGGGAAAATAATCTTCACGCAAGAAGGTTTATCTGAGTTGATTTGGACCGAGATTTTTGGGATTTCAAAGGGGTTTCGACTATATCAACCTGAAGAAACAATCAAAGCGTGTTTAAACACGTCAACATGAGCAATTTCAGGCCTAACAAAAACAAGTTGAAAATCTCATTTCCAGCCGGAGAATGAATTGGTTTCGGATTTGGATAAACTCGAGTTTTGATATGTTTTGGAGAGTTATATTTAGTCCTTATCGAATCAGAAGAAGATATTAGGTTTACAAAACTAATAAATAGCACAAAAGATCGAAGAAAAAAAGTGGGGAGCTCGGCCGGATAAAAAGAGGAAGAAATTCTCTTGGAGATTCCTTGCTCATGTGGTGTAGAAAAGGGGTTGTTTAAGTCAAGTGAAGGGATACAGAGGATTGAGAGGTTGGGTCAGGCTCAGGAGGCCAACAGAAGGAGAAAAAAATCATCACAGGAAAAAGTATTATGTTGTGCTGAAAAACACGAAAAACATAGAAAAGGCAACGATTTCTTCAACTGTTTTGCAATGTTTATCTTAAGCTTTGCAACATTTATCTTCAGCTGCAAGGGTTTCTTCAACGCATCCGCAACAGATATCTTAGCATCTGCAACGTTTAACTTCAACGGAAACACTTCTTTCCTGTAACAGTAAAAATAGTGGTCTGCAACGCAGTTACACGTTGCGAACCATCTATGTTATTATTTTTTCTTCTTTTACACACTTTTGAGCCATGAATAATTGTTTTGAGGGTGTGTACATCATGAGGAGATAAACCCAACCACTGGGACAATGGAGGAAGCCATAGTTCATGAATGAATGGTAACTATTTTTGATTCTTAATGACTTTTGCGTTGATTTTTAATTGATTTATGATTTTTCTTAATTAGTTGTGATTTTGTTTGATGGTGTATTCTGGGACTTAAAGAGCTTTTGATGCGCCATGCTTGTGATTTACAGTTAATGTTTTCGAAATCTACTTTTGGCAAAGAAACAGAGTCAATAAAACAACTATAATTGTTAAAGAATTATTGTAGAAATCAATCAGAAGTGATTTTGGTGGAATCTTGAGTTCCACTTTGTCCAAATATTTTTAAAACATTTTACTTATTTTCTAGTTTAAATTAAAATTAGGTCTAAAATGAATCTTCACAAGTCTCAGCGAACGAACACATTTTTACCACTTTTCTGAAACGATCAACATGTAAGTTAATTCCTTCTTGGTCACGATCCCATAGTTAGTTCGAACAGAACTTTGATTATTACCAAGAATCACCTTATTGAAACAATCTTTTGGTTGTTCTTGTTTCAATAATTATACAAGGTGAGTTTCCTTAGGTTAATATCAAAAAGATTGTGGTGTACTTGGTACCCTCGTCATCTCATTCTTGATTCTATGTAATGCCCATGGAATAATTGTTCGATAGTGGTAAAAAGAAGTACAGTTCTATAGTGTTAGAGGTTGTGGCATCATATAATTTATGGTTTTGGCATTTTTTTTTTGGAATTCGTGGGGTCAAATAACGAGTTGAATGTGTTGGCTCACTCACTCCTTTTTGATAACATGCTGAAGGTATACCACCTTCATGTAATAACGGCATCAACAATCACCACTACAACATGAATTATTTATTCTCCGATTGTATATATCCAGTAATACCCCGATTCGGAATATAAGTAATGGTTTGTCCTTTCCTAACACCGATGCCTTTTCAGCACAACTGGCTCAGAGTTGGCAAAAAAACTCTGCAGTTAAGCGTGCTCGGGCAGGAGTAATCCAGGGATGGGTGACCTCCTGGGAAGCTGCTGCTGGATAACCGCAGCGGTGCCCGTTGAAAACCCCACACTGCCGGATAACCGTAGTGGCTAAGTGGGGACAATATCGGTGGAAGGTCGGGTCATTACATATCCAGAGTTAACTATAATTGTACAAGCTTTCATTTGAACATTAGACATTTCATATTTGGTAAGATTCAACAAGTATCAAATGGATAAAAGGAAAGATGTTGATTGTGCTTTTGGAGTGCTTAAAAGGAAACTTAGAATTGTCGGATCGCCATATAAGTATTGGAAATAGACTTGAACCTACTAATGAAATGTTGTTTTATTTTTCAAAATATGATTATTGAGCATGAACATCAGAATAGGAAATTGGGTGCAGTTATTCTTGTTTCGATTCCAGAGCCTATAATGATTTTCCTATTTTTATTTTAAGTTTAAAAAACACTAAATTGTACCTCCAATTAAGAACTGATCTTGTTGTGCACATTAC
The DNA here is from genome assembly GCA_023531435.1 of Papaver californicum. Taxonomy (NCBI): domain Eukaryota; kingdom Viridiplantae; phylum Streptophyta; class Magnoliopsida; order Ranunculales; family Papaveraceae; genus Papaver; species Papaver californicum. The sequence continues at coordinate 8,924,498 of JAJJMC010020972.1, read as the reverse complement.
ATTGCATCCTGGTAGAGGAGGCCAAGCACAACCAGCATCTTCGTCAAGTTTTAAAGGTTTGAATATGGGATACGTACATCAAGCTTTATCAGATAGAGAATCTGATGATACAGACTCATTAGACGAAGAAGAAATTTCTGGTTAAACTGAAGATGGTGCATTTGATACTATGGACAAGTTCCTCGTGATGTTAAAGATGGTGAAGCTCAATATTATGAACAAGTTCCAGATGGTTATGAGTATGTAGGTAAACATGTTTATGAAGATGGATACGCAGGAAAAAAAACGTCGATTCTGATCCATAATCCGGTGAAGATTTTGATGGAGATGGAGGTGGATACGGAAGTGCATACATGAACCAACCTTAAAAGAAAGATAGTTTTCATTATGGTGGTTGCACTTAACCTCTTCAATGTTGCAGCTTTAAGTTTCAATGAGTGTAGCGTTTGACTTCCTTTTCACTTTCTTTAGCTTCGATTATGATTGTGCTATCAACAACTCTATCTGCTAAGTCAATGGATCTTAATGGATATATTTTTCGAAAATCTTACTTTACCAACGACTCTTTTGAAAATGTTCCTATAAACTCATTTCTCCTTCACCAAACAACAAACACCAAAATATTTTTATTCTGCTCTCGATCTCCTGTAAAAATTAACTTCATCTACTCAATCTAAAATATTTTTAACTTTTATGGCTAGTTATGATCCAGCAGAAGATTTAGTTATCATCAAAACTTGGGTCACTCAAACTTCCTGTTCAGATGTCCGACAAGGAGCTTTTCCAAGTTATACCTTTTGGAACCGTGTGTAGCACTATTATAAAAGAGATTATGGAAATTCTCACCACATAACAATCCCAAACATACATGATAGGTATCTAGTAATCCAGAAAGGAGTAACGGATTTGATAGCCCTCCAAACCGGGATTTTTACCAAGTGAAGTTTTCCTGAATCATTGACAACTGAAACACTTGTATACTTATATCCATTTATTTTTTGATATTTTAATTTATTTATCTTCCAACTAATAAATATTAAAGTTAATATTTGAATGTTGTAGGAAAGATTGACACACATGAACTACTCTCAACTAAAAGGAAGAGAATTTGAATTTGATGAATTCTATGTACGAGGTGTGAACTCGCAAAAAATAAATTCCTTGCTTCTCTTTTCACTAATAAGTAGTACAAGGATAATTAGGTTTGTTCCTAAGGGAAAGTTGAGCTAAAGTTGTCAATAAAATTTCTGAAATAAGAATAATACAAAATCTACGAAAACAAGTAAAATATTATTAATGTGAACGATAGAGATGAGAATGATTAATGAGTCTTTCCCTACTAGTGAACATGAATCTAATCAAGCATACAATTGTAATCTTCTTCAAAATACGTTTATTAACAAACCTAGACAAGTTATGAGTTCAACTAATCTATTAAACTCCAAAGTCACTTCGTAGAATAAGTATTCTACACTCTCTAGCCAATTAAGCCACTTTGAATAAGCTCTTTAGTGTAATTTAATCAACCAGTATGTTATGTGAGTCGGATTAATTTTAATTACGTGTCTATAAGTTCAAATGTTAACTTAGGGTTGTCATATACACATCAAAATCCACAAAATTCCATTGCAACGTTGATACTTTCCTACTTGTGATTAAATTATTTTAACAATAACGAATTAAGGCTTAATAATCTAGCTTTAATATCACAAACAAGCTATTTATTATACACTTAAACAACTCAACAAAAATTCATGATCATAAATATGATAAAATATAATTAATAAAACAATATTGAGAAGAAAAAAAGATTAGCTCGCATAGATTATTAAAGCTCAAGTCACGTAGCTTCGAAATATCCTTAATCAAACAAGAATTAGTTACAAATGGTTACGATGTTCTCGGAAATTGAATTATAAAAAAAACTAAAGACATATAAGTAATTAGAAAACTTCAATTTAAACCCTATATATTAAACCAAAGTGTTGGTGGTATGCAGGCAGGGAGCTCTGGTTTGAAGAGGAGCAAAAGCACCCTTATATTGAGAATTTCTCACAAACAAGTGAGGTGTAGGCTATCGTGTATATAGATGTAACATCCACTCTATTTTATAGCTTTGATTCCATCTTCTAGTTCCAGCAATTTCCAATTAGGTAACAGCCCCAAGTTTCTCATTTAACACAAATACTAAAATACTCTTAATCTATACCATTCACCGTCAAGATCAACTATATCTTCTAAAAAATCACCAGTTTGCTACTAAATTCAAAATTCAATACAAACCCAGTTTCCTAATCCATCTCAAACTCTAAAATTCCCATCAAACAAACCAACGACGACAGCTTGTCTTCTAAGTGGTTTATCGGCAAAGCAAACTTTGTCCAAATATGATTATAACTCCGGCTTTTAAAACTCAAACAGAACCATTTTTAGTTCATTTGAAACTCTTCAGGCTTTTATAATCTCTACCATTCATTAGCGAAAATCAATGGCAGGCAATCATCAAGTCTTCACTGATTTTTTTCGACGCCATAAAATCATGTGTTATTCTTGTACTTTGAATTCAACAATACCAAGGGTTTCCAAGCAATGCTATGAGACATTATTTCTCTTCTTTTAAGTCAATCACAATATACCTATAAAATACCAAACAAAGCATAATATACAACTAAAACAAGAGAAAAAACTAAGAAAAACACAAGTATTTGATATTCAAGTGATGTGTTTTAGGCTCCAATCATGCTATCAATTTTTGAAGACAAAGTCCCATAATCTACTGTCAGAACTGAAACACAATCCTCTTCCACGGTATTCCAATGAAGATTAGGACAAATTAGAGTAGATTTTGGGAGTAAATCTCTCTTTAAATCTTCACGAGATATAACTTATCTACTATGGTTGTCTGCTTGTTTAAAGTCTTGTTGCTCATGTTAAGTATAACCATGATTCCTACATACGTGAGTTAGGTTTTACAATTAGGATAGGATGGTTCCTTAATTTATTGTATTTTCATTAGTGTACTATCATAACATATCCATATTTGATTAATAAAACAGCATTACAAACCACACTATATTATATTTTTGCACTACTAGAATAATGGGTCATAGTCACGGTGATTCCAATAAACCAATAAACCAATAAACGTGACTAAATACCTATTTGTCACCTATAAATACTAATACGTGACCATTGTTCAAAAGAGGGCATTTTATCGGACACGGGGATGTTTCGATTCGAGACTAATACTCCGTATAACTGCTGTACACGATCGATGACACTACTCCACCTCGTATGTATCTCATATCCCGCTGTTCCTTATTTCAAGCTATACGATAGTCCAACTGCTTTTTCTTTCTTCTTTCTTTTGTGTTAATCGAAATACAATTCACTTCCTCTCTCGCTTTTCTCGGACAATCTATTGTGAAAATTTTGATCGAGGTGAAGTCGCAGACGAATCAAATCTTTCTCTACTCACGGTGTAATCCCTAGAAATATCTAGGTTTTTTTCAACCTATGGTTCAATTTCTTTTCTTAGAAAAAATTCTGGTACTGAGTTACTCAATTGCGTTTCTGATCTTGATCAGAAAAAAGCTATGTACAGTATTATGATTTCAATCCTCTTCGTACTCAGATACTAAAGAGTCCTCCCAATCCATTTTCACCAACAATTTTATAGATACCATTGTCTCAAATCTCTGCCAAACATACCAAAATTAGAAAGATCGAGAATAAATTAAGGTCCGATTTTGCCCTAGTTTTTTTTGTTGGGGGAATCGAAGATAAAGATTTCAATTTGAAGGATTATACAACAACCCCTTTGTTTATATGAAGAAAATACTTTGTGGACTATTGTTAATGCATCTAATCAATTTGATTTCACCACCCCATTGATCTACCGATCTTTTTTTTCGTGAACTACTGTAACATACAGCAGACTTGGTAACTATCTCTCTATATCATTGAATATATTCAAGGTTTTTTGTTGTTTTTAGGGTTATAATCAAGATTTAAAGAATTTAGCTTATGTGGGTGTTAGAAAACCTGTTATAGTTTTCGGCACAATTATAGTGTTAGTATTGTCATCCTTTTCAAAATCTGTCTGTGAAGTTGTAATGTTGATATAAAAAATTTCTCAGATACACAAGTTTGTCGATGACTTTTTTATCTATCCAACTGATCGATCAGGGTTATCTTCAACACATTATTTGGTTTATTTGGTCTTAGTACAAACTTTTGGGTGGCAATGTCTATGAGGTTTCTTCTTGGATCATTGACCATTGGGCAATGCAATCTTGGTTTTAATGTTACGAAACGATTGCTATTGTCGCATTTCCGTCAAATTCTCTTTGTGTATGCTTTTTGTTTTAATCTAACCATACATTTGAGTGCTTCCCAGCAGGCATATGCTACTGAAGTCTCCCACGAAGAACACCAAGCTTTTGGACTATCACTAGTAAGATTATTGGATTTTTTATAAAATTCGACTGTTTGTTTGTATTGTTTAACGAAAATTTGTACGTTTTCAGACTAGTGCATCTTGGGAGTAGGATTGGTCATTGGTCCAGCTATTGGAGGGTTACTTGCACAGGTACTAATAATATATAACTGCTTCAGAAACAATTTGCATCTCGCTTGCGTATTAGAAATTTTGTCTTTCAATATTAATGATATCTCTGACTTAATTTTTGTTCTAGCCTGCAGAGAAGTATCATGATGTTCATACCCTCGTAACTAGATACATGTAGGGAGATACGAACTACTCTCTAACTGCAATAATAGTCTTCTTTGGAAGCCCAAGAAGCCTATTTAGTTATTAAAAACACATAAAGCATTGTAACTCTGTCTGACAGAGCAAAAGAAAAATCATTCTACACAATCACACAAGTTTCATTTAGAGTCTTTACTAATACATTTCTTTGCTAGTAGATATGCCTCCTAGTTTATCATAGGGTCTTTTTACACAGTCACAGATCCAAAAGTCTAACTTAAGAGAATATGTACCCTCCAAACGGCCAATTCTTGATTCCGTTGCATTGCAGTGACCAAGCTTAACAGTGCTGCCTGCATACTGCGTGTTTCTATCACTTAGCCAGCTGTCTAAGTTCCACTCAACCAACCTGCAAAGTTAATCATTATTATTACAATGGCAGCATTTGGGAACTTAAAAGGAGCATGGACAAGAACTTTGTAGCACTCATCATTATGAAAATATGTCTTGTTAAATTGATCTTCTAAGGCTGAACGCATTCTGATTTTCTTACATTGCATCTGATTTACTTTTTATGATAAGAGAGTGTGCTCCTTGGGTGTTTCAGGTTCAATTGTCTTAGGCTTTACAGTGGTCTAATGCTTGAGTAATTTGCTCAATTATACATTTCGCTCACATGCCCACGGCACACGTATATGTAAAATATGAGTAATTAGTTGAATTGACTTCAGTTTGATCGAAGCATTACTTAAAAGTGATCATATATATTGAATTTTGACAGGTTCATTTACAACCAGACCTATTTCTCAAAGAGCTCACTAGCATGTATGAGTAAAGCACAGAAAAAGGATCAGTTTGGATCACCTTTAAGTGATGTAAGCTTAGTTTCGTTCACTTACCTCTGCATTGAATTCTATTTGAGTGTTATCTTAGGATTTTAATTTGGGATATTGTTGTTATTTGGTCCACAGCATCCAGGAGGTCTAACTTGCAGAGGGATAATATGGCCATATGGGTGCCGATGCTACTGAATTTAGATGTCTTGTTCGAGCCACTGATGGTAAAAAAGAACATCTCTACTTCGGTATGGTTCATAACTATTTACCTATTTATTATTCATTATTCATTACATTACTTTTGAGTTTTAGAAATCCTCCTCTAATGTTTATGTTTTCTAGTTAACTTAGGAATTCAAATGAGAAAATTATCATCAAACCTCGTGCCATAATGATGACTTACTCTGGCTCTCCATATATATGTATGTATTAGTTTCAAATAGACTAGTGCTTTGTTTGAGGATAAGTATTAAAATCATGATTAACAACTGTGTACCAAGTAGTCAATGTGGTGTCTTTATAAGTATTTGAATGACTTTATCAACTCTCTGATTCACCTGATGTGATGTAAGATCTGGTTCATCAATAAGTTTAACTTAAAGAAAACTTACTAATGTGAGCTATCCTCGGTCGTTTATTTCGCATCTAATAGAGGTTTGCAATTGTTGACACGGATAAAAGAGTTGAATTTGAAAAGTCTTTGGGGGAGGAAGGATGAGACGGATATTACAACTAGGGTGATAAATATTTAATGGGCGATGGCAGTAGCAGCTTTTCTTCTAAGGTCATGGTTTTAGTTACCATCTATTTTTTATCTTGTGATTTCTTGCTTCTTTACAAGGAACACGCATTCTCAATTGTTTTCATGGATGCAGTTGGCAGTATTGGGTCTGCTCGTATGGTGATAGTGAAGTGCTAAGAAGTTGTCAGATGGGCCATTCACCACTGACCCATTTCGCATAAATGGCTTTAAGGACAAAATGTTGCTAGGTAAGATCAGACAGACTTCATGGTGCTGGAAATAGGTTCTAAATTCTATTTTTCTTTCGTGGACTTTCACCTTCTCCCGAATTACCTTTACTGCACCCACCATCGGGTGCGGCCGTGAGACTAGATAACAACATTGATTGGGATGTTGTCATCTAGCTTTTAAGAAGTTGCGGTGAAATGTTGTCTTGCAGGTCGTGAATCTGATAGGAGATTTCATAGGCAAAGTTGTGATTATGGTGGATGACATGGTACATACTGATGGTAAGCCAAGTCTCAACCTTCAAATATGAGTGAGTAGTATTAAAAAAAAATGTCTCAACCATATGTAGTGTTTTTTGGGGTTGAGTGTATGTTCAGACATAACAACCGTCAGAACAATTTGTTTAGTTTGTCTATTCCTATTTGCATTGTTCATGAAGATAACTATTATGACAGAATTACTGACTGCAGATTAGTATATTGCAAAGCTACTTATTTGGATTAAGTTTATGGGTGAGATTGCTCTTCAAGCTGCATTTTTATCATGGGAGCAAACTACTACTAGACTATACGATTGGTGTACTCAGTACATTTGTGACACCAAGCTCTTTCTACTTCTGATTTTTTTATTCTCTGTCCATGTTCCCTAATATCCAGATTTAGCTAGTGTATGGTTCTTGTTTTGTCTCGAACTCAAGCATGCCCACCTTACTTGCATTAATTTATGTTAGCAACTTCTAAGTTACTTGATTGAGTCTTGGGATAGCTCAATTGAAGGTAACTCTATTGTACATTGTGTTTATATGTGTTGTTTTGTATCTTTGTAACTGGTCCCATCAACACGAATAATTCTTTCTCTTTTTGTTTCTTCACAAGAAAAACACTTTTGCAATTGCAGTGGCTCATCATACTTATTTTACCTTCATTAGAGTTTCCGGTAGTAAGTCTAACTTTTACACCTTCACTGGAGAGGTTTTAATTATGGCGAAGTTATTTATAATAAATTTTTGTGGACGGTAAAATATAAAAAAGAAGTCGTGACTAGTGAAATTAATCTTTGTAACTTGTACTTTTCCCGCTATAATTTGTATGAAATTATTAGTTTTTGGTTTCGGGATACCATCTATTATATAAATATAGTAATTTTTTTGTATTCACTGGGGATTCTGATCTTTTGCATCTTTACAGGGGACACACACGTTCTATCATTTTTATGGATGAAGTTGACAGTATATTGGATCTGATCGTATGGGAATTTGGAACTCGTAATGGTAGTGAAGTGCAGAGAACCATGCTTTAGTTTCTCATGGTACTGGGGTTTTCAAAATAAATTTTGTTGGAGGCTACCCTTCTAACTCCTTTATCCAAAGGGTTTTATTTGTTTTGCACTTCCTGATTATATTCATATGTCATTGATAGCTACAATAGTATCTTTTTTTTTTCAAGGTATAATTTGCTACAATAGTATCTGTATATGAAGATATAACCATGGTGATTTCTTTTCTTCATGATATTGTCATATTGAATGTAATATAAATCCAAATTATTTGTTACAGCTTCAACTGTTTTCCTTTTTCAATTGACACAATATTAATCCAAAACCGTGCCCAACATCCAAGTACCCTCAAATATATGCAATGGTTTGGACACGGTGAATGCATAAGTTCCGTGACCAACTTGTATACTGGTCACGGTATAAATATAAAATTCGTGACCAATTATCAATTTAGTCACCGTGTATTTCAGCATTTTGTGACTAATGAGCAAATTTATCATGGTTTACAGTGGAACCCGTGACTAATGAAATACTGGTCACGGTGGATTTAATTATGTAGCCAAGAAATTTACCGTGACCAAATGGTACCTTTTAGGCCTTGCAGCCTTTAGTCACGATTTCCTGAATGAAATACCGTAATGTAGACCTATGGGCCGGTATATTACCGTGGCCAAAGGCCATTTTTGTATTAGTGTTGCAGGCGTCTCATCACTTCTTTTAATCTTGCTCTAAAGTTTTTGCAGGCGTGTCGCCATTTCTTTCAATCTAATTATACAGTTTTAGCAGGCGTCTTGTCGTTTCTTTCAATTTCATTTTATAGTTTTCGCATACTTCTTGTTACTTTATTCATTTTGTTTCTACAGGTGAAAACGGTAAATTGATTTTCTTGTAAAAATAGATTCCTTCTTGGCCAACCATAGACACATCCAATTCTCCAAACTTTCTTCCCATCAATGATAATAAACTCATCTCTTGTCTTAATTAAATTTTTATAAAAAAATTTCTTTTTAAGTTTATGGTGGTTAGGTTTACTCCACAAGAAGATAAATCCATCATTAATTCCTGCTTTACTGTTATCCTAGAGTTTAATATCGAAAGAATTTTAATAAATGGAACAAACTTTTGGTACTGGGTGATGCAAAATTTTGCAGACACGTTAGAGAACCTGAATCGAAGAACAATTCAAATTGTTCAATAAATAGCAATGAGAGAGTATGTAGCGCTGTAAAAAATCATTTATCGAAGCAAGGGTCCTCACATGTCGGTAGAAACTGATACATGTCGTAGCATGTCAAAATTATTTATTACGTTCTCACTACTCAATATTTATATGAAGCAAGGGTAAGAAAGGATCGTTCCCACAAGGAGGTCTTGGTTATTATATGTATTCAAGTTCTTATGCAAAACAAGGGGGGATTTTTGAGAAGTATTTAAACTTATTTGAACTAAGTTAAAAGCTAAGAAAATGTAAAAGAAATTGATGAGATGAGATAATATTGGTTAAGGTTTCGTTTTCATTCAAAAACATGTTCTTGTACTAATAATTAGAACTGGAATTTTAATCTGTTATTGTCAAAAGCCCTAGAATACCTTGATCGCAAGAATATCCCGTTGATTTTCTAAAATTATCACACTTACATAAAACGACAGAATTGTGAATTCTACTTAGTGAACAACCTAAAATGTAAAAGCACAATTAGGTTTAATCCAATAAGTTTGTTAAGAGTTGTGAAATAGGCTAATCAATGCAATTGACATACCCGAGTAGAAAATTTAACAAAGGTCATGATTCACACGTGAGTACAAGAAAGTATCACGACAATCCGTAATCACACTATGCTGCTTGTATTCAAGGAATATCACTTTTGCGTATAATAAACCCTAAATCAGGTATAGATATGAACACAAATCGATTCAATTATGAACTTGAACAAATAGGTATTCAATCATACGTGGTGATATTTGAAGTGAATTATGCGTGATAATGTGAGACAAAACTAATATATTAATTCAAAGAATCATGTATTATGAAATTCAATTATTCCCTAACCAACACTAAAATTAACTACTCATAAATTGGAGTTCACAAAATTAAATTGAAAAATAAATTCCAAACCATAGAAGTCGAGAAATCTTTCCCAGGCGAACCTAAAAAAAGAAAGTAGGAGAGGTGAGAATAAAACTAGTTGAAAACTAGATATATCCCTATTTTGTTGAAGTTGCTCTTATATAGCTTCTCTTAATCCACCAATCCCACTTGGAATAAAATTTTTTCCTTGTAAAACACAATTTCTAAATATAGGTTTAACTCTAAGTCAAGTCCAAAACACTTGGCAAGCTTGCCATAGCCTAATAGAATAATCCCAAACAAACTCTAACCTGAAAAAAACCCCATAATCAAAACCCACAAAGTTACTATTTCAAACACTTCCATTCTCGCAGTTCATTGAGGACGCTCATCAAGCATATACCGTACAGTCCTGCTATTGATTCATTCATGGAATCTTGGTATTTTTAACATTTATCTATTCTCCTTCCTTGCAAACATCAATAACCCATTTATTCAAAATTCAGTCATCCAAGGAAACAACTTATTTCTTGGCTATTTTCTAGCATATAATCTCAGTCCAAGACCAACCAAACTCCTTCCAATTCATATCACCAGTTTCGTGTTTGTGTCGCATCAACAGTTCGACCACAACACAAGCTCGATACCCTTGTAGTAAATCAAACATACACCTTTCCATGACTGCTTAACTCTTAGAGCTTCTCCAATGGAATGTGTGTGAAGAAAAAAGTCATAATCCACATAGGATACACAAAGTTATTTATAAAAAATCATCTCCAACCCATTGATGTGAGGATGATGTGGAAAAATAAAAGTTAGACATCCTCTAGGTGAACCTCTAGTTTTAGAAGTTCGCTTAGAGGATGTCTTCCCATCCTAGTTACCATTTTATTAGTAAAATTACCTAAAAAATAAATAGAGAATATATCTATCAATAATTGAATGACATTATCTTGACATTTTAGTGCCATTTTTCTTATAAAACCCAAAAGGAAATGAACTTGAGGATAATTTTTTGGTCACGGGTTCTTACTATAAGATTCTACACTCCTACAAAAAATGAGTTTATTCTAAGACATATAAGACCACTTATCTACCACTTTGAAATCAGCCGTTGAAGATTAATGGTTGAAATTAAACTTTGTGGATGGTGAGGTTTCATATCTTCGAATGCGCTTATTTTTAGTAGGAATGTATAGATTTATAAAAAGAATATGTAACCAAAAAATTAGATTCAAATTCATTTCCTTTTGAGTTTTATAAGAAAAATAACATCAAATGTCAAGATAATGTCATTCTAACCATGTCAATTCTCATTTCCCATAAATGAATGACACATAATTGCATAAAAGTTACCAAAACTTATGGGTTGGAGATTAAAATTTTATATTCCCTATGTTTAGGAATTTATTCCCAATATAGTAAATAAACATCAAGAGGATGTCTTGAAGGTGATGCCACATGTGAAACAACCGCATTGAGAAACTCTTAGCAGCAACAATCTCGTCTGCCATGTTCTCGTCCAAAACCCATCTATTATTCTTCTCATTTGAAACTCACAAAGTCACCATCTCATGACATCAGACCTCAAGCCAACATCGCCTCCATTTTTTCTATTTGTTTCCCTGTATTTCTCATCATAGAAAAAAACTATTTCTTTATCATACTCTTCTTTTTGTTTCCTTGGTGATTTCGAAAATCACTTCAAATCCACAAACTCAGCCATCGAACCCATCGCTACAATCATCCACAAACTTTGAATAACCATGAACCCTCATCGTAAATTAATAGAAGTGAGCTCCATATTGACTGATTTTTCGTTTTCACTGCAACATCCACCCTCGAAACCCATAGTGACAGACCTCATCTTCTCTTTGTTTTTCTTAACCTTAACAGAGTTTTCGTTTGAAATTTAAACCCAAGTTATGACAAACTCAAGCAAACCCCATCATTGTGTGTCCTTCTTGACTTCAAAACCCATGTCCTAACATCTCTCTCAAATCGCGACAGTAAGGCCTTCTCATCTTCACTGTTTTCCCGTTCAACACCAAATCATACAGATTTCTAGCCGTCTCTCGTCGGCAATTCACCCTTGAACACTTGAGAGAGGAACTGAAATTAAAAGAAGCGAGGTTGTTATTCTTTCTTGCGACCTAATTTTAGTTTTAATTGGAGAAGGTGGCCCCAAGTAGAATGTGTATCCTCCTTTAGCACTTCTCTATAGAAGTTAGATGGTTTCCTTTTAGTAATTATTATTGGCTTCCGATAGTAGTTGACTCCAACATATCTTTATAGAACAGTAGGCCTCCCTCTGGTAATTCTCAATCCTTCCCGTAAAACTGGATGCCCCCTAGTAATTCTATGTTTACGACACAAGTGAGACTTGTGTGCTTCTATTCTTCGAGCTTTCCAACATCCAATGCTTCCAAACAATTCCTTGAGCTGTTATTTCTTTTCTTTTTCTTCTCATGCCTCCAATGTAATTAAAAAAACTCAAAAAACAAACATAAAATACGTAATTTACAAGAAAAATAGCAAATAAAACATAATAAATTGATAATAATTAAGTTGCTTTAGACACCTATCAGAAACCACCGTAAGTTTTCAGTTATTCAGTTACCTATAAATATTTTGTATTGATTTGTTCCAACTAAACTCTAAGGTGATTTTTGATTCTTTGTTGTAGGAGGGGATGGGGAAACACTGTATTTTTCTATCTAAAGGAAGTAGATTTCTATTTTATAACTATGAACCCGGAACTCAGACACCTGCGTGACCCGACTCCCCAAATTCTGATATAGACTAAGTCAGATAATGATAGGTTTTGTGGATACATCTCTCTGTAAACGCTCACGAGACACAACTCGTCCATTACCTAATGTTTAAATACTTGTTGCACATGCTAAGTGAGTTAGGGTTTAATTAAGTACCATAGTCTTCTTTTGTTATTCGTACTTTAATGAGTGTAATTTCTTTTGCAATTAATAAAATAACGACGATAGCATAAAAAACCAATATTAACTATTAAAGACCATATTTAAATCATTTTCGGGAAATTCAAAATTTTGATTAAAAAAACATAACGACACTTAATCAGTACATTCCATTGAATGACGCATAGGACGTTTCCAGAAAATTTTTCCGTATGTATTGTTTGCTTCAGAAATGTGCATTTTCATATAATTAGGCATTGGGAATTCAATCATTTTTGAGCATTCCATATTATTGATAGACACATTTTTGTGTCTGATTTGATCTCAAATATATGTATTGTTGGTACTCGATTTTGTATTATTATGGTTTTTATTTCTTTGTAGGTATTTTTGGAGAAATGCTAAAGGCACCTTCACATTGGATTAAGGCACCCACTTTTTAGATCAGGGCAACCACACACAACATTTTGAATTCAAATTTGGGCGGGAAGAGAATTTTTTCTTCACGTATAAAAACAGGAAACCTTGTACGAGATTTGGAAACAAGTTTTTTTTGGAAATCTTCTCAAGCTCTATTAGGAAAGAGTTTATTATAAGTATCATTCTCACAATAGAATCGAAAAAGGAAGGAAGAAGAGAAATCAAGAAGGAAGAAAAATCTATTTTTAGAATGTTTCTCATCGGTGATCTGCCAAGAATTACAAGATTTGGTTTTTTTTTGGAAGAGTAGTATATATACAAGGTATTAGAAGAGATTGGGGGAGTAGAGAGAAGATTGGGAGAGAGTTAGAGAGAATCCAGAGCTCGAGAAGAAGAGTACAGGAGAAGAAAAATTTCTGCTGCTGAAGGTGAAGACGAAGAACAAACTACATACACGAATTGTCGTTGATAGTGTCATAAAAGCCGTTCTTTTTCCAACATCCACAGAAAACCGTACTTCTTTGCCATACTCTTTTAGTCTCTTCTGTAACGGACAGAACTACTCATTGTAACGCTTATAAGCATATCAAAATTCCTGTGAGCGTTTCTATTACCATTGTAAGCATTTTTTGAGCAATGAAAGATTATTTTGAGTGTGTGTCCAATACAATGAGCTAATCACCATCACCGGGACGACATAGGAAGCTTTTTCTCCAATAATTAAGTGGTAACTTCTAATTTATCTATTTATTTCACAATTCTTTTATTAGTATTTGCCTTGAATTAGATGGAAAAAAATGGTTTTTCTCAAGTAGTTGTGTTTTCTTTTGATGGGTCATGCTTGGTTTTAAACTCTTGATGTCTCATGCTTACGATTTACAACTATTTTCTCAAAAACCTAACTTTGCCAATGATTTGATTTAACTGAATATAAGAATTGCATGATTTTATCACTTGAGTTATTGGTTAAAAGTGGAATCCTTAGTCCTGGTTCCTCCCATCACTTTTAAATCGACTTTACTTTAATTTGTTTTATTTTTTTGTTATTAAAGATTAGGTCTAGAAATCAATCTTCACAAGTCTGGCCTTTTTCCCACTACTTAAAACAACATCAATTATGTTTGGACAATGCTTGTTTTGGTGACCTTCTTCTCCATAGTGGTTGCACAAATACCTCTTCAATTTTCCTTTAAGTTTGATGTTTTTGCACATTTCTTCTACTTTTTCATCCTCTGTAGCTTTTACGATATCGTCTAGAAAATGTGCTTCTTCATAACAATTTGGATATTGACTTTACAAATACATAATCTTTTTTGTTTGTGATTCAGTGACCATTTTGATGCAAGAACAACCTACTTGTGGACACTGTGAATGCATTCATCCATGAAACATAATAGACAAACCTCTTTTGCTTCCATACATTATATTTGTTTTCCTTTGATTTTAGAATACATATTGACTGTATTGGTTGAGAATGCTTTGGGTAGGTTGTTTTTAAAAAAAATGAAATATTTTTGTGTGGTTTTATAGGAAATTATATAGCCATTATATTCAGTATCACACCGTTGGAAATTTCCAAAAAAATATATTTGTTGGCAATTTTCAAAAAATATATCCATTCATATATAAATGTGTGGTTTCAACGGAGAAATATAGTCATTGTGTAACACATGATATAGCCGTTGGACGTAATGTTCAAAAGATGTATTTTTTGGTACCCAACGGTCCTATATATACCCATTTCAAAATTACAACTTCTACACCACTAATATCCAACTCAAACTTTCTAAAAGATGGCTCAACCTTTTATTAATCCTGCAAAGTTTAACGTTTTCTTCTATTTCTTTCTTTCTTTTTTCTTTTTTTATGAAAAACAAAAAACTTCTCATACGGCTGTTTGGGTCAATTTTCATGCCTTAATGTTGAACCGTGGATAGAAAAACCTCTTCTATCCATTGGAAATATTCAGGGAACCCCAATTGTTGTTGATAAAAGTACTCTTGCGCTGGAGTATGGTTACTTTGCTTCAGTTTTGATAGATATGGATTTTGCTAAGCATACTCCAGAAAGAATTTTCATATTTGCAGGTGGAAAAGGGTTTTGGCAGTATGTTGAAGAAGAATAATAGAGATGATCCTAAACAAAATTCTGAACGTCCTCAAGGTCCAAAGCAAAATATAGAGCGTAAAAAATCAGGTAAGGGTAATAATTATCAGAATTCTGAGTGGCAAGTGGTTAATGGCAAGAGGAATAATAATAACAATAGTATTAATATTAAAAAAAAATTTCTTTATGAGAAGTTGGAAGAGAATGTTAATAAAACACCTAATGTTGAGAAATTATTAAATTCTAAGTAGGTAGTTACTTAGAATTATTTTGATGTCCTTTATAGTGAATTAGGTTTTAATAATGCTGGTGATAATGTTGTTGTTATTAAGCAATTAGAAGAGGTAGACTACGAAGATGGTTAGATTGGTACCAACTTTGCAAAAAACAAAAATTGGGAGATATTGACGTTGAGGATTTGGCGGAGAAGGAAGCTAAAAAGAAAACTGATAAAGAAGCAAATAAACAGGCTTCTAGAGAAAGGTTAGCTACTTTTGGAAAGTAAGCTAATTTGGAAACAACCTTAACTAAAGAAGGGGTGGGATTAGCTCGGTTAAGGAATCCTACTTGAATATGG
This sequence comes from Papaver californicum, assembly GCA_023531435.1. Lineage (NCBI taxonomy): Eukaryota > Viridiplantae > Streptophyta > Magnoliopsida > Ranunculales > Papaveraceae > Papaver > Papaver californicum. Next base: position 8,908,602 of record JAJJMC010020972.1, on the reverse strand, counting down.
AAACTGGTGGTTCTAGTTTGGGAATAATTTATGGAGTAAATATGTTTATAAATAATAAGGATTCTGTTCTGAACAAATCCTAAATATATAAGGAAACTGAATTGATGAGTAATGGTTTGGGGGTAAAGTTTAGTATGAAAATATTTGATTCTGACAAGGATCAAAAGGAGTCGGAATTGGATTTGGGATTAGACTTGGATAAACTTGGTAACAAGGCGCTCGGTGGGGTCTCTCCTATGGCTTTGAGGCATACTGCACTTAGCAAAGAGAACCAGGCTCAAGTTGAAGGTGTTCCTAATACCAAGAAGCAAGCTCAAACCCTATTATACTTCTACAAAATATGAAGATAATAAATCTTTGGTAGGAATTTATAATTTTGATTTGTATGCCATTTTCTCCAAGAGTAGACCATATAGAGTTAGAAATCATAAGTGGGAGATTGAGAGGAGTGGGTACTAGGCGTTGGTAGCTGATTTTGTTCTTTCTTTTTAATTGATGTTATTTAATTTGTTTCTGAGTCTTTGACTCTGAAATTTTTTGTAACTATAAGTTTTTATTTTTAATGAAATTTTTGACTTAGCAAAAAAATAATACAGAGTTTAACATAGAGGAATATTTTTCACTTTTTCGAAACTTGGTAGTATACTATCCTGCTAGGGGTCAAGAACGACTAGAAAATGGTTCGACGAGTATGAGTTTTTAGAAGAGTGTTTGTGGGGAAAAACAAATTGAAGGATAATTTAGGAAAAAATGGGGTGAGTAGGTGATAATTATCCAATCCTTAAACATTTGTACTGTTGAATTACTTTATTTAGATTCGAGAGATCAATCTGTACAATCCTGGCCTAAACCAAGCATTTGTCGTTCCAGTCTTAGAATAACAAACAGTTTTAACTTAAGAATACTAACCAACATAACTCAATTAACACAAACAAGTTAGATTATGTGAGCAGTTGATAAACTTTGAATACAAGCATCCTGAAAAATTTAGCAAAGGACATGTTCTATACAAAACCACGCCTAGTATTAACATTGAAAACATAAAAGCAAACACATAAAAGTAAACCAGGTACATACCTTACCCATATTCACTAATTGCATAAATCATTTCTTTGAAACTTGGGAAACGAACGGTATTACTATAGAATTTTCGGTCATCCAAGCTGAAATGCATATCCATGCATTTTTCAGTAACTTCTCTTTCGCTGAATTATTTCTTTCAAGAGTGGCCTGCTAAGTTTTCTTGTGGTTTTTCTTCATGAATAAATCCATTGAACCTCTAGTACTACTCTGGATTTTGAATTTTATCTTAGTCCCAATAACTGGTTAACTGCCACCACCTACACTGGCATCATTTTCAACTTCTCGTACCTCAATTGTGAGAAGCTTGATTGATCAAAGTTGATCGACTTGAATTGTTCTTTTTTTGGACTTGTTTAGTTGTTGTAAACTTGTTGTCATGTACAAACTTTTTTTTTTCAATACATTGAGCCTCTATTTATAACATAGCTATTATAACCACTCGACCTGTTTTCTGGAAGAAACAGTCGATGGTTGAGTAGTGGTGAAGTGGAGAAGGTGTTTGACAACTGCTCTCCACTTTGATTAAGGCTGAATAATCAGTTATTCAACTTACCACTCCTTTACTCAACTGCTGCTCGAACTTTCCATAATTTTTCTTTAGTGAGTGAATTATTGATAGACACATTTTTGTGTCTAAATTGTTCTCAATAATCAATTGTGTTAGTGCTCAATTTGTGCTTATTATGGTATTTTATGTGTTTGTAGGTGTTTTTGGGAATAAACTTTTATGGAAAATTGGCTCAAAAAGTTGATAAAGGCACCCAGAAAATTACTAAATACACCCACCAAAATTGATAAAGGCACCCAACTCTTGGATTAGAGGAACCCATTCCCTTTGAATTCAAATGAGAAAATGGAGGGAAAGTTACTTTACGTGAAGAAAAGAATCTGAATTTTACTGAACCAAGTTTAAAAGGAATTAGAAGGTGTTTTCAACTTCTCAAAGGACAGGATAATCAAAATACGTCATTAGTATTGATTCAGGCCGAGAAAAAAGGGTTGAAAACTTTTTTTATTGCCCGAAAAAAAATAAAGCTACAGGAGGAGATAAATTCGAGTTGGATTTGGTTTCGGGAAGTTGTTAAGAGTTCTTATCAGTTAGAGAAAGCTTATTAGGGTTTCCCACACCTATATATATCCAAAAGATCGAAGAAAAAAAAGGAGAGCTTCAATTGAAAAAAAAAAACAGGAAGAAAACATACTGCTACTGCTGAACGTGAAGAACAAGAATACGACGACGATTTCTTCAACTGAACAACAACGGATATCTTCACCTTTGCTATATTTATCTTCAGTTGCAACGGTTCCTTCAACTGAACAACAACGGATATCTTGAGAACAACAACGTTTATCTTCAACAGAAGCACTTTCTCATCTGTAACAGTGGAAACAATTTTCTGCAACACCATTACACCGTTGTAAACTCCCTGTTTTACACAAATTTCACTCTTATCATCGTTGTAAAGAATTTTTGAACCATGAATACATATTTTGAGAGTGTTTACAACATGAGGAGATAGACTCCATCACTGAGGAAAGGATGAAGCCATTTTTCCATGATTAATTGATAACTTTTACTAATTCTTTATGACTTTTGCATTTATTTTTCATTGAAATTATGATTTTTCTTAATTGATTGTAATTTTATTTGATGGTTTATGCTGGGACCTAAAGCTTTTGATGAGCCATGCTTGTGATTTATAATTGATATTTTAAAAATCTACCTTTGGAAAAAATTAGAGTCACTTATTTGAGCTAGAATTGTTTAGAATTATTATTTTTGGAACCAATTAAAAGTGGTTAATGGTGAAATCCATAACCTCAGTATTTGTGAATATTATTGTCATCTTTTGTGTATATTTTCTAGTTTAAAATGAGTTTTTAAATCTAAAATAAATCTTCACAAGTTCGATAGTTTGAAACCTATTTTACCACTATTCTAAAACACATCAACTACTGCACCACATGTCGTAGACCGCCAGAACAAAACCCTAATGAATATCCCACATTTATGACATTTGATGTCTCGTGTAATTTTGTAGTATTAAGCACTACTGATGTCAAATCAATTGAGACTTGCTCAATGGGTCTCTTGACTAAAGACTTGTCTTGATTGACTAAGTGATGAGTCTGTCTCGCTTGACTAGACTGATGAGCCTGGAAAACTAAACTAAAATAAATATGTCTTACTTGACTAGCTGATGAGTCTGTCTCGCTTGACTAGACTGATGATCCTAGCAAACTAAAATAAAATAAATATGTATTGCTTGACTAGATGATGAGTCTAGCAGACTAAAATAAAACAAATATGTATTTATTTGTGTATGAGGACTAGTGTGTCCATCTTAGTCGATTTTGTATTGACATGTTTATTTTGTAAAAAAAAGTGTATGTTGCTGAGCATGAAAAATTATAAGTGAGGCATCATACGAAGATATATGTGAGAGAGGCCTAGCAGAGCTTAGGGTTTTGAAACTTGTCAAAACCCTAATTTTCCAGATCAAATTATGCACGTGAAAAGAAGAGGGAAGAACGCCAAGTTGAGATATTTACGTGAAGGAAGAGGAGGAGCGTGCAACTTTTTTCTTGAAACAAGAGTCTCATGTTTTTCTCTTTGCACTCGGCCTCATATGTTGTGGGTAAAAGAGTAAAACGCTAATTTTGTTATGAAGCAAGACATCAATTTTTTTTAACAAGAAGCAAGACTCTCATATTTTACTCTTTGTACTCAGCCTCACATGATGAGGGTAAAAGAGTAAAAATTATCAAATTTGATAAGAAGAAAGTCGTGCGAACTTGGCTTTATTTTTGAAGGCATGCGAGTCTTGCCTTGAAAATAGTCACGCAAGCTTATCTGCTTGGCTAAGGTACACACATTGGAAGCAAGAGAGGTAGAGACGCCCCCCTCTTCAAAAATTAGGGTTTGAAAGTGTTTGGCCAGAAGGCAAGAAGCTCACATTTTACTCTTGTGCTCAGCCTCACATGTTGAGGGCAATATAGTAAAATACCAAATTTTAGTTAGAAGTATGATATCCACGCTTGACTTCTGAGTAGGCGTGCAAGCATGGCCTGAGAAGCAAGACGCACACGCAAAGGTACGGTGCGTTTGAAAATTTAGGGTTAAATTCCCTTTTTCAAAATTAGGGTTTGAAATACTTTTTGACACACTTTTGAAATGTTTATAAGTGTTACAAATTTATTTTCAAACCCTAATTTGGGTTTGAAGATACTTTTTGACATGTTTTTGATACACTTATAAGTGTTACGGATCTGTTTTCAAATTTTAATTAGTGTTTGAAAATACTTTTGACACACTTTTGACATGCTTATAAGTGTTGCAAAGCGTTTCAAAACCCTAAATTGAATTATTTTCACTCATTCGCATTAGTGTTCTCTTTATGTAAATGATTAATGCGACTAAGGTAAAAAATTTAGCTAGTATAAGCTATGAAATTGTGTCTGTCAAATAAGCTAGTATAAGCTAGTATAAACACAACTGTGGTACTTAAATCAAATAAATTCATATTTAGAGCTATATATAGGTATTTTAATAGGTTAATATTACTGATTTGAACATGAATATTAACATGGGTACTTTTTGGGAATTCAGCTGTGGAATATATCACCAAAATAATACTCAAGTTGCTCTATACTAATGGGCAATCCATTTAGGAGATTGAGGTTTTATGTAAAAAAAATCATAAAAACATCTGGGAATATTGTAAACCAGTATTGTTCTGATGATTTTGTATAGCAACGAATATTGATTAAATTCATCAATTTGATCGTGTATGTAGTTGGCCATACATACAGAGAGGACAGGGATACGCACCTGAGAAAGGGTAGCGATAGGCGCCTACTCAAGAATTCTTTTGCAGAATTTTTAAAGTTTAGTATTTTCTCAAACCCGGGTCTTGAGAGAAAATTTACTATTTTATCCTCGTCAAAAACCCACCATTTATAAAGAGCATTCACGAAAACTTCTGCACTGACACCGATAACCTGATTAACTGTATACAGCTGATCTGTTATGTAGATATATAACAATAAGCAAAGCAGTTGACGAATTTACGGCTTTAACCGCTAATGTTAATTGATATCGAATGAGAGATGGAACTGATGATGAAGTTGCAACGAGATCTATGGAGGAATGGCGAAGATAGAAATGTTCAAATTTCTGTTAAGAAGTTCATTTCAACATCATTTAGGGGATTGACTGAACCCGTTTTTGTTAATAGTTTTTCCACCACATTATGATACTCGCGCAGGTCATTGTACTATTCAGTGAAGGCGTTGATGAAAAATACCTCATTAATTAAAAAATAGTATTTTGACAATACACGTAAGTCGAATGATTTGTTGTAATTTCAATTTTTAATTTAATGAAGATTGTTTTAAATTAGAGCATTTTTTTATTCATATAAATAAACCACATTATATCACAATCCAAGTGTTAATTAGGAAACTAAAAGTACAGTAAACCATATTATATCACAATCCAAATCTTAATTATAAACCTAATAGCACACTTAACCATATTAATAATTTACATATCGAATCATGCTCATGGGAGGGATTTTGGTTCCAAATATCTCATTTGCCTCGAAACGAATGAACACGTACCCTCTTATTTGGAAAAAATCAGCCATCACCGCCTCGTCGTCATTATTATGATTCTTTCGACACGCTCTAAATGTCTAGCAGTTGTTTCCCATAGTGTATGCTTGACATTGGAGACTCGGATACATCCTACTATTGCCATTACCATTGAAACACAAGACGAACGTTCTCCAAACATGTGACCAAACACGACTTCCGGTTTCCACTAAGATTGTTTGTAGAATCATCATAATTCTACAAAGACTACACATACCAAATCGATATCTTCCTTAAGTTGTACGGTGGAGGCATGTATATGATTCGGCAAAAAGAGGAAAAAATGAAAGTTGATAAATTTTTTATCTGGTTCATAAAGAAAAGATAATCTTTATATAGGAAAAACTTGTTACGACTCTATATTTAAACTTTGTACAGTATACATAAATACCCGTTATGAAGTTTAATTTTTTTTTCAAAATCTTGTCGTTGATGTTAATTCAAAAAATAGAGTCGGTGGTTAAAGTTTTCATCTAACGAATGTAACTATTCGAAATTTAAAGATTTTTTAATCCAAATGAAAACTATATTAGAAGTTCATTAAAAGTAAAGACAACACTATTAATTTAAAACTAAAATATATATTAAAAAACTGAACTATATTACAAAGTTAGATTACTTCATGATCTTCCAAATCATCAATGCCGATTATATTCAACCTCTTCAAATTATTATTTTTCTTTTTTCGATAATATTTTCGCTCCTCTGAGCTAGGTTACTAGGATCCTTATCCATTGTTGCATTATCTTGTTCTTTTTGCGATGGATGAGACTTATGTTGGTTAAGCGACAAAATCTTATAGAACTAGGTTTTTTTCCTTTCTTAATCCTGATTCTCTGAAATACTCAAATATTTATGTATTTTGTTTATCGAGACTTGATTCATCCATCTGGCTTGAAGTACTCCCCCGGCCATCTTTTCTTTCCTGAGAATACCTTGCTTGCGATCATTCTTTCACCTTGTTTTTTTTTTTTTGAAGATTTGGTCCCTAAGGGCATCGCCAGCGAATCTCTCCATTAGGTATTACTTCGGTCCCATATTGGGTTGGTGTAAAGTCTTATATATGCTTGGAAATAAGGCACTATTTTGCTCGACAATGAGTTGATAATGAAACCTAGGATTATTTTTTCTCAAAATTTCATAACAAGCATCATACTTGAATGGTTGCACTGTAGCCTTTTATAATTTCTCTCAACCTCCTTGAATCGAAAAAATATAGTAAAAACAATAAATTAATTACTATTATCACCAATCGGAAAAACTTAATTCAAGTGCAGAACTTACCAGATCTTCATGTGAAGCACCGTTTTTACATTGCCGATATATAACATTAAGAATTGACACATATTCTCTCACGTATTTTTTTCTTTTTTGCTTTCATCTTATTTTTTAAGGAATTTGGGTCCCTTATGCAAAATTTTTTGTTAAGAAGGACAAAGACTTCATGAATATGTTTCTAACAATTTTATCGACACCCACAAAAACGAAAGCACTTGCAAGATCAATTTTTTGTTGTTGAACAAAATTCCTATTAACCATATTGAGTTCAATTAAGAGATGAGAATTTGAGTTGTAGAGGGATAAAAATAATCAAAGAAACTCAATTGACTGGGACAAATTGTGTTTGAAAATAAGAGTTTTTTACATAGAGAAAAAGTTTTTGACAAGATAATTCGAGGAGATTTGAGTGTAAAGTCAAGTTGTAAGAAGATGATTTTGAGTGATTTGAGAAGAAAAACTAGTTTCTACAAATAGACATTTTCATCATTTTTTTATATAGTTGGAGGGATCCTACGGTGGCCTTTAAGAATAATGGATGGCCGAGATCTGTAATAAAAAAAGGTCAAATAAATATTAACATGCTGACAGAAACTTAGTTTACGTAATTATTGTGAAGGAAACTTAGTATTCCTCTGATATGATTTACGAAAATTGAGTTTTCACATATTAAGAAAACTGAGTATCCGCTGTCCATTTCTTAGCTAAAATACGACACATATTTCTTCCCTTCGATAGATAAGTCAAATCTTTTAGCTACATTATATCTAAAAAAATGTGTCATAGTACTTACACTTGACTAAATGTAGCTAAAGTCAAGTGAAAATGTAACCGCAGTATTTGGCCTAACCTAGTTAACTCTCTGTGCCTCCTCTATCTCACGATCAGATTCAACCCCCACCACAACTCCATCTCTAATAAAACTAACATGTGCCTCCATTATCTCACGATTAATACCCACCACAATTCTATTTGTATCAAAACTAACCGCACGTTTATAAGAATGGAAGATTTGATATAAAATGTAATAGAGATTTGATGGATCTATAACTCTATAAAACTCTAATCTTAGAGTATTTCATCATGGGTTTTCTGTATTTTTGACCTATAACGATGATTTTTCAAATTAGTGTTCTTATTTTCTTCGTCATCTACTTTTAATTTGTTCTATTCTTTTCAATAAAAGCAGGAAAAATAGGATTTCGTAGTGGCACAAAAAAGAAGACCTTAAGATTAAGATGCAGAAGAACTCGATGAAAATGAAAAAAAAATAAAAAAGAATATATATATATATATAGTGTTCTTACGTGTTTTTTTTTGGAATCTTTTGATGTTTGAGTTATATTTTAATGGAATAAAGAAGTTTGAGTTATATTTTAATGGAATAAAGAAGATTCATAGCTTTCAGACTAAGTCATTCTCCTTTTTTTTTTAATTTATATTGTTCAATATTTCTGGGTACCAAGGTTCGACCGATCACACAAACTAAAGCGGTTTTTGAAAATATCTTTGCGCCAATATAAAACCAACCCAGAATTATGACTAGGTCACTAGTTTTCCGGTAAAACTGGTCGATTCAATCCGGTTTTGATATTGGTGCTTTATAACTTGGACGGACATAGTACTTGACTACTAGTATAGTGAAGTTTTTATCTACTCCGTGTATACCGAATTATGTGTTGTGTCTGCAACAATAAAAATACTAAAACAGAAGATGTTAACGTTAAAATAAAATCTTTAAATTGAAACACTGATTTGCACTTAAAGGACGTCACTTGCTCAGCAAATTGTCTTTAACAAAATAGTCTATGGGTACTCCTCAAGAATGAGAGATGTTATACCCCTAAGCGGAGATGTGTCAAGGATAGAACTGTCCGTTATGATTTGTATAAGCACAATACAAATCACCCACTCAACAGCAATAGAAGAAGGAAAGAACTAAACAAGCAAAGCAAGAAGAGGGGAAAAGAGCTAGATATAGTAATTTTCTCTGGGATGAATTAGAATGAAAATTATGAGGTATTTTATAGGCAGAAATCAGAGACTGGTAGTAATGGAAATTGATGACAATTGATTCTCAATCAAATCCGTGCATGGAGCGCGGACATAAGAGACAAAACGGAAAGAAAACCGGCAGAATTCAAAACAACCATTACTGCAAGAGAAAATTTTTGGTAAGTAAAATATATTCCGCCGGGTCAGACGTCCCCCCTATTAAGACAATTTATTTTTATATTTAAATTCATTTGGAAAATATATCAAAAGAATTTTGTCCAAAAAGATAAGTCTTGGTAGACCCACACCACACCACACCCGAACACGAGCCCGGCTCGCCCGCCCGGTCTACCGGATGGACGACGACGGCGGCGTGCGTGCTTCGGTGCGAAGCACCGTGCGTGAGTGAAATGTGTGGTTGCACCAACTAGCCCATTCCCTAAGTCCTCTGATTTGATTTTTAATAGTGGTAAAATAGGTTCGATTTTCGGACTTGTGAAGATTTAATTTCTAGACCTAATTTTTAATAACAGAAAATAAAGAGAATTAGAACAATTTGATTTTAAAATGGAAGAAGAGAAACTAGGGCTAAGATTCCACCATTCACCAATACTTCAGTGATAAGATCTAACAATTCTTATTTTCAATTTAATCTAAATATGCCAAAGATAGGTTTTTAAAAGAAAAATTGTTAATCAAGAGCATGAGACATCAAGAGTTTAAAAACCAAGTATGACCCATCAGAAGAAAACACAACTATTTGAAAAAAACCATTTTTTTCAATTTTAATTCAAGCAATTAATAATAAAAGAATTGTAGAATAAATATAATTAAAGTAGAAGTTACCACAATTATCTGATGAACGGCTTCCTCCGTCGCCCCAGTGATGGTGATTAGCTCATTGTAATGGAAACACACTCAAAATAGACTTTCATTGCTCAAAAGGTGCTTACAATGGTGAAAAAGGAGTAACACAGAAGAACATAGATGCTTATAAACGTTATAGAGACTGTTCTTTGCGTTACAGAAGAAAGAAAAGAAAACAGAAAAGAAAAGACGGATTCTGGACGTTGTATCTGTTTAAATGAATGACGGTTTAGAGGTGTAGCATGTTACTCTTCTTCTTCTTCCCAGCAGCGTAAGTTTTTTTCTCCTGATTTTTTCCGGTGGCTCTAACTTGTGATTTCCTCTCTTCTCTTCGATATATATAGGGTTAGTAAACCCTAATAGGTCTTGTTAAACGATAAGGACCCAAAGAACAAGTCCAAATCACTCTCAAACTTACGTGCAAATCCCAAACAGAATACAACTTTGTTTCCAGCTCAATTCATCCCTGTGTGGAAATTTTTCCGGCTGAAACGCGTCTTGTGACGTGTATTAATGTTGTTTAGATTGTTGAATTACTTTGAGATACCAAGTACACGTTTAGAATCCCTTAAAACTCGAATACAAATCAACACAAAAGTTTTCTCACGTATCTTTCCTTTTCCCTCCATTTTTGGTTCCAAATTCAAAGAAGGGGGTGCCCCCAATCCAAGAGTTGGGTGCCTTTATCAATTCTCACTGGGTGCCTTTAGTAATTTTCCAGGTGCCTTTATCACTTTTCGAACCGATTTTTCCGTAAATGTTTATTTAGCAAAAATACCTACTAAGACATAAAAAACCATAAAAAGTACAAAATCGAACACTATCAAAATAGATAATTGAGCGCAATTTAGACACAAAAATGTGTCTATCAATACCCCAAACTTACTATTTGCTAGTCCTCGAGCAAATCTACTAAAATAAAATCCTAACTCACTTTCGCAGGAATCGCAACTACATTTAGCATATGTAATAAGCCGTTAAACCCCTGGTGTCCCTAGTGGACGAGTTTTGTCTCGTGAGGGTTTACAAGAGGTATACCCACAAAACCTTTACTCCAGATTTTAGCAACTCGTGAACGATTAAGGATAGACACTAAACAAGCTATTTAGTTGGCTTACTCAATTCTTCGGCTATGGGAATCATTACCCTATATGAGTCCAGTTGATGTACACGAGTGTTTACTCAAGCATACTAAAATTCATATATATGACAACAGAGCTCTACTCAGATAACCGTTCAACCACAAGATTCATATGAAGGTTGCACGTTTGGCTAAGGTGAACGGTGTTTCCCATATCTGTCTGAAGGTCAGTGCCAGGATGAAACCTAATGAATTGAGATACGCACCCACTGGTCTTAAATCTAATACTAATATCGATTCAACTGGTATATACACGTGTTCCAGCGATCGACTTATTGAAAATAAAACAATAAATGTATTGACAACATGATTGGATCAAATTGGATGCAAGCGCATGGTTCTTATCAGCATCTTACATGATAGTTCCCATGGATCCTGCGTTCCACGCTTGCTTAGGCGAAGGAAACAGGGAGAACAGACACATATTGTTATCAAAGTGTCAATATTCTTTTTTTTTTTAAATAAAATGCAATAATGGGACTTGATCTCAAAACACTCTATTTCATCCTGACGGCGATAACAATTTGATACTGGGACCCACCAAATCACTTAGAGAAACACAAAATTGCAAAAGTAAAAACAGAAAGTGATATGGTAGAGATAGACTCTGAGATGTGGTGACGACTACATGTTATTTCTAACACCTGAAATCTGTCATTTTATGAATAAACCATTTCATTGGGCACACCAATTCCTATAGAAAAAAAGCTAAGTTTCCATCTACCTAGAATGGTTAGTGTCACCCTGAAGTGTTCACAAGCTTCTAAATTCTAGAGCTTTATTATTTCACTAAAAAGTTTCTCCCTTATCCCCAAACTTAAATCAAACAGTGTCCTCAATGTTTCGAAATAAAGAGCAGTACCAATAGATAAGTAAAAAGAGGAATAACGAGGTAAGTCAGAAAGATAGTACCTGAGTGAAGCGTAGCAATCCTTCTATGGAGAATAAAATAAAAAGATAAAAACCTAAAATCCTACAAATATCTACTAATATACAAAAACAACCCTGATGGTCAATCAGAGTAAGCAGGGTCTTCCAGAGGGACCTCCTCAACATCACCTGTAGGAAAAGGCTCTAAAATTGGTTTTAATCTCTGACTGTTAACCTTGAAAGGATTTCTACCATCTTGAGTCTCAATCTCAATAGCACCATTAGGAAAAATAGTGCAAACAACAAATGAATCGGTTCACCGAGAGCGTAACTTCCCGGGGAATAGATGCAACCGAGTATCATACAAAAGAACTTTTTGATCTGGAGAAAATAAATTTCTTAAAATATTTCTATCATGCACAAGTTTCATTTTGTTCTGATACTCCCTAGCACTATCATATGCATCTTTTTGAATCTCTTCCAACTCATTGAGCTGGAGCTTCCTGTGAGCTCTTGCTTTGTCAAGTGAAAAATTAAACTGCTTTACAGCCCAATACGCTCTATGTTCTAACTGGACAGGCAGGTGACATGCCTTGCCAAAAACTAGACGATATGGTGACATTCCAATGGGGGTCTTAAACGCGGTACGGTAAGCCCATAAGGCATCAGTAAGCCTCAACGACCGGTCTTTCCTATTAGGATTAACTGTTTTCTCTAGAATACGTTTTATCTCCCTGTTGGAAACCTCTACTTGACCACTATAGTCTGTGGGTGATATGGGGTAGCTACTTTGTGGGTAATACATATTTCTTCATTAAAAGACTAAACGGTCGATTACAAAAGTGTGACCCTCCATCACTAATTATAGCCCGCGGTGTACCAAAACGTGCAAATATGTTATCATTCAAAAACTGGACCACAACCTTGTGGTCGTTTGTTTTACACGAAACCGCCTCTACCTACTTAGACACATAGTCTACGGCGACAAGGATGTAAAAATAACCAAAAGAATTAGGAAAATGACCCATAAAATCAATGCCCCACACATCAAAGATCTCAATAACTAAAATAGGGTTCAAAGGCATCATATTTCTACGAGAAATGGTTCCTAACTTCTGGCATCGCTCACAAGAAACACAATAACTTTTGGAGTCTTTAAACAACGACAACCAGTAGAATCCACACTGCAATATCTTAGCAGCAGTCTTCTTAGCACTAAAGTGAACCCCACAAGCGTGATCATGACAAAAGGAAATAATACTGGACTGGTCACTCTCAGGTATACATATCCTAATAATCTGGTATGGACAATACTTAAACAAGTAAGGATCGTCCCAAAAGAAATGCTTCACCTCAGCTAAAAACCTAGAACGATCTTGTTTACCCCAGTGTTGAGGCATTCGACCAATAACAAGATAATTCACTATATTCGCAAACTAAGGTGATTGGGAAACAAAAAATAGTGGTTCATCGGGAAATTTATCCCTCACAGGAGGAGAATCATCTGGGGAATCCAAAACAAGTCTAGACAAGTTGTCTGCTACTACATTTTCTGCACCCTTTTTGTCTCTAATTTCTAGCGAGAATTCTTGTAACAAAAGGATCCATCTAATCAATCTAGGTTTAGTATCCTTCTTAGACAGAAGGTACTTCAAAGCAGCATGATCGGTAAAGACTATAACCTTATAACCTAAGAGATAGGATCTAAACTTGTCTAAGACAAAAACAATGGCTAACAGTTCCTTCTCTGTTGTGGTGTAGTTCAGTTGGGCATCATTCAAGGTTTTGCTAGCATAGTAAATCACATGAAGTAATTTGTTCTCTCGCTGACCTAACACAACACCAATAGCATAATCTGAAGCATCACACATTATCTCAAATGGTAGGTTCCAATTAGGTGCCTGGACTATGGGGGAGGTAGTGAGTAAAGTCTTAAGCTTCTCAAAAGCCTATAAACAAGCATCATCAAAGGCAAACTTAACATCTTTTGCAAGCAAATTGCAAAGAGGTCTAGAAATCAAGCTAAAATTCTTAATGAATCGACGATAAAAACCTGCATGCCCTAAGAATGACCTAACATCTCGTACAGTTTTGGGGACCTGTGATAGACACATTTTTGTGTCTGATTTGATCTCAATTATATGTATTGTTGATACTCGATTTCGTATTTATTATGGTTTTTATTTCTTTATAGGTGTTTTTGGAGAAATGTTAAAGGCACCCTCACATTGGATTAAGGCACCCACTTTTTGGATCAGGGCAACCACACCCAAGATTTTGAATGTCAATTTTGGTGGGAAGGAAATTTCTTCTTCACTTAAACAATGAAAAAAGGAAACTTAAATTGAAATTTGGAAACTAGCTTTAAATTTGGAAATTCCTTAACTTTGGAACCTAGAATTATTGGGAAAGAACTATAAAAGAGAAGGAGATCAAGTTGATTCCTCTTATAGCAATCAAGAATCAAAATCAATCGAAATCAGGAAGAAAATCTATCTTATCGGGAAAGAATTTTCACAAAATTTTTTGGAAAGTTTTGAGAGGATTAAAGGAAGTTTTGGGTGATGGTAGTATAAATAGAGGATGCTAGACAGTCCAGAGGAGGAGAGACGAGAGGGTGAAGCTTAGAATCAAAGAGAACATCGTGAAAAGAAGTATACAGACGAAATATTGCTGCTGCTACATCACCGGAGAAGAAGAACAAATTACGCCCAAGAACCGTCGTTCATTACACAACAGAAACCATACTTTAATTCAAACCGCATCAGAAATCTACTTCTTGTTGCGTATTCATTCGAAATACCTTCTGTAACGGTGAGGTGTTCACGGCAACACTTATAAACGTATGAAAGTGTCTGTGAGCATTTCTATTCTTATTGTAAGCAATTTTTGAGTTATAAAAATGATTTTTGAGGATTTTTCCGTTACAATGAGGAGCTAAACTTCATCTTTGAGGCTATGGAAGAAGCTACTTTTCCAACAATTATGTGGTAAGTATTTAATTAATTTATGCAATTTATTTATGATTAATTGCCTTGGTTAAAAATTGATTTAAAAGACTTTTGTTAAGTAATTATGATTCCGTTAGATGGTGCATGCCTCGGCTTAGGTCCCTAGATGCTCCATGCTTTTGTTATACAATTGTTGTTTTGAAAATCTATTTTTGTAATGATTTAGAATCAAATTAAAATGTTTTAATTGCATGATTAAAATTATTATCACTTTGAAATTGGAAAATAGTGGAATCCTAGCCTCAGTTTTCTCTCAACCTTATAAAAAATATTTGAGTTTTCATACTTTTAGTTTTAGAAATTAAATTTAAAATCAATCTTCACAAGTCTGAGTAACGAATCTTTATTTACCACTTTAAAATTGATGTCAACACTAATGTCAAATGATGCAAGCACTCATCAAAAGATGACCCAAATACTGAAAAATTATCCATAAAGACCTTCAAAAACCGTTCTACCATGTCAGAATATATGCTCATCATACAACGCTCAAAAGTAGCGGGTGCATTACACAACCCGAAAGGCATGCGTCTATACGCAAAGGTACCAAAGGGACAGGTAAAAAGTAGTTTTCTCTTGGTCTTCTGGGGCAATAACAATCTGATTATAACCAGAAAAACCATCTAGCAAGCAATAGTGGCTATGTCCAGCTAATCTCTCTAGCATTTGGTTGATGAAGGGAAGGGGAAAGTGATCCTTCCTTGTGACCTTGTTCAATTTTCTATAATCAATACAAACACGTCACCCCGTGGTCACTCGGGTTGGGATTAATTCATTGTTATCATTCTAACTACAGTGATACCTGATTTCTTGGGGACAACCTGAACGGGGATGACCCACTTACTGTCTGAAATTGGGTAAATAATACCCGCATCTAACAACTTAAGCACTTCAGTTCGAACTACTTCTTTCATATTAGGGTTAAGTCGACGTTGCATCTCCCTAGACGGTTTTGTATCATCCTCTAAATGAATATGATGCATACAAACAGTAGTAATTATTCCCTTAATGTCTTCTATGGTCCACCCTAAAGCTTTTTTATTATCTTGAAGCACGGTCACTAGCCTATTTTCCTGGTTACTATCCATGTCGGATGCTACAATCACACGAAAAGTCTCAGATGGGCCTAAATACACATATTTCAGTATCTAGTAGTTGTTTAAGGTCCAACTTAAGAGGCTATTCTAAATAAGGAATTAGGGTAGACTTAGAAACTGGTAGTTGTTCAAACTTAGGTTTCCATCCATTACTAGTGTCTAAAAAAGGGGCTGACTCTAATAAAGCATTCTCCTCATTGATTATACTATCATGATCAAAATAAAACCCAAAGTGGCTAGGAATTTCTCTAATGTATCTTCTAACAAAATGTTTGGTAATGACTCCTGAACTAGTGTTCCTATCATGTTCACCTCTTCAGTGCACGTGTCATCTAGCTCAGGTGGTTGCCTACTAATGTTGAAAATATTCAGCTCAATAGTCATATTACCAAAAGATAAGTTCATAATACCATTTCGACAGTTAATGATCGCATTGGATGTCGCTAAAAACGGGCGACCTAATATCACAATTATCTGATTCTCTGGGTCAGGGATATGTTGGGTATCAAGGACAACAAAATCTACTGGATGGATAAACCTATCGACCTCAATAAGAACATCCTCTATGACAGCATGATGAATTTTCACAGACCTATCAGCTAACTGCAATGTCATCTGAGTAGGTTTCAAATCACCAAGTCCTAAATGCAGGTGCATATGGTACGGAAGTAAGTTCACACTGGCTCCTAAGTCAAGTAACGCTTTCTCAACACGGTTTTTACCTATTGTGCAAGAAATGGTCGGGGACCACGGGTCTTTGTACTTAGGGGTTGCATTGTTCTGAATAATTGAACTCACATGACTAGCTAAAAAGGCTTTCTTTTGTACACTAAGCTTTCCCTTTCGCGTACACATGTCCTTAAGGAACTTGACATAAGTAGGAATCTGCCTAATTGCGTCTAATAATGGAAGGTTTATCGTGACTTGCTTAAAAACCTTCATTATGTCATTAAAGTTGGATTCCTTCTTAGTTGGTGCTAACAGTTGTGGGAACGGGGCTCTGGGAACAAAATCCGGCTTATGAGGGGCTACCTCCGGCTCTTTAGAGACTTCATCAGTTTCTTCAGCTACTGGATCAGAGGGGTGAACTACAGTATGTTCACTTTCAGGCATAGTTACCTTGTTTTCTACGACTTTACAGTTCCTAAAAGTTCTAATTGCATTCACATGACTCGGTGATTTCTCACCGGAATATATTTCATGAACTCTTCTGGGATTGGGTTGGGGTTGACTAGGAAGCCTACCTTTTTCTCTTTCTCTCAAAGACTCAGCGATCTGACCAACCTGGGTTTCTAAATTAGAAATAGCCTGACTATTAGCCTGAATAATCTTTTGATTTTCTCGTAAATTCTGGTTGACAAACTGCTGGAAATCTTTAGTATTCTGAGTCAATGAGGCAACAGACTCAGCTAAACTCATTATCGTCTTATCTATCAGACTCTGAAATTGTGCTGGTCCAGAAGGATTCTTAGCATAACCAAAACCTGGGGGAACCTTAGAATTACTAGACTGACCTTGACTCTGGCCCTTAGACCAGGAAAGGTTAGGATGGTTTCTCCAACCAGGGTTATAGGTTTCTGAATAAGGGTCGAACTTCTGATGATTATAAAACCTAGTGTTATTATAAAGAGCATGGGCTTGCTCTTCAACAATCTGTCATTCCCAAAATGGTTTGGGCTCAATACTACTAGATTGACTAAGTTCTAAAGCTTCTAACCTTTTCGATATAGCCGCTATTTTGGTATCCGATTCAAATGATCCTTCTACCCTATTAACATTCCTTCTACTTAGAAGAATTTTTTTCTGGGGCTCCCTACTATTTTCCCACTGTTGGGTTTTCTCGGTGATTTCATTCAAAAATGTCATTGCGCCATCGACAGTTTTATTTTTAAACCCACCTGTGCATAAAGACTCAACCATGATTGTTGTCGAATAATCTAAACCCTCGTAGAGGATCTGAACTAGCCTTACTTTTTCTAAACCATGATAAGGACATTGGGATAATAAGTGAACCTTTCTAAATACCTATATAAAGATTCTCTCTCTTGTTGAGCAAATGTGCAAATCTGCTGCCTAATAGATGATGTTTTGTGTCTAGGGAAAAACTTCTGGAAAACGGCAGATGTAAGTTGTTCATAGGTTTCAATTGACTCGGAAGTCAAACTATATATCCAAGATTTGGCTTTGTCTCTTAGCGAAAAAGGAAACAGTCTAAGTTACAATGATTCATCATCTAGGTCATTGATCCTGATGGTACTACATATTTCCTCAAAATCCCTAACATGGAAATAGGGGTTTTCATTTTCTTTCCCTAAGAAGATTGGGAGCATCTGTATGGTCCCGGGTTTCAACTCATAGTTTGCTTCAGTATCAGCTAACTTGATACATGATGGACGAGAAGTCCTAGTCGGGTTCAACAAAGATTTTAAAGTTGCCATCGCTGGCACTATCAAAGGAGTAACTTCTTCACACAAAGTCAAGTTTTCAAAATCAAAAACAAGGCCCTCAAAAGAAGAGTCTTCGAGGTCCTCATTTCCAGGGACATAACTACTAGGTTTCTCACTAATCAAACGACCTAGAGCATCTCTTTTCCAAGTCCGCTTAGAGAGCGGTCTTGGTATATACTAAATAAAAACTAAAAAAATAAATCCTTAACGGAAGGAAATTCTAAACAATCACAAGCGAGGCTGACTCAACCAAATCAAACCTATTAAATCTAGCAAACAAAAAGCATGATGGCTCCACTTAGATTGTTTCTAGACCATCTTCTATTCTTTCGAAAGGAAACTAGTTACAGTTTTATCAAACCTCTTAGAACGATCCGAATTAGATTAAGTCGAAGAGAAACAGGGTAAGCTCTAAGGAGCTTTGATAACCCTGTCTCTTTGGCACTTTTCCCTGGGTTACAAGGCGACTCTAATCAACTTAAAATAATCTTCTTGAACCTTGAGTTAGGCTAATAAAGTAACCAATACAGTCCTTTTAAAAGAGTTTCCTATAAGCTCGTTACCCTATCGGTCTCTTTCTAGTCAAAATTGTAAGGTTTAGGTTCGCGTTTAATAACGTGTTCCTAAAGCGGGCAAGAAGGAAACGGTGATGAAATCCGAGTCCTTATCTTATATGGCCAGTTCTTGCCCTTTACTAGAAAATTAAATTCGTCTTCAGTTCCTCAACATATATGCATATGAAGGAATACAGTAAACTCACTTGCAGTGGATTCGTGGGTTGATCGAGTCTTACCTCCCGTACCAGACGGGGGATGAATCGGTTGTAGTCGACTCAGGCCACCGACTCCTGTGTCAGTGTGTGAACCCGAGGGGCCGAGACAATATTGTAATTTCCGTCCTTCCCTGTAGCAGTTTATATTTAATAATACCCTTCCGTAGGATTTAAAAATAAATAAAGTGTCCAAATGTCCAAAAAGAAGTGTCCAAAATAAAAAAAATTACAGAAATAATTAAAATCCTAATACACTTTTCTAAAAAAAACAAAAACAAATAAAATCTAAAATAAAATAAAATATAATTAAGAAAAATCTTCGTCTTCTTTTTCGTTATTTAAGCTTTAGCTTTTAACTCCAAGTCTTTATCTTTAATTCCAAGTCTTTGGCTCACTTTCTTTTCGATCCAAAACCAAAACCTGTAGCAAAAAGATAAATACTAAAAGAACGTAAAATAGAAAAAAGTTAAATAATAAAAATAAAAATAAAACCTAAAAATAAATCTAAAACTCTAAATCTAAAAACATATCCGCGTCGACGGCGCCAAAATTTGATGTGATTTTTAATAGTGGTAAAATAGGTTCGATTCTCGGACTTGTGAAGAGAATTGAAACAATTTGATTTTAAAATGGATGAAGGAAAACTAGGGCATAATATTCCTCCATTCACCAATACTTCAGTGATAACATCTAACAATTCTTATTTTCAATTTAATATAAATATGCCAAAGATAGGTTTTTAAAAGAATAATTGTTAATCAAGCGCATGAGACATCAAGAGTTTAAAAACCAAGTATGACCCATCAGAAGAAAACACAATTATTTGAGAAAAACCATTTTTTCAATTTTAATTCAAGCAATTAATAATAAAAGAATTGTAGAATAAATATAATTAAAGTAGAAGCTACCACAATTATTGGATGAACGGCTTCCTTCGTCGCCCCAGTGATGGTGATTAGCTCATTGTAATGGAAACACACTCAAAATAGACTTTCATTGCTCAAAAGGTGCTTACAATGGTGAAAAAGGAGTAACACAGAAGAACAGAGACGCTTATAAGAGTTACAGAGACTGTTCTATGCGTTACAGAAGAAAGAAAAGAAAACAGAAAAGAAAAGACGGATTCTGGACATTGTATCTGTTTAAATGAATGACGGTTTAGAGGTGTAGCATGTTACTCTTCTTCTTCTTCCCAGCAGCGTAAGTTTTTTTCTCCTGATTTTTTCCGGTGGCTCTAACTTGTGATTTCCTCTCTTCTCTTCGATATATATAGGGTAAGTAAACCTAATAGGTCTTGTGAAACGATAAGGACCCAAAGAACAAGTCCAAATCACTCTCAAACTTACGTGCAAATCCCAAACACAATACAACTCTGTTTCCGGCTCAATTCATCCCTGTGTGGAAATTTTTCCGGCTGAAACGCGTCTTGTGACGTGTATTAATGTTGTTTAGATTGTTGAATTACTTTGAGATACCAAGTACACGTTTAGAATCCCTTAAAACTCGAATACAAATCAACACAAAAGTTTTCTCACGTATCTTTCCTTTTCCCTCCATTTTCGGTTCCAAATTCAAAGAAGGGGGTGCCCCCAATCCAAGAGTTGGGTGCCTTTATCAATTATCTCTGGATTCCTCTAGTAATTTTCCGGGTGCCTTTATCACTTTTCGAACCGATTTTTCTGAAAATGTTTATTTCTCAAAAATACCTACAAAGACATAAAAAACCATAAAAAGTAAAAAATCGAACACTATCAAAATAGATAATCGAACGCAATTTAGACACAAAAATGTGGTCTATCATCCTCTCCCTCACACAAAAGTGTGTTGACCCAAAGGGCCATTCTCAGATGCAAATTTCTTAGTAATATGGAGAGGCAATATCTTTAGTTTCTCCTGTGTGAGACTAAAGGTTTCATTCACAAATAGTGAAAATGAGCTAGTGTCCTTACTGACCCCTTGGTCGTAAGTTCCAATTAGTCCAAGACCAAAAACAAAACACATAAAATAGTTTTCTCTAACAATCCCCCACATGAATGAAAACTGATGAAAATCAGAAATCAAAAAGCGAGAAATACCACTATAGGCATTAGGTGTCCATAAGGTCTTGAACCTTTGCTTAGTGAGAAATTACCGGAACTACTTGATGGACAGTGAACGTGATGCCTTGAAATGCCATCATTTGGTGTAATTCATCAATAACTTCCACGCGTGATATCACTCTAGGCGTTGTCAAGTTCGTGTCGTCGTGTCCATTTTGGCCTTGGACGTATCCCGTTTCTCAGAATGATCTAGAGAATCAGCTCAATTCTCATCGGAAGCGACCCACTTACACATTCATATAAGTGAGTTCCATCAAGAGTGTTTACTGCTACACCACACTTCAATCATAAATTGAAACTATAAAACCCATTAAGACTTAATAAAAAGTCATCCTTCCTATGCAGTCACACTATCACGTCTACACCATAGGGAAGGGACAGAGAATGAAATTCTATAATAGTGTTTCCGTTAACCCACCATAAATTAGTTGTCTCATTCAAAACCTTGATCTTGGGTTCTCCAGTCAGCAAGGTTGAGTATCCTTCATGGTAATTTGATATAATGAGCTTAAGCCCCATCCTCTTTGATGCATTACTAACTATCTCCTTGGACAAACCTTTCGTCAAAGGGTCCGCGATATTCTCTTTAGACCTCATAAAGTCAAAAGAAATAACGCCAGTTGAGATTAGTTGTTTCAGAGAATTATGTCTTCTACGAAAGTGTATAGACTTCCCATTATAGTTGTTGTTTTTAGCATTAGCAATTGCAGCTTGACTATGATAATGTATATATATAGCTGGCACAGGCCTATGCCAGAGAGGAATGTCTTCTAAAAAGCATCTTAGCCAAGCGGCTTCCTCTCTTACTTTATCTAACGCAATAAACTCTGATTCCATAGTGGATCGAGTTATACATGTCTGTTTGGAACTCTTCCAAGATACAGACCCACCTGCTAGAGGGAAAACATATCCACTCATAGACTTAGACTCTTCTGAGTCTGATATCCAGTTTGTATCACAAAATACTTCAAGGACTGCAGGGTATCTCTCATAATTCAAACAACATTTCAAAGTGTACTTCAAGTACCTTAGCACTATAATAAGTGCATCCCAATGCTCCTGCCCCGGATTACAGGTATACCTACTCAACCTACTCACAGCATAAGCAATATCTGGTCTCGTACAATTCATCAAATACATCAGACTTCCTATAACACGTGCGTATTCAAGTTGTGAAACTCCATTACCCTTATTCTTTTTGAGTATACAACAAGGATCATAAGGAGTGCAAGTAGGTTTACAATCAAACTGATTATATTTTTTAAGCACAGATTCAACATAATGAGATTGACTAAGACTATATCTATTAGAATATCTTCTAATCTTCATCCCTAAGATCACATCAGCATGGCCTAAGTCTTTTATGTCAAAGTTCTCATTGAGCATGTTCTTTGTGGAATTAGTTACATCCATGTTTGTACCAAGTATAAGCATATCATCAACATACAAGCATACAATCACACAGGCATCATTCACAAGTTTAGTATAAAAACACTTGTCAGATTCATTGATTTTAAAACCACTACAAATCATTACATGATCAAATTTTTCATGCCACTGTTTAGGTGCTTGTTTCAAACCATACAAAGATTTTTACATTTTAAAAACTTTTTTTTCACAACCTTTCACTACAAATCCCTCAGGTTGGTCCATGTAACTTTCTTCAACTAATTCACCATTTAGAAAAGTTGTCTGTACATCCATTTTATGTATCTCTAAGTTATGAATGGAAGCAATAGCAATTAGCATCCTAATGGAAGTAATTCTCGTAAAGGTGAATAAGTATCAAAGAAATCGACACCTTTTTTATGTTTATAGCCTTTAACTACTAAATCTAGATTTGTATTTTTCCATAGTTCCATCTACCTTACGTTTCCTTTTGGAGATCCATTTACAACCTATGGGATTACACCCTTGAGGTAAATATACAATCTCCCACGTCCCATTCAGTATAATAGAATTCATTTCACTAATGACAGATTATTTCCACCATGGAGCTTCAGAAGAATCCATGGCTTCTCTATAAGTTTGTGGATCAGTCTCATCTAAGCATGTTATGAAGTTTGGCGGAAAATATTTTTTTCAGTTCTAATCCTTTTACCTTTTCTAGGCTCAAATTCAACTTCATCTTCCTCTAAAGGTAATGTGTGACTGGTCGAAGGGACATCTAGGGGATCAACATATATCATGCAAGAATCAGATTTCAATGGAAAAATATTTTCAAAGAACACAGCATCCCTAGATTCCATAATAGTATTCACACCAATTTCAGAAATTTCAAAACTTACAATGCAATGGTATGCTCAGGATACCCTATGAAGAAACATTCAACAGTTTTGGGTCCTATCTTGGTTCTCTTAGGGAGAGGAATGAAAACCTTAGCCAAACACCCCCACACTTTAAATTATGCATAAGAAGGTTATCTACCTTTCCGTAACTCATATGGATTTTTGTATGATCCTTTAAAGGGTACTCTGTTCAAGACATAGAAAGCTGAGAGGATGAACTCCCCCACAAGTTTGCAGGTAACCTTGAACTAATTAGCATGGCATTTATCATCTCCTTAAGGGTTCGGTTCTTCAGTTCAGCCACACCATTATATTGTGGTGAATAAGGAGGGGTTACAGAAGAACAAGATTTTAGAACAAGATCGTCTAGCATATGAAAACTCAGGAAAAACAACATCTTTGATTGCATCTTTTGAAATACTTCCCACTGAATTTTTCTGGTATGTCAACATCATTTTTAGCCATTGTTATAGAAGAAGTTTTATTGTGTTAAAATTGTTATGTCTGCAACAATAAAAATACTAAAACAAAAGATGTTAACGTTAAAATAAAATCTCTGAATTGAAACACTAATTTGCACACAAAGGACAGAGCCACCTTCTCAGCAAATTGTCCTTAATACAATAGTCCGCGGGTACTCCTCAATAATGAGATATGTTAAACCCCCACAACGAAGATGTGTCCAGGAAAGAACTGCTCGTTATGATTTCTATAAGCACAATACAAATCACTCACTCAACGAACTCAACAACAATAGAAGAAGGAAGGAAATAAACAAGCAAAGCGCATAGCAAAGCAAGAAGAGGGAAAAGAGCTAGGGATAGTAGCCTTCTCTGGGATGAATTAGAATGAAAAATTCAAAGGTATTTTATAGGCAGAAATCAGAGACTGGTGGTAATGGCAATTGAAAATTGATTCTCAATCAATTCCGTGCATGGAGCGCGGGCATAAGAGACAAAACGGAAAGAAAACAGGCAGAATTCAAAACAACCATTATTGCAAGAGAATTTTTTTGGTAAGTAAAATATATTCCGCCGGGTCAGACGCCCCCCATATTAAGATAATTTATTTTTATATTTAAATTCATTTGGAAAATATATCAAAAGAATTTTTTCCAAAAAGATAAGTCTTGGTTAACCCACACCCACACCCGAACACGAACACGAGCCCGGCCCGCCCGACCGACCGCTCATACAGACGGCGGCGGTATGCGTGCTTCGGTACGTAGCACCGCGCGTGTGTGAAATGTGTGGTTGCACCAACTAGCCCATTTCCTAAGTCCTCTCCCTCACACAAAAGTGTGTTGACCCAAAGGGCTACTCTTAGATGCAAATTTCTTAGTAATATGGAGAGGCAACATCTTTAGTTTCTCCTATGTGAGACTAAAGGTTTCATTCACAAATAGTGAAAATGATCTAGTGTCCTTCGTGATCCCTTGGTCCTAAGTTCCAATTAGTACTAGACCAAAAAAAAAACACATAGAATCATTTTCTCCAACAATCCCCCACATGAATAAAAAATAGATGAAAATCAGAAATCAGAAAGCGAGAAATACCACTATAGGCAATAAGTTTCCAAAAGGTCTTGAACCTTTGCTCAGTGAAAAATTACCAGAACTACTTGATAGACAATGAACCCGATGTCTTGAACTGCCATCGTTTGGTGTAGTTCATTAATAACTTACACGCGTGATATCACTCTAGACGCTGTCAATTTCGTGTCGTTGTGTCCATTTTGGCCATGGACGTATCCCGTTTCTCAGAATGCTCTAGAGAATCATCTCAATTCTCATAGGAAGCGGCCCATTTCCATATTCAGATAAGTGAGTTCCATCAAGAGTGTTTACTGCTACACCCCACTTTAATCTTAAATTGAAACTATAAAACTCATTAAGACTTAATAAAAATTCATCCTTCACATGCAGTCACACTATCACGCCTACACCATAGGGAACGGACAAAGAATGAAATTCTATGATAGTGTTTTCTTTAACCCACCGGAAATTAGTTTTCTCCTTCAAAACCTTGATCTTGGGATCTTCAGTCAGCAAGGTTGAGTATCCTTCACGACAAGTTTATTTAATGTGCTTAAGCCTCATCCCCCTCGATGCATTACTAACTATCTCCTTGGAAAAACCTTTCGTCAAAGGGTCCGCGATATTCTCCTTAGACCTCACAAAGTCAACAGAAATAAAGTCAGTTGAGATTAGTTGTTTCAGGGAATTATGTCTTCTATGAATAATGTGTATAGACTTCCCATTATAGTTGTTTTTTTAGCATTAGTTATTGCAGCTTGACTACCACAATGTATAGATATAGATGGCACAGGCCTATGCCAGAGAGGAATGTCTTCTAAAAAGCATCTTATCCAAGCGTCTTCCTCTCATGTTTTATCTAACGCAATAAACTCTGATTCCATAGTGGATCGAGCTATACATGTATATTTGGAACTCTTCCAAGATACAGACCCATCTGCTAGAGTGAAAACATATCCACTCGTAAACTTAGTCTCCTTTGATCCTGATATCCAGTTTGCATCACAAAATCCTTCAAGGACTACAGGGTATCTCTCATAATTAAAAAAAAATTCAAAATGTACTTCAAGTACCTCAGCACTCTAATAAGTGTATCCCAATGTTCCTGCCCCGGATTACAAGTATACCTACTTAACCTACTCAAAACATAAGCAATATATAGTCTCGTACAATTCATCAAATACATCAAACTTCCTATAACACGTGATTATTCAAGTTGTGAACATATCTATGTTTCCACAGACGTGCTTGGTAGCACCAGAGGCTACCCACCAGTCTCTCACATTGGTTACCAAATTAACTTCAGACACCGTATAAGAAAACTCGTTCTTGATGTTTTCAAGTAATTAACATTGTTTTTCTTGTTATTAGAGTATTTACGTTTTTTACAGTGAATTGCCATATGGCCAGGAATTCCACAAACATAACAAGCACCATTAATTTTACCAATGCCAGATTTAGGTTTCTGAAACATACCTTCTTCTGAGGACTAGGCTTAGGGTTGCGTTTGCTGCTCTCACCCTTTTCAGTATTGGAAGACTTGTGTTCAAAAATTACCTGAGCCTTGTTGGACATATCCCTTGCAGAAGATATGTTCTTGTCTTTGGAACACAGTAACTCTTCCACTTGAATCTTCTTACCCAAATCAACCATACTGACTTCACCAGTTTCATGTCTCAATCTATGTTTGTATTCGGACCAAGAAGACGGTAATTTCTCAATCACAACAGACACTTGAAAAGTTTCATCTATCACCATGCCTTCAGCAAGAATTTCATTGATAATATGCTGAAGTTCAAGGAATTGATCAACCACAGATTTGTCACTCGACATTTTATATTCCAAGAACCTAGCTACCAAGAATTTCTTACTTTCAGCAGTTTCAGCTTGGTATTTTGCCTCTAAAGCATCCCATAAATCAAAAGCAGAAAAATTCTCCTTTGAATTGTAAAAATCATATAGTGCATCCTCTAAACAATTCAGGATATGGTTTTTAGCCATATAGTTCTGTCTAACCCAACTGTCCAATTCCCTTTCATTTCCAGCATTATTCAAACTCTCATCAAAAGATTTCAGAATAAGATCATCTAGCATATGAAAACTCAGGAAAAACAACATCTTAGAGTGCTATCTTTTGAAATCCTTCCCACTGAATTTTTTTGGTCTGTCAACATCATTTTTACCCATTGTTACAGAAGAAGTTTTATTGTGTTAAGATTTTTGTGTCTACAACAATAAAAATACTGAAACAGAAGATGTTAACCTTAAAATAAAATCTCTGAATTGAAACACTAATTTGCACACAAAGGACAGAGCCACCTGCTCAGCAAATTGTCCTTAATACAATAGTCCACGTGTACTCTTCAAGAATGAGAGATGTTATACCCCCACAACGGAGATGTGTCCAGGATAGAACAACCCGTTATGATTTGTATAAGCACAATACAAATCACCCACTCAACGAACTCAACATCAATAGAAGAAGGAAGGAAATAAACAAGCAAAGCGCATAGCAAAGCAAGAAGAGGGGAAAAGAGCTAGGGATAATAGCCTGCTCTGGGATGAATTAGCATGAAAATTATGAGGTATTTTATAGGCAGAAATCAGAGAATGGTAGTAATGGCAATTGATGACATTTGATTCTCAATCAATTTCGTGCATGGAGCGCAGACATAAGAGACAAAATGGACAGAACTCAAACCGCCATTACTGCAAGAGAAAAAATTTGGTAAGTAAAGTATATTTTGCAGGGTCAGACGTCCCCCTATTAAGACAATTTATTTTTATATTTAAATTTTTTTGGAAAATATATCAAAAGTACTTTGTCCAAAAAGATAAGTCTTGGTTGACCCGAGCCCGAGCCCGGCGCTTCGGACGGCGGCGGCGTGCGGTGCGAAGCACCGTACGTGTGTGAAATGTGTGGTTGCACCAACTAGCCCATTGCATAAGTCCTCTCCCTCACATAAAAGTGTGTTGACCCAAAGGGCCACTCTTAAATGCAAATTTTTTAGTAATATGAAATGACAACATCTTTAGTTTGTCCTATACGGGATTAAAGGTTTCATTTACAAATAGTAAAAATAAATTAATGTCCTTAGTAACTCCTTGGTCAAAATTTTAATTAGTCCAAGATCAAAAACAAAATGTATAAAATCATTTTCTCCGACATTACGAGGACACGAAACATGAATCTTGTCTATTAACAAACCTTCTAAAACTTTAGTTTCCAAGAAACGAACCAGATAGCTTATTATTTATTCATTCAGACTAACAAACCTCAAGGCCCCACCCTTGAGGAAGAAAAAGCACACAACAAGATTAACACCGAAAGTTGAAAAGCCAGATAACACAAAAACAACCAAAAAAAGAGCGGCAATCCTAATGAAAAAATAAATAAATTACTAACCCAACCATGAAAGCAGAAACATTATATGGGGATTGTGTTTTCTCCTTCCTTTTTTTTGTTTACTGGCCAGCATTGAAAGCTTCAACCGGGAATGTCTTGGTGACACCAGCGAGACTCTTGAAATGAATCTTCCCGGTAGGTTGATCATCCACGGTAATTTCATTAACAGGTGGCCATAACATAAACTCCTTTGCTTTTACACCTTTAAGTTTCTTGATCCTTTTCTTTTCAACAAGTCCATGAATTTCAACATCATAACTCACAAGTTTACTAATCATCTTAAAATTATGCTCAACTTTTTTCTCTTGTTTAATCCACATATAACCAGTAGTTTTAACAAAGCCAACTTCAATTACTTTCTCAAGTGGAAGTAAACCAAGAGGAAGTCCAAATTCTTCGAGTATCGATGTTGCCATTTTTAATCCTTCTTCATGACCTGTCTTCACTATTCCTCCTTCCTTCTCTGCCATTAATCACTCTTCTTGATTCTTCTTAACTTAATAAAAGAAAAAAAAAAGTGAGTTGTTAAGTTAAGGAAAAAGAAAGTGAGTTTATGTCATTTATAAAGGTGCAAATGTGCAATGTTTTCATGTATGGTTAAATATGTATGACAAATTCAATAGCCAAAACCAATGTTATATTCATTGGAATTACCATCTTATTTAGGGGGGTTTTCTTATGTCCATCATATAGCTATAAGCCTGCAATTTTGGGCACCTCCTCCGATACTTGCCACTTGGTCACTGGTTACCTACTGGGTTTCATTTAAGTTGTCTAAAGTATACACAAGCCGTAAATTATGGCTAAGTTCATATCCGATATTTATTTTGCCATTTCCTTTAGCCACCGGAATCTTTTAAAAACCGTGGAAGACTTGCATAAAAAAAAAAAAAAAAAAAAAAAAGACAGCCGTGGAAGACAAAAAAAAAAGTAATGCATAAACGGAATGACGCGCAAATGATGTTACTGCCCTTAACATTCCATGGAAAGTTACAGGTAAAATTAAAACAAGTAACTGAACAATAAACATCAAATATTCTCCACCCAA
The DNA here is from genome assembly GCA_023531435.1 of Papaver californicum. Taxonomy (NCBI): domain Eukaryota; kingdom Viridiplantae; phylum Streptophyta; class Magnoliopsida; order Ranunculales; family Papaveraceae; genus Papaver; species Papaver californicum. The sequence continues at coordinate 8,879,010 of JAJJMC010020972.1, read as the reverse complement.
TAGGAAACGTAATATTGGAAATGGAAAATCCCTAACAAAACTAAACTAACAGATAATCTGAACTGTACGGTTTCATTTCAGTACTAATTACCAACTAACAAGACCCGACTAGAGAGATAATCAATCAAGAAGATTCTGGAGGTGTGATTGCAGTTGTGGAAGAAACTGGAAGGAGGGAGAATCGAATCTATGTCTTTGAGAGATTTTCTCTTCGTTTTCATCAATTTGAATTTCCCGCCAGTAGTGCTGTCACCAGTGAGGGGAAATTAAAATTTGGCGGGAAACAGACTAATTTCATTCTGGATTTCAACTTTTCGTTTTCTTCCCCTAATCGATTTCACGCCATTAATACCTTGAACAGCTGACGTATCCGAATCTGGCGATATTTTCTTCTTTGCTTGATTCTGTTTTGAGTTTGAAGAGATGAGATTAGCAGCAGGTAGATTGGAGATATCAGTGAGACCTTTCTTATTCTTAACTAGGCCAGCAGTTTTTTTGGAGCTTGATGATTTTTCTGATTCAACAAATTTCATGGAAGTTTGACGTTCTTCACCAGGAGGAAGACTTTGTTGACAAGATCTATGAATTTGGATTGAATCAATTGACCATTCATTCCATCGGAGAGTCGCAAGGTCTTTTTTAATCTCATCTGGATTAATTAAAGCAGGTGAAGATATATTCTCTTTCAGTGTTGATCTGAATGGTGATTCCAGTGTAAATGTTTTCAATTCCTCGACGAGGTCAGTCTAACAAATTAAATTATATAATATTAATCCATCAAAACTTATACACAAATTTAATTTCAAAAAATTGATGGAGATCTTACCCTGGGAACTTCCAGTTTCAAGAACCCATGCATGCTCATTACCTGTTACAGAGAAATCCAAAATCATATCAAAGAGATTTTTAGCTTTTGTATCATTGTATGCCAACTAAAAATGCTGGAATCAAACATAAGTCTCTAAAAATTGATCAGGTTTTCGAAACTGGAAACCAACTAAAACGTGAAATCCATGTTTAGATCTCAAAAAGAAACTCCAGATAAACATCAAATCAGACGAGTGTGCAGATCAACATTGAACAGATTGAAACAAACTGGTTAAGAATACTCCACTACAGCTTTAAATACAGAAAGATCGCCATTCAAGTTAACCTAATCAAAAGAAAAGAAACGAAATCGAAGCAAAAAGAAACATCTATAACTAACATCTTAGCCATTACGTTAAATCAGAGAAAGATAATATCAACAAAGAAGAGATTGAAAAATTAATACCTGGTTAAGATGTTGCTTATTGAGAAAATGTTGTTGAGGATTCTGAAAGAAATCGACATAGTCTTCTAGACTTAATGACCGCCTTGAAACCCCTGCCATTCTTCTTCAAAACTAAATTACGTATCTCAGACCCAGAATTCAGTACCACCTGATTTCAAAATTCAAATGATGAACAGCCCCTTTAGATATATGTAACCAGATTTTCTTATAGAATGAATGAATGAATGACTAATTACTCCCCCTCGCCGCCTCTCTCTTTATGGACCACAAACATAATCCTGTATTGCTTCGGCCCTCTATTTTGAAGCCCAACTATTTCTGTTAAATCCGTGTAACTTGCAACTAGAAAGTTCTTATATCAGCCAGCTCGCTCCATTCTACATGCATCCAAAGTAACCGCTCTTTGATAAAAATCTCAAATTCGCCGCTTAACTAAATGCTTTTCTATTCGGTACATGTAGTTGTGTAAAATCTAACTATTTATATTAAATCATTTATTTTTAAATAAAAGATAAATAATTAGACTAAGAGCAATCACAGTCATAAGAGTAAACCAAACGACTAAAGAATAAAATTTTTACTTTTTGGTCCGTCTCAAATGCAACGGGTGCACAATTAAATTTGATCAGACGTCGTAGCGTCTGGAGTTGGGCGCACGGCTAGGTAAACGCCTGTTGAAACGGACGTACGCCTATGAATATGTTTGGGTGGGGAGGACATTTGGTGAACGTTCGATGTGAGGCGTAACCTAAAAGAACGTCTGATGATAGACGCACCCCTAGATGCACGCCCCAGAGTCAGGCACTTTCTTAGCCGAACGCCTGATGGGGAGGAATCATAGCCAAACGCCCGTCATTTTTCTACACGTGCAGCTGGTACGTGTTTCAGTCGAGACAGGCGCACGCTTAGACATGCGCTTGAAGCATCAAGCGCTTCCCTAGCCGAACGCGCGTCTCACCAGGCGGAGGGCTGGGTGAGCGCCTAATGTAGAATTCAAATCAGTTAACGCCCCATTCAAATCGGTTAAAGCCTGATGTTTAGAATACCCAACAAAAGCTAAAAGAATTAGTAACGAATCAATTTAACGCCCTATTCGAATGAGTGAACGCCTGATGTTTAGTTTCTACATAACAGACTAATTCGTTATCATGTAAAGCAGTAAAGATATGCATGAACAGGTGCTTAGAAGGGTTTAGAAGTCAACACTAATTGAACTCATCTCACAAAGCCAACTAGCAGGTGCTTCATGAACAATTGGAACTTTCTCTGTGACGTAGACATAGACGCACGCTTAGAAGTAGGCTTAGAACCATGCGGAGCCATATACGCACGCTTGAAGTAGGCGGAGCTATAGATAGACGCCCACACTTAGGCGGAGACGTAGAAAGACGCTTGATTTGGGCGTTGATTTGGTTAACGCCTCTCATTGGGCGTGCTCCTACCGTAACGCTCCGCTGGACGCAATGTTGGGTGAACGCTTCATCAGGCGTAATTTTGGCTCACGCCCGATAAATGAAACGTAAGTCTAGTGTTACGCCTGCCACGAGACGGGGACGTAGCGCAACGTCTACAACGAGACGCAGACCTAGGTGCATGCTCGACTATAACCTCGTTTGGTCCAGTACTCTGACCATTTTTTATCGTGAAGAGTGTCGAAAGTGGACCAAAGACTGAATATACTCGCCCCACTAATCTTCAATTTGGACGGACCAAAAACCAAATATGGGTTTGGTCCGTCATTTAGTCCAATGACTGTGGTTGCTCTAAGAGCATAATAATAGTTGTAAAACAAAAGATATACGTGGTTCGGTATGATTACCTACGTCCACGGGGGTAAATGATTGATATTATTTGAAAGAGATTGAACTTATAAAAGAGATAAACTCAATCTCACCAGGTACACTCCAAATTACTCTCTCAAACTTGTTACAGCTTTCTCTCCAAATAGCATAACCTGCCTTCTCTCTTGGCTGAGCTTAGTATTTATAGGCAAAGGGTATTATACAACCAAACTTCAATGTTGGATGCTTGTATCTGAATTGCAGTAGTTTGCTCGGGAGTATGACCCGAATCTCTTGATGTCATTCCCGCGCCTTCTATGGTTTTTTTGATATGCTGATCTTCGTCTTAACTTGCTCTGGATATGACCCGAGGTGATAGTAGCTTCTTGTTCTTTCGTTAGTCACGACCCGAAGAGTGTACATCGATTCTTATCAGGTGCATTAAATACTTTTGATCACATCACGCATGATATGTAAGATCATTTAATGATTTGTCTCCCCTTTCAGACTTGACCTTTGATCTTCTCTTTTACTTTCCATGCGTCCTAACTTCTGGTTGATGTGGTAGATATTTTGTTTACCGAGTAAGACCAAGAAGTCCTCTTCAATGCTTCTCCCTCATCTTAGTATCATAATCCCCTCACTTAAGATGTTTACACGTGTCCTCAGATATTTCTCCACTACATTTTTCCCAGTTCTTTCCATCTGGACCGAGGGTACGATGGGAAGAAACCGTTAATCTTTTCTTTACCCGCCTACACGCCCCTTGGTAACCACCACATACTCCATCTTCTCTCCTCTTTTCACCATTTACCTTCAAGTGCCGGTTCTTTTTTTCCTATACCTCTTTCCTTTAAATAAGATAATAAACTAAATTCTCCCATTTACTTCTTATTCAACATTCTCAGCAATTTCAACCTCTCCTCTTCTCCGCCATTAAAGCTCCCCTGACATTCCTTCCTGAATCTTTTTCTTCATTATTTGCTAGATCGCCACCGTTACCATTGAAGTTGTTCCCCTACTTATCATCTCGGTTGTACTCATTATCAAAAATCATCGCCAAGATCAAGATCATCAATCACCGTAAAAATCAAATGGCAGATTAATCATCCTTCAGTCCTCCTCGCTCATCCTCGAACAAAAAGTATGTATCCTTCTTTGATGAGAGTTTTCATGTTCTTGATTATTTATTTCCAGCCATTGATCTTTCACATGATGCTCCTGATAAACTTTGCCATGTTTTCTCTGATCATCATATACGTTTTGTTGATCATGATTTTTCTGATTGTGAAACCCTTTTTTATGACTGTAGAAACCCTGAGAAGAAATCTGCCCCTAGAACCGCTGAGATGTCCGATGAAAAATTTTGTTCCTATCTCAAGAAGCAGTATGCTCTTCAGGCTTATGATATGGCATTGACAATACACGGTCAATTGGATCGTACGAAGTACCTTGAGTTTCCCCATCGGAGAACGCTACTATTATCACCAAGGAACAACTCTATGCAGGACTTAGACTGCCTCTTTCTCGGACGCTTATGTACAACGTCTTGTCTCGCATCGAACCGTTCGTGCCCTGGGACAGTATAATGGTAGCTGGTACCGATTTCTGGATGAGTGGGATAGACAGAGTAAGGGAAAGTTACAGATTCTCCTCATTCTACTTACGATCCTGCTGACGCTCAAAAGTATACTGTTCAGAGCTTTTTGGATAATTACAAAGATTGTACTCCCTCTTCGGGTGCCTTATCTGGGTTCTCTTTTGGGCCGGCTCGAAATGTTCCTCCTCTTAACAATGCTGAAAGGATGCTACTCGACAAGGACCCCGAGATGGGTCAGACGACCAACAGGCACTTGAGACGTACCAGCAATCATATCTGAGATAGAACACCGCTGGTTATCCGTGGAAATTTTCTTTTTGGGAACCGTCCTCCTCCTGAGAGCTTTGCTTATCATGCATCCTATGCACCTTGGGTGGTGAATACAGAAAAGGTATACCTTTGTTATCTACTCTTTGTTCTTGTTATCTAGTTTCCATTTGTTGATTCTTCTTGATTATTTTGTAGTCTTCTAAGATGAGTCGGAAGAGGAGTGGATCACCTCGAGGCGGGGATGAAGCTGTTAAGGTAGAAAATACCATTGTTTAACCTTTTAAGTACATGTACTTTGTCCCTATTTGGTCCCTTAACAGAATATGACACGCGTCTTCTTTATTTTATTGAGGGTGAGGTCTGTTGTGATTGAGGAAGATGATGATGATGAGCCTGAAGGTAGTCTTATTCCGAGGAGTTCGATAGGTTCGAGATGATGATGATGATCATGAAGGTGTTTAATATCTTTACTTTACTTGTTTTTATAGACTCAAAACGTTCAACTTTGGAGTCAAACTGCGTACGAAAGCACGTGCAACAAGAACCAATTGCTTGAGGCTGAAGTTCAAAATTTACAAGTTAGATCGCCGGGCATCAAGGTAATTTCTCCTCCAAAGTTTCTTCTTGTTGCCTTAGTAATATTGTAGCTTTTAGAATCCTGAGTGGTGACTGTCACTGCTAGCCACCATCGAACGCCTTCAACTTGATACCCGAGATGAATACATCAGACTCATGGGGGAAATCAAAGTCTTCAAAAGTAGAGTCCTCAATTTAAACCAGCGGGTTAGCAATAAATATGATAAAATAGATAGGCAAGAATATGAGCTTGAACTGATTCGTGAGTCGTCCCGTAGTCAACTTCTGAAATTAACCAGTTTGGGGATAGACGCACTAATCTTGAGGCCTTGAATCGTGATCTCTATGCTGATCGAGAAACCTTAATCCGATGGAATGAGATTGCCGAAATTATTCGGAAAAAGAATGAGTTAGATTCTACTCATTATGCTGAGACGAGTCGTCGATTAGATATTATTCGGGCAGAATAAGACAGTATCCAGGTTGCATATGACAGTCATAAGGGTGTCTTTCAAAATCATATGAAGACATGTCAAGCCGCTAAAAAAGATGATTTGGCCTTGAAATACAGCAAGCTTGATACAACTGTTATTGAATCGCAGAAAACCCTTAAGCTTAAATTTCATATTTTAGAAGGTGTTTTTGATTATTAGGTGCACAATTGTATCTCCTGCCATATTTTCCTAAGATAATTTTTCCTTTTGTGATTTCACCATCTCAGGGGGAAGTGGAGGATCTGAAGAGGGAGATGGAGTCCTTGAAGGAGTCTGAGAAAAAGCTAAAGCGCTTTGAAGCGTCTCTGGATGCTGATATGGCGAATCTGAAGGAGATGTTTTCTCGGGTCGGTACGGAAAAATAGCAGGCTCTGGATGATGTAAAGAGAGCCTTTCATGCACAAGTTGCTGGTCTAGTGTAAGAGAAGGTGCAAACCACCTTAAATAATCTGAGAACCAAGGCCCATGCCAAACGTTTTGCTTCTGCCTCCAAGCCTCCTACTTTTTGATGTTGATCTCCTGCTGCTGGTTCTTTCTTGATTTCTTGTGAATAATTTCTCTTACTGGATGTTGCGTCACCTTTTTAAACACTTGTTATTTTGGGGTGTTAAGTCACCATGATGAACTCGCTGGTTGAGGTTTTCTTGTTTTACTTTTTTTTTAATTTATCTTGACTTAGCTGTTACTTCTTTGTTATGCATGCCCCGTGTCCATCATGATTCTGTCAAATTCACATAATCACTCAGTTACTCCAAATATTCGATATCTATAACAAGGAAGATCATCAGGCACAATACCATGTCCCGATTCGGATATCTCATCGTCAATAATCCCTAGTGACGGGATATGTTAAGTCCACTAACTATCTTAGCATAGGGTCAAGATTACATTGAGACTTACCAATTTCCCAATTCGAATAATTTGTTATTACTTGGAGGGATCCCTCTCTCTTTCAATTCACCACCTAAGATAATCTTATGAGACCACCTGTGTTAGTCTCTAGGTGGCCCCTTTGATTCTGGACTCGTAGTCCAGAACCCCCAGGTCATCTCAGGAGAGAATCGTTTCTTGCCCCGAGTGCAAATTACCCATTTAACATCATGAATTAGTCTTTGGGTAACCCTTTCGACTCTGTACCTATCGGAGTCCTCAGATCACCTCAGGGGAGAATCGTGTCTTGCCCCGAGTACGAATGATCCAGTATGCATCATAATTTACCTCTTAAGGATAATACTGTTTTAGATGATTGATGTTCCATGGATACTCCATCTCCTTTCCATCGGGCTTGAGTAGCTTGTAAGCTTCTTCTCCTACCTTAGATAATATTGTGTATGGACCTCCCCACTTGGGTGCTAGTTTTCCTTCTTTCTCTCTCTCGTAGTCTGGGATCTATCTTAATACTAGCTTACCTGGCTGAAATTCTCTGGGATGAACCTTATTTTTACATTTTCTTTGCAACCTTCTCTGATAATTCTCCATCTTCTGGAGTGCAATTTCTCAGGCCTCCTCCAGGTTGTCGAGTTTGGCGAGTATCAAAAATTTCGTGAGATTCTTCATCCATGCTTCTGATTTAATGGTGGGGATCATTATCTCAGTCGGCAGAATTGCTTCAGTTCCATATGTGAGCATGAAAGGTGATAACCCCGTAGCTTCTCTCTTTGTGGTTTGATATGCCCATAAAACATTATGCAACTGTTCCCACCAGTCCCCATAGTGACCATCCAACTTCTTCTTCAAATAACCAGCTTTGATTTCTACCTAGCCATTGCTTTGTGGGTATATGGGTGTATATTTGCTCTTCCTGATTTGGTAAGTGTTGAACATTAGGTCTATGTTTGTTCCCTGCAACTGCTTCCCATTATCTAACATTATAGCGGCGGATATCCCGAAACGACAAAATGATATTTTGGAACAGGAATTTAAAGACATCCTTGTCCCGAATATGCTTTAAAGAAGCTGCTTCCACCCATTTGGTGAAGTAGTTTGTGGCCACGATGAGATATTTTCTTTAGAGCGTCCCTTTGTGAAGTGGTCCCACGATGTCTACTCCCTATTTTGCAAACAACCATGGGCTTAACACCGAGTTTAAGAATGTGGATGGTGCATGAATCTTCTTTCCAAATCTTTGACACTCCTCACATACTTTTGCCATATACTTTGCATCTTCGTGCATGTAGGGGCAAAAGTACCCCATAGTTTTTGCTCTTTGGGCTAGGTTCCTCCCTGAACTATGATTACTAGCGTCTCCATAATGCAATTCTGATAGATTTTGTGATATGGTGGTAAGAAAGGGTTTGTTTCAGAACTTGTGAAGATTTGATTTTTAGACTCAAATTCTAATAATTAAACTAGAAAACTCAAAACAAATTTGGTATCAAGATTATTAAAAAAAAACACTGAGACTCAGGATTCCACCATTAACCAATTAAAGTGATTCAATCTAATCAATACTCATGCAATTCTTTACGTTTAAAGTGATTATAATATGTTGCAAAAGTATATTTTCAAATTAACAATTGTAAATCGAAAGTATAAAACATCAACAACCCTAAGCTAAGCATGCTCTATCAAAAGAAATCACAACTGCTTAATAAAAATTCTTAAATTAATTTTTAATCAAAGAAAATAATCATAAAAGAAATTGCAAAAATCAATTAAAATAGAAATATACCACTTTTCTTGGAACAATGACTTCATCCGTCGCCTCAACAAAGGGATTTAGCCCTTCATGCTCAAAAAACTTTCAAAAGTTTGATACATGGCTCAAAAAGTGTTTAGAAGATGAAAATATACTAAAAAGAATATAACAGTGAATCTGCAACGCTGTACAGGCATTACAGATTAACCATTAGAGTAGAAGCTCAAGATAAATATTGCAAACTGAAGATTAACGTTGCAAAACAGTTGAAGAAACTGTGGCTGAGAGGTTGAAGAAACCGTTACCGTAGCCTCTCTTCTTCGTGTTCTTCAGCAGCAGCAGAGAAGAATTCCCTGAAGTGATTTTTTTTGCTTCTCTTCGTCCCTGAGCTCCCTATATAGCTTCTTATTTATACTACAACGACTAACAACTCCCAAATATTTGAGAATATCTTGTATTAATCTCAGCAGATCTTTTGGAAACTTTCTGCCAAATATCTCGGTGATTGATTCTGCTTCTTCTCTTGGCAGATAATTCTATTGATGATGTTTCCAAATTAGAACAAGATAATATTAATCTTCACCTTATTCCTCAGAGAACCAATTCATTATTCGAGTATCCGAGAATATCTTCTCTTTTTTTTTTTTTTTTTTTTACACAGACGAGATATTTTAGTTGTGTTTAAATTATACACATCTCTTTCAATTTAGGCAAGATTATATCTTGTCTTAAAGCCCAAAATTCCTTCCATTATCTCGATCACACTCTTTTTTGTGACAGAAGTAGTGTTTCCCGCCAAAATTCTATTTGAAGCTTAAGAAGAAGGGGTGGGCGCCCTAACCAAGGTATGGGTGCCTTTAACAATTCTTTGGGTGCCTTTATAACTTTTCGAGCTGATTTTTCCAAAAATGTTTA
>JAJJMC010020972.1:8855201-8869453 GCA_023531435.1 Papaver californicum | reverse complement strand
CACAATATTAGTACAAAATTGAGTTTCAACACTAGAAAAATTGGGAACAAATTAGACACATAAAGGTGTCTATCAAATTCTACCAGGATCTGGTGCCCTTGCTCTTTGCCTAGGCATCTAAGCAATGGCCCCAAATAGAAATGCTTGTATAGGATCCCATCCCGAAGCTGATAATTAACTGCCCTACTCTTGTTTTTGTTCGCTTGAATAGTGCTCTCATGTAGTTCTCCAGATTCGAGGTATCGGTGTATAGGCTCTCTCCATTCACCCGATTCGTAGAGTTTCGAACCGATTACGGATATTGTCTCCTTGTCATCTTCCGTCTCGGTTATTGATGGTGTGAGGACCCTCCCGACTCGAATTGCTTCCGTCGTTGGATCTTTTAACATTAACACGATATAGTCCAACACATCATCATGTCTGTTGTTCCTTCTTATAACTTTTTGTAGCTTGATGTTTGCTATTTGACTCATATAGTGTCGAGCTAGTTTTAAGTACTTCTGAAGACATGGATCCAGAGTCTGGTAATCCCCTTTGATTTGGCGTATTACTAGTTGAGAATCACTAGTAATCCTTACTTCTGTTAGTCCCAGCTCTGTGATAAGCCTTAGAATGTGGATTACTGCTTCATACTCGAGTCTGAAAGAATGAATTATCTTTATCCCCCTTTGGTGTTGTGAACACTACGCCTAACCCGGATCCATCATCATTGGAGGATCCGTTTGTGAGTACTTCTCATCTCTGCGGATAACAACTTTTGAGGAGTCCTGCTGATCTTTCATCTTGTTCTTCCATCCCGAGAATGTATTCTACTTCTTCTTCTTCTTCTAAGGGGAAATCTGCCAAAAAATCAGTTATGACCTGGGATTTAATTGTTGTACGCATCTCATAGAAGACATTGAATTTTCTAATTTTAGCTCCCCGTTTCGAGATTCGCCCCGATATGGAAAATTTATCTAGAACCGATTTGATAGTGGATTTGGTTAGAACCCGAATTCTGTAAAGTAAGTTCTTAGTTTTTGTGTTGCATTGACTAGAGCTTGGATCAACTGCTCAATTTTGGTATAGTTTCCCTTCGTTGGTAGCATGGTATTGCTGATGAAGTAAACAGGTTTCTCGTCTCCTCCTTCGTGTATGACTAGCACAACAATGATAGCATGAGCGTTAGCCCCAAGATATATTGTGAGAACTTCTTCAGGATCTGGCCTCTGTAACACAGGAAACTTCGCGAGATGTTTTTTGATCTTCTGGAATGCCTCCTCATATTCATCTGTCCACTTGAATTTATCCCCGTTTCTTAAGGTACTAAAAAAAAGTTTGAATTTGTCGAACGATCTCGAGATAAATCGACTCAAGGAATCTAGGCATCCATTTAGCCTCTGAACATCTTTTACTGTAATGGGTGATGGCATATCTCGAATGGCACGAACCTTGTCGGGATCTACCTCAATGTCGCTCTTAGTGATTATACAACCTAGGAACTTCCCAGACGTTACCCAGAACGTACACTTCGCGGGATTAACTTTAATTTTGTACTTTCTCATCTAATCAAAGATTCCCTTTAAGTCTGACACATGATTTACTGTTTCTTTGCTCTTGAATAGCATGTCATCTACATATACCTCAATGGTCTTGTGAATCCAACATTCAAACATATATTCCAAAAGCCTCTGGTATGTTGTCCCCGCGTTTTTCAATCCAAACAGCATCTTTGTGTAACAACAGAGTGATAGACATATTTTTGTGTCTAAATTACGATCGATTATCTATTTTGATAATGTTTGATTTTGTACTATTTATGGGTTTTATGTCTGTGTAGGTATTTTCGAGAAATAAATATTTGTGGCAAAAACGGCAACAAAAGTGTTCAAGGCACCCTAAAAAAGTTGCTAAAGGCACCCATCAAAAATGTTAAAGGCACCCACCGGTTAGATTGGGGGCACCCTCATTTCAAATTTTAAAACCGGAAATTGGCGGGAAGAAAAAGCTTCACGTGAAAATTTTTCCTGAATTGGTGTAAACAGAGTTTTAAAGAGTTTGGGGTAATTCTGAGTTACCCAAGTGAAGAAACAAGAAAAATAAGAGTAAACATGTCTGCACAGAGTGTTTCGTGCCGGAAATTTCGGTGCAAAATTCAAGTCACAGCCGGAAAAGAAGTTTATCTTCGTTTAGGATTGTCACGCAATTAGAGTTGGATTTGAATGGTTCTTTGCATCCTAATCGGTTAAGGATGATGTATTAGGGTTAGCTAAGCCTATAAATATCAAGAAGATCGAAGAAAAATCACAGTAGAGCAGCCGGGAAAAAAACAAGAGAAAAACCAATATTCTGCTGGTGGAAGAACACGAAGAACATAAGGCTGGAGAAAACTTTCGCTGACGCAGTCACTGAAGCAGTCTTATTTCTAAAGCGTCTGAAGTTCGTCATTTTCTTCTGTTTTCTTTTCTTTCTTCTGTAACGCAGAGAACACCTCTCTGTAACGCTTATAAGCATTTTTGTTCTTCTGTGTTACTATTATTTCTTCTTTGTAAACACTTTTTGAGCCATGAAATATTATTTTGAAAGTGTTTCCAACATGAGGAGCTAATCACCATTACTGGGGCGATGGAGGAAGCTATTTTTCCAATAATAAAGTGGTAGTTCTTATTTTATATATTTTTTGCAATTATTTTTATAATTATTTGCTTTGAATTAAAATTGGAAAAAATGGTTTTTATCAATTAGTTGTGTTTTCTTTTGATGAGTCATGCTGGGTTTAGAGCTTTTGATGTATCATTCTTACGGTTTACAACTATTATTTTGAAAACTTAACTTTGGCAATGTTTTGATTAAACTGAATACATGAGTTGCGAGATTTTTATCACTTGAAAAATTGGCAAATGGTGGAATCCTTAGTCCTAGTTCTTCCCATCAATTTTACATCAACTTTATTTTAATTTTCTTTATTTTTAGTTATTAAAAATTAGGTCTGAAAATCGAATCTTCACAAGTCTGAGTATCAAACCCTTTTTACCACTATATTAAAACCACATCAATTTTTGGCGCCGCTGCCGGAGACTTGTTTTTAGATTTGTTTTTAGTTTTTTTAGTTAAGTTAGTTTAATTAGATTTTTATTTTTACTTTGTTCTATTTTACGTTTCTTTGGGTATTTCTCTTTTTGCTACAGGTTTTGGATTTTGAATTGAAAGGAAATAGAGCCAAAGACTTTGGTTATTAAAGACTTTGAGTTAAAGTTAAACTTTAAGGACGGAAAAGAAGACAAAGAATTTTATTTTTAATTAGATTTTATTTGTTTAGAAAATTGTATTAGGAAATTTTTATTATTTATGTAATTTTTCTTTTATTTTTGGACACTTTCTGGACTTTATTTTTAACTTTGGACATTATTATTTTTAAACCCTACGGAAAGGTAATTTAAATATAAACTGCAACAGGGAAGGATGACAATTACGATATTGTCTCGGCCCCTCGGGTTCGTACACTGACACAGGAGTCGGTGGCCCGAGTCGAATACAACCGATTCATCCCCCGTTTGGTACGGGAGGTAAGACTCGATCAACCCATGAATCCCCAAGTGGGTTTACTATATTCCTTCGTATGCATATATGTTGAGGAACTGAATAAGGAATTATTTTTCTAGTAAAGAGCAAAAACTGGCCATACAAGATAAGTACTCGTATTTCATTATCGTTTCCTTCTTGCCCGCTTTAGGAACACGTTACCAAACACGAACCTAAACCTTAAAATTTTGACTAGAAAGAGACCGATAGGGTAACGATCTTACAGGAAACTCGTTCAAAAGGACTGTATTGGTTACTTTTAAAAAATTATTAGCCTAACTCAAAGTTCAGGAAGATTATTTTAAGTTGATTAGAGCTGCCTTGTAACCCAGGAAAAAGTTGCCAAAGAGACAGGGTTATCAAAGCTCCTAAGAGCTTATCCTGTTTCTATTCAACTTAATCTAATTTGGATCGTTCTAAGAGATTTTCTAAAACTGTAACAAGTTGCCTTTTTGAAGAATAGAAGCTGGTCTAGAAACAATCTAAGTGAAGCCATCATGCATTTTGTTTGCTAGATTCAGTAGGTTTGATTTGGTTAAGTCGGCCTTGTTTGTGTATGTTTAGAACCCCTTCATGTTAGGATTTATTTTCTTAGATTTTTTGTAAACTTATTTGGAAATTTTTGTTAGAAAATGTTGAACTTGTATTACGATATCCAATACAATGAATATCCGACTGAGTTTCAAAACGGGCATTACCCTTACTATGACCATAGTGTGGATAGTACTTGGTACCACTACCAACCTTCTGAAGGCTATGGTTCATAGCATGGATGCCTCAATTACTATTCGTACACGCACCAATCATATGAATGGGAAAACAAGCAAAATTCGAGTTCTTTGTCTTTGAAGGATGCCCTCGAGAAGTTGCAAGCTAGTACTGGATGGGATATACTATTCCTTATAGTGATCCAAATACCTCTCTAGAAGAATCACCCCTAACGATATATGAGAAGTATTATAAACACAGAACTTAGTTTGGAACAAAGATTGAGAGTTCTGGAATGCCAGAGGTTATTTGCTGATGATGATCGGTCTTGTAGTGACTCTCTGTTCCATACATAATATATAGATGACCTTGTGGATGATTGTGTAGATGATTTTCCTAATTCCATAGATGAATCTATCTCACATGATCATTCACCCTACTTAGAGGTTGTTAATAGACCCCTAAACTTCCAAATATTACCTAATTGAGGGTTAAAATTGTGCGTTTCTCAAGTTTTGTTGGATCACTTTGCATCCAAATACCCAGAGGACTTGCATGTTCCTGATATTTTGGAGGAACGAGTTTGTCCTGAGACTAGTGATTAGAGTCTAACGATTCGAAGACAATAGTCTCTGACGAAGATGATAGACTCATAGATAATTTTAATGTGATAGAGGACGATTTGATCCAGGTTGATAGAATAGTTTCCCCAGTGGATTTTGTTGTCCTAGACACCCAACCTTTTCAGGTTCCAGAGGCTCAAATTACAGTGATCTTAGGTCGTCCCTTTCAGTTACATAAATGTCGTCATCAATTATGAAAATGAAATAATTAATTTTTCTTTTGGTAACATGGCTATTGAACTGAATCTATTTAGTACGAGTAGACAACCTTCTTGTGAGATCTATGATTTAGAAGAAGTGAATGTAACTATTACTTCAGTTTAGAAATATTTACCAAACACTTTGTCAGAAGATCCATTAGAGAAATGCTTAACCCACTTTAGATTTGACGTTGATGATGATAGTGTGATTAATGAGGTGAATGCTTTGTTAGATTATGCACCTTTAATGGACACTTATAATATATAGAAAACTGAGTATGAACTTCTACTAGTTTACAAGGCAACCTTATTTCCTTCTATAGAGGAAGCTGAGTGTAGTTCTGACCTTAAGGACTCTACAATCCAATCAATAGTTTCTAGTCCATCTGAGAGTAATGTCCACCCTAAGTTTGGGGGTACCGATGATTTTTATAATTGTCAAGTATCCCTGCTTAAAGTCCCTAACTTGGGACTTGATACATACACCTCTACCATTTTACAAGATCATCTTCAAACTATATTTCCTGAGCCTGGTGATGTCTAGAAAGAAGTTCAGCTGTTAGACACCCATCCTATGGTCGATGTGGCTTACCTAGGCGATAATTCCCAGATTGACTTTGTTTTCCCACCAAAATATTTTCTTCCATATGTGGGAACGTATGAATTTCAAATGTGCCAGTTATTAAGTTTTGAGACTAAGCCTAATTACTTTAGGGAATTAGAATCGACACATTTGTTTAACAATGACCACCTTCATTGTAGTCAATTGTGTGGGTCAAATCTGATTAACTTTGAGGATCCATAATTATTTAGGTTATTATTATGTGCTTCTAAGTTCTTAGTTGAGTTATTCCAGACTCTACAACCAGATCCTCTTGATCCTTCCTACGAGGAAATCCATCCCATGAAAATATTTTATTTGGACCCTTTTATAGAGCCTGAACCTGAATCGCAACTAGATGTAGTTGTCTTAAACAGAAAACTAGATAAGGGTGTGCTCGGTTTGTTCATTTTCTTGGCATGTTGCAGTTTCCTCTTATTTGTGATAGCACTATTTGATTCAGATGACCCACAGTTGTTTCGACTATTGCTATATGATTTTATAAGGTGACTAATTCTTTCTTAGTCTGGCTGAAGACTTTAAACTTAGAACTTCTTGGGAGGTAACCCATGCTCATGCGACACGGTAATATCTTTCCTTAACTCCTTTTTTTGAAGTGGTAACAGTTTCTCCTCGTTCATATTTTTAATCATTCATCTTTAGAACATTGAGGACAATGTCAGATTTAAGTTTGGGGGAAATGGAGAAACTTTTGCAAAAATAAAACTTCAAAATCTAGAAACTTGTAAACAATTTAGGATGACACTAACCATTCTAGGTAGATGGAAACTTAGCTCTTTTTCTATAGGAATTGGTGTGCCCAGCTAAATGGTCTATTCATAAAAAGACATAGTTCAGGTGTTAGAAATAACATGATAGTTGTCACCATATCTCGGAGTCTATCTCGACCGTATCACCTTCTGTTTTTATTTTTGCAATTTTTGTGTTTCTCTAAGTGATTTGGTGGGGCACCAGTATCGAATTGTTATCACCGCCAGGATAAAATAGAGTGATTGAGATCAAGCCCTATTTTTATTTTGAAAAAATTAAAAAAAAATCGAGGGTTGACACTTTGATAGCAATATGTGTGTGTTCTCCCTGTCTCCGTCGCCTAAGCAAGCATGGAACGCAGGATCCATAGGAACTATCATGTAAGATGCTGATAAGGATCATGCGCTTGGATTCAATTTGATCCAATCATATTGTCAATACATTTATAATTGTTTTATTTTCAATAAATCTATCGTTGGGACCCTTGTATATACCAGTTGAATCGATATTAGTATTATGATTAAGACCATGTATCTCAATTCATTAGGGTTCATCATGGTACTGACCTTCAGACAGATATGGGAAACACCGTTCACCTTAGTCAACATGCGAAAACTTCATTTTGTCCACATCCATCTTCTAAATCTTTTCATGTGATTGAACTTTGATAGATTCTAAGTATTGTGGTTGAACGACTATCTGAGTAGAGCTTTGTTTTCTTATGATCCTGATCTAAAGATAATCTTAAAATAAAGAGAACGTAAGGAAGTAACGGGATAAGAGGTATCGGACCAAAAGAGTGTAGCGGAACGATAACCAATAAATTGACAGACAAGATCGGGAAAACATGATTGATCAAGAATAAAGGATAGACAGAGAGGAAAAAGAGAGGGACCCATTGAACGACCTATAAATAGAGAAGTTCATTCATCAAAGTGGGGGTCGGAAAAAAGAAGGAGAAAAGAAGACTAAGGAAAAAGAGGGGAATTAAAAGAAAGCTATTAGGTATGTATTTAGAGAGTAAGATGAGATTATTTAGGTATGAATGTATTTATTCCATACTTGTAAAAATCTTGAACTTGATAAGTATAATTCTAATTGAATGTCCAATTCTGTGAATTGTTGTTCTTTGATATGATGATTGATGTGTTCATATGATTTGATTTGAATATGTTGATGATATACTGTAGCAAAATATATTACAAGGATTTTAATCTAGATCTTTTGGCAAATCATTGGTTATTTTTGTTAATGAGAATTTTGACATAAACAGGGTCCTTGCAAGAAAATCTTCCCACTTTGATGTAATGATTTCGCTTAGCTATCTCAGGTGAGATCTTAGAAATGTCTTTTCCATATATATATATATATATATCATCCTTTGCGAATTTGCTTGCTTTCTATTTTGCACTATACGCAACTGCTTTTATCTTAATTTTATTTAATTCGTTTAAATTCAAGTGGTTTAAGCTAAGGATCAATCTCTTTCTTAAACACATAGACGTGCATGGAAAGAGTTCAATAAAAAGAGCTAGAAGATAAAATTGTTAGCAATCAGGCATAAAAACGGATTCGAAAGAAATAATATTGACCAGGTGGCGTGCATATAAATATATTTGGCATTTTCATTAAATTAATGTCCAAATTTTTATTTAGAGTTTTGGATAAAAATTAGTCGACATGATCTTTCAAGTAAGAAACACGTATTCGTACTTTAAGTATGAATCCCTTTATATATATATATATATATATATTACCTCATCATAAAACAGTCTAAAAAAGTTGATTTCTTTTAATGTTTCAAAAGTAATTTCCATGCATTGATGGTGAAAAAGGGATGAAGTATCATCACATAGAAAATGATTCATATGGTAAGTATGAAAACAGATTTTATACTAAAAAAGATTGTTTAATAAATACCATGCACAAAAAAAAATTATATATGTCAAAGCTACATAACATAATATAAGAGCATCCTTAATAGAAGGTACAAATTTTATATTTTCATGACTCATGGGATTATAAACCTCCATTTAAGATTAATTCATTTTTAATAGTAGATCCTTTCGAATAGAAGGGATGACATACTAGATACAAAAATTTTAAAGAAAATCTTTACTGTATATGTGGATTAACCATCATGTCATATATATTTTTATTTTTTTTAATAATTATTTAAATTAAAATTAAACGATTGAGATTTTATCACGTAAGATATTCTAAGAATTAAATCCCTTTAAAATAATGTATCAACTATGAATCTTATATTTACTATATATAAATCCTTCTAAATAAATGTCTTAGTAAAACTTTCATCTTGGATTTTTTACATCCGTCGGAGATGTTCTCGATAACATATTCTCTATATTTCGATTTGGTAAGCACATTTTCTTTTTCCGGGGATAATCAAATTGCATAGCTCATTTAAGTACATTGCTTCGACAAATACATTTCAAATTTGAAAGGATAAAAGACAGCAAAGATGGGAAAAGTGCAAAAACTAAACAAACTTATATTTGTAAAAGTGAGCGAGCAGATGATATATGTAACAAAAATTATAATACTAAAATATTATAAAATTGTTGTTACTGAACGGGTATATTATTTAGCCCAAGTGAAGATACAAGTAGAAGAAGGCTTAGATGGTGGAGACCAATGTAGTTAATTTGGGCTGGAATGGTCGAAATATTATCGATAATATCGGATTCGGTGTTTATCTGAGATACTGATATTTGTTGATATTCAACGACATTCGTCGATATTTAATATTGACCAAAATATAGAGTCTTATTAGTGTCTCGCTCCCGACCGATATTCATCGAAATTCGATATTAACTATCTTGGTGGAGACTATAGAGATATGAGAGAGTGAAAAGATTTGATAAGTTCAAATGATATAGGAGTGACCAAGGTAGTCAATCTCGGACGAGATGGCCAAGATACCGCTGATAATATCGGTTTCGGTGTTTATCCGAGATACCGATATTCACCAATATTTCACCAATATATAGAGTCGTATAAATGTCTCGCTCCCGACCGATATTCATCGAAATTCGATATTGACTACCTTGGGAGTGACTGCGGCTGGTTAACGAAGAGTAGAAGAATAGGGTTATAATTTAAAAAAGAAAGTCATTATTTGGCATAAATACGATAATACCCTCTTTAATATTTCATTACTTGGACGGGAATTTGGAATATTGGATACATGCACTAGGTGGCCTTGCACGTGGGGTATGTATGGAGGTCATTGTGATATTGTCAACACAAGTGTACATGCCTTGTTGCTTCGCTTAAAATACATCGAAGGTGGTTTATTTGACGACTGAAAGGAGTCCTTCTACACGGTGACTCTTCTGTTATTTTTCAGTTATATTTATATAGTCCTAAAAGTCAAGTTTAAAAAAAAAAATTATAAAATTGATCAATTTTTTATCCATTTTCTTCAAACTTTATTGAGAAAACTATTAGTCGTTTTAACTCTGAAAGAAATTTTGATAAATTTGATCCAAAAATAAAGAATTCGGTATTAAAATTTCACCTAGAAAACGGATCAAAATCGGGTAAAAACGGGAGAAGAAGACGGAAGCATGGATCGGGCACTGGTTCACCCATTTCTGTACCCACCTTCATTAGTAATGGATATAGATGTTACTGATTTGTGACAAACAAACCATTACTGATTATACAAAGAACGGAAATATCTGTTTCAAATAACAGTTTGGCTTTAAAAAAATTGGGCGATTTTCCGTCGGCCCTCCACTGTTATAGCAGTCATCTAGTTTTATTTAATTCACTTAAACTCAAGTAGTTTAAGCTAAAAAATAATCTCGTTCTTAAGCATATAGACATGCATAGAAAATGTTCAATAAAAAGAACCAAAGGATAAAATTGTTAGCAATCTGGCATGGAATGGAATGAAATAATACCAATCAGCTGGTGTGCATGTAAGTTTATTTGGCATTGTCATCAAATTTGTTTCCAAATATTTATTTAGATTTTTGGATAAAAATTAGTCGACATGATTCGTCTAATGTGGAGCCCGTGTTCATACTAGTATGAATCTCCTTATATATAGATGTCACCTTATCATATATTTTTTTAAAACATTAGGGTTTCACTCTGGGTATACCACTGGCAAACATATATGGAAAAGTAACGAATTTTCCACTTTGCTATGCTAGGTAAAGTTTTGACCAATTGGTAATGACTTGATCACACAATCAAGTCTATGTCTCCAGCGACAAAGTCTTGGTCGCTTGGTGAAATAAACTTTTAGTCTTTTATTATATAATGGTCAAATTCTATCGAGTAAGAATCATTGGTGAAACCAACGAGAGGGTGTTAAGTAGATCGTTTGTGGAATGACGAAGAATGAAATAATTTTTTTTGTTTATTAACGCATTCTTATGGTGTTGCAAAAATACAATCCTTTTTTGTCCACTGTTCATTTCAAAAAGTTTTAATTAAATATAACTGATGTGTGTCGTAAGTGCAACAAATTACTCAAGATATTTTTCACTAATGGACTAGTAATATAATATAAAGGTAGTAAGGATCGTTCCCTCAGAGAGCTGTGTAATTGAGATGTTATTTAGAGTAGAAAACAAGAATACAATCAAATACTAAAAAGGGGGTTCGGTAGATTAAAGTAAATAACAAAAATAAGAAGAAGAAAGTATGATAAAGAATTCATTTGTTGTTTTCAAACGTTAACTCAAGTAGTATACTTATCTATCTTTAGAATCATTCATCACCAACCGTAGAATAATAGATAGCTCACTGTTATCCTCAAAACTCCTTATATCATTGGATATGGAAGCTCTCGACTACCAGATTCTATTTGTCTGAACCACCAAGTAGTCGCTCACTCAAGGTGTAACCCAGCCAAACGTTTTAGGCTCTGTGAATTTAGGTTGATCCCAATAGTTAAGCTATTAGATCAATTTCGCTTTGCCGGTGTTGTGTTCACTCACAATTGCTCCACATAATCTCTCTGCAAGGTCTCACGATTTCTACTTGTGTAGTTCGTTGTTTGACTATTACATTTATCACCCAACTTCTACTAACGATAGAATAATCAATATATTATTTTAGTTGTACACCTAA
This sequence comes from Papaver californicum, assembly GCA_023531435.1. Lineage (NCBI taxonomy): Eukaryota > Viridiplantae > Streptophyta > Magnoliopsida > Ranunculales > Papaveraceae > Papaver > Papaver californicum. Next base: position 8,857,880 of record JAJJMC010020972.1, on the reverse strand, counting down.
ACAATCTAGAAATTTCTCATAAATATTAGATATGGTAAAGACAAGAAATGTGGTGATTAAAATTCCAAATAAACTTGTTAACTAATAAAGCTACACGTCTAGAATTTTTAACTCATCCTTAATCAATAGAAAATTAGCTGAGTTAATTGATTTTTGGTACTTACATTTTGTCCAACTTTAGTGTTTGATCTAACATTCGTCCAACTTAGAATTTGGTACTTGTAAATAACGATTGATCCATATTGACTCTTTGACTTCTGTTTAATCTTTATTAAAACTTTAAATAAAATCTAATTATTAACAAATTTACTATTGTAGCATTGCATCTTCGCCCAAACATCTTTCATTTCAACAGAAATTTCCATAATTTCTCAACCCAAATTCAATTATATTATCCTTCCGCTTCTTAATCAATTTGTACAAGTTTTATAGCTAATTAAATCGGTATACTTCGAAATCATATTATTCAACCTATCCACCATTAAAGAAATCTGCTGGTTGCATTTAATTACTCTATAAATCAGAATCAAGATTCAAGTGAAACCCAATAACTTCATCTTTTTCTTATCACTCATTCTCATCTTAAGTTTCCTCTAAATCCCAAATCTTAACATCATCTTCACCCACAAAATCAAAATCATTTTCTCCTCGAATTCATCACAAAAGCCTATCACTCATTTGCATCTTTACATCTTCTGTAATTGTAATTTCCATTCATGATTTTCTTTATGTGTTTAATTACATTTGAATCTAACATTTCTTTCTATAATTGTTCTAGCATAAGTGTCAATAATTGTTTGTTCAATCAGGGTGCATCTGAAGTTCATTTCCAAGATTTCAATGCCGAGGCCCTCCGATGTCTCACCATACCGAACGTAAATGCAAATCCCAAAGAACCAGAGAGTTGTTCCCACGAGGGAGTTATGTTCTTTCCTAGTGACTGGAGAGAAATTCGTCAACTTCTTAACCATGTGCGTGACCATAGTCAAGAAAAGTCCCCTGATTTAAGATATGAACTTGATGCTGGATATGATGTTATTCTAATGGTTGAGACTGTTTACTGCATTGGTTCTCTCCAAAACTTTATGGACTCATAAAGAAGGTTAGACGAGCTATTTCTCCTGTTTTGCTGCTGGTGTTCAATATAGTGTTTCCTAGTTACTTCAGTCTTAAACCTATCAATCTTTACTTGCAATGCCTGAAATGTCCCGTTGGAGTTACAGGTGCACGACATTTTACTTTCCATGGTCGAAAGATTTGCTTACTAATTGATGTTTAATATTTTACATCCATGGGAGATTTAATTTCTAGGAGGCGGAAGTAGAAGAGAGAAGAAGAGAAAGAATTAGGTTAATAATTGTTTTTCCTATTAGATATGGGCCGTAGGTTCCGTTGGATCTTACGTAAATGTTAGTAAATTAAAGGGTATGATAGTAAACTCTTTTAACAATTTCACTACCTTTTTTTTATTAATTTTTAAAGGAGAGTCAACACTTAACCGAGTCAATGCGGGGTAACGTTATTTCCAGGTACCAAACCCTAAGTTGGACAAATGTTATACCAAATACTAAAGTTGGACAAAATATAAATAATGAAAACCAATTAACCTAAGTTAGCTATTCATAATACAAAGAATAAGATTAAAAAAAGAAGAAGAAGAATGGTTTCCTTCTAAAGAGTAAACCCTAGGTTTGTGAATTATAGTATGAAAACTAGATGGTAGGATGTCTTATTTAAACCTTGGGTGTCTTGTTTTTATATCCTCTCTTTCTAAGGTTTGGAAACCCATTGAGAACAAGTTTCTCAATTTAGAAGTCTCAAAGAAACACTAAAATATGTCCAAAAATAGCTCTTCTTGTCCAATATAGAAGTTGGGCTAAAGATACATAAAAGCCTTCCCAAATCCTTCCGAAAAGAAAGACCATAAGAATGAAATTTTGATGGCATAATGTGTGAATGACACTCTTGAAAAAAGACACACTTTGGGCGTCTTTTATTGGTCCGGACTTTTGCCACTTTTGCGACTTTTGAGCCCAGTCGCAAACCTCCTTACCTTTTGATTTTATTTTATTTTTCTTTTCACACCTAGTTGGACATTTCCTCCTGGACGCTTTTTAGTTTCTCCACTCCCAAATTTCTTGGTTTGTTCATAACTTCTTCATACGATGTCAGAATGATCTCATTCTTTCACCGTTGGCTTCGTCTCTTCGTTTCTACAAGATTATGATAAAAACTTTCGGATAGGAGCGAGTTCCACTTGGTATTTCATCCTTCTTCACTTGTAGTGCTTCACTTCCTTAGAGCAACTCTAGTGGGAGTTGGTATATTGGTTAATATAACTGTCCACGTGGCTTGGGAAACTCAATTTTCCATAGTGGGAGAATTGGAAAATTAACCAAGTGGACCCAATTTTTATATAAACAATTTTTTTTAATTATTGGGGTCCTTTTTATAGATAAACAAATATATTTTTAGTTAGTGGGACCTATTTTATTTTAAAATTCTAATGTATGTTAAAATATATTAACATAACTAATTTAACTATCTATTTAAAATAAAAAATTAATTTTCCTCGGCCTAGGGAGAGCTGACCGGATCAAGTGCTAATTTTCCTGAGAGCCGATCGACTCTAGTTGGACTGATCGTCCTATTAAATTGATCGACTTACCTTACGCCTCA
>JAJJMC010020972.1:8818685-8854801 GCA_023531435.1 Papaver californicum | reverse complement strand
CCCCCACCCCAAATACCCATTTGTCAAGCCGTTTTTTAGGTTTGGCCATCCCACTGTGGGGTGATAATTGACAAATTAGCCAAAGTGCCCACCCCAATGGCTTTGCTCTTACTCATCCTAGTACCTTGTAACTCCTTTTTGGATGATTCACCTAACAAAAAACATAAACTAGTAAACAAACATAATACAAGGTAATATGCGAGAATTATTGCAAATATAAACATGAAGTTGACACTAAAAATATGTAATTTATGCACTTATCAGTAACCAATAAATTAAAAATAGAAGTCTAATTTTCAAATTTACCTTGTTTTAATTTCTAATTTCGAAATAATTTACAGCGTTGCACCATTTCTTTTAAGATATAAGTTTGGACAGTAAAAACTTCAATATAAATCTAGAACAATCTCTGCCCTCCTGGTTTCTTCAATTGAAGTAGCTTCCATTCGATGTGTTCTTGAACATATTTTCCTTGGTTTTTGTAACCATTACAATGGATACTATGGTTGTTAACTTTAAAAACTTGAATTCTTCTTTGCTTTTTAGGAGCATATTTTCTCTGGATTAACTTTCAAAACTTGAACTCTTTTTTCCCCTTTTACCGTTCTCTATTATCTATAACCAACACATATCTTATCAACATCAACTTCAATAACGACTTCAGAAAAATCATAAGGTACCAGTCGATTGTCGAATTGAGATTTAACTTGTGCTCTATGAAATTTGTTACCTAAAAAACTGGGAAGGGTTTGGGTTTAAAAATTATATTTGAAATAATGTGTCTTTATAAGTAATAGAGAATGAGGCGTTGGAAATATAGATCCGAACGTTGGAGACAGAGTCTTCACTGAGCAAGGGACTATTTATCACTTAGTTGTTTTTATATAGTGGCTTGGCAAGTTTTCCAAGCCAACTGGCATGGCAAAACCAACATGTTGGTAGTGAGCATAGAAACCGGCCTAAAAATACAAAAACTATAATAAAATAAATCTTACATGAATAAACACCAATAAATTACCTAATGCCATCATAGATAAGTGATGGGTAGTACAACTTCTGGATGATGCACAACTGCTAAGTCGTTTCCAAAGAAACCACAACTATTATACTCATAACTAGTATACTTACCACTGGATGATTAAGTGAGATGCAAAAACTAAAACAATAATCGAATTTTTTTTTGATATTAATGTTAAATTAAAATGAAAACTAAAATAAAAACAAATGTTGAACCTCGAATCAGGCTTTATCTAGAACCTTATATTCTCATAAATTGGGGGATACTTAAAAAAAAAATATTATGAAGCAATTTGAAGAACCTCTTATCTAAATAATTTTGGTAGTGGATAAATTACCCTTAATCAATAAGTTTCTTAAGATTAATTAGTAATAGATTAGTTTGTTAAAATCAAAACTAAATCTAAGATTTTTAAGTTATTTTGATTAATTTTTTTAAAGAAATATTAGATATACGGTGAGAATTGGTATCACAGTCGGCATTGTATGCATGATGAAAACAACATTGTTATAGTCACCATTGTCTTCATCATGCATACAATGCCGACAGTGGTGATAAAAATGTTGTATTCAATGCTTATGTTTTGTGGCGGAACAATTGTTTCCCAATACATAGTCAGCCTAAGCTTAAACCAAAAAAGGAAAGTTAGGCAAAAGAAGGCATATTGAAGTAATATCCACCGAGGTTTTATCTTGGAAATTGCATTGAGCGATTCACTGAAACGCGTACCTGTGAAGAGGCAAAGCTACGGAGGTCGTCAGTTGTGTAAGAATTTACACTACAATCAAAGCTTGTTATCTGGGATGTAAGCATGTAGTCACTATAAAAAACAGTCAGGAATCCAGCAGCAACAAGTTGCTGAAGTGCATTCCATTCACTGACCCATGTCATCCCACCTGCATTAACAATCAAGTTATGGTAATAACTACTAAGCATGCATACTGGTGGATTAATTTTGATAAGTAAAGCGAGAGTAGTTGCTTTGGATTAAAAAAAAATCAGCTGGCCTTAGAATTAACGCAGGTTGTTTATGAAAGGAGAAAAGAAAAGGAAAAAAAGGGAAGGAAAGTTGGCAGTTAAAGAAGAAAGAAAGAGGATACCAATTTAGGTTTTATTTTTATTTTTATTATACTAAAGGGAAATATGAACATTTTCATTAGAAAAATACCCCTTAACTAAAATTCATACCCATAAATATTCCCCAATTTATAAAAGTATCTCCCAATTAAGAGTTTTTTATCTAGTACTTTCAATTATGATTATTATGTTTTTAGGTGTTTATATCAGATAATTTCTGATTGAACCCATGCACAGAGTTAATTGAGAACAAATGTGGGATAAAGCCCATTTTTATATTGAGATATATGTTGCATACAATCATAGACTTGGTCTCATAACTAAAGTTTCTCTTAAATATTGCACCAGACCAATTGGTTAGGTCTGCTCAAGGGAATTGACTCTCACTTGGGAAGGTTGAATACCCTATTTTTTCCAACACCCTTTATGGATAGAGCCGAAATTATTAGATATTTTAAAAAACTTAGAAAATAAACTCGTTTACGCATTTTATTTATCGCTATAAAAAAGGGTCTTGAAGCGGCGTTATCCCCATGGGTTGTGCTCGACCTAACAGGTCAGGTCACGGGGGCCTAGAGGATATCATCTCGTGTCGAAACGGTGCATAAAAATTAAAACCTTTATTCAAATAATAGTTTGATTCGAACATATATGTCTGTTTCCTATTAGTCACCATGGATATCTCTCAGAGATCAACATGCATCTCTAATGGGTGTGACTGTGGATCCTATACAAGTACCAATGTTAAATTGGTTTCAATCAATCTACAGTAAGTTTTTATGTTTTTCTTTCTTCTCCAATCATCATCAGAAAATCTCGTTATTACGTTCTTGATCGTATTACGTTACTAATTGGACGTCATTGTATCTTGAAGACATAATTCGATTAACCAATTGTTCTCGTAAATTATATTCATAATGGTCAAATATTTGTCTAAAAAAATTTAAACAAGAGCCTTGAAATAGGAAGAACAACATTCCTTTAATGTTCTTATAATCTGTTTTATCCCAATTTTTCCAACAGAGATTGAACTTGTTATCGGAAATGACAGGTTGGATACTTGGCCTGCTCAGGAAAGTTAGGCCGTACAAAAATAAAAGAAAAAAGACTGCACCAGTTCATTCATACCAAATTCCATTTTCATATGGCAAGCATATATGGCATTTCCAAAAACCTGAATTATAGGTGTGGCCGATCCAACGGTGGACACTCTTTCTAGGAATTGAATGAAAGTGATCTGAGATCTCTAGGAGACTAGGACGTGGAAAATGGAGGTTAATTTATATCATCGATCAACAATAATTTAAGATGGACATTGGGTCCAAAAAATAAAGATAATAAAAGCGGGCCTAGACATATTCTGTAGCTGGCAAGATTGCAACTCCACAGTGATATTATTGGGATCTTGTGTCATAAAAGGATATGCTTATGCTCCATAAGAGGATTACCATTTGTTTCACCCACTTTCAAGGTACGTTGAGACTACCTTCTTTAAGGTGTTATAGCTGAACATATTTAACACGATCAGAAACCTCACACCTTCTTTTACACTCACACTAAAATTTAAAAAGATCCAACACTTTACAAGTTGAGAAGCATGAACACTGGGGTTCGTCTCTTCAATATGTACCTTTTCATTTAAATTATTTTTGTTAAAACACAGCCAGTACCCACATTCCACATTTGGTGAGCGTAGCCACAAACCCAAATAATTGGAGCAATCTCTAACTGAATAAAGACAGGTCCGGACAACTGTTGTAAATAATAGACCACGTACATTTATGATTTTTTTATGGCGTTTTCTATGTAATGAAAATTAGACACCCACGAGTGAAATATGGTTTTCTCAAAACAAAAACGGGAGACACCTTTGTTTTTTTGCAGGAAACAAGTAAGAAATGGTTCATTCGTTAACTCAAGCCATGACGTCTCCTTCTCTTAGTTTCGGTCTCTCTTCTATAACCAGTGGTCTCAAAAACTAGTAGTAAATTCATTCAAGTTCTATAATTGGCGTCTGACGAGTATTAGACTGACGACAACAGGTGCTCCTAATCCTCCCACGATAGCCTCGTGGGTCAATAACAATTTTATTGTACTTTAATGATACTTATTATTAGTGATCATTCCCAATTAAACAATAATTCTCGGCCGCCCAAGAGAAGAAACATTGCAAAACGTTTTTCCCGTTGGGTCCTATAGTTTTTGTGTTAGATTCATCTTTTCTCATTGCCTAGACTAAAACTTTTAGTATGTCTTTAAAGTATTTGCTTAGACTTAGTCATAGATAAATGCTGCAAAGGATCTTAAACTAGACAAACTTAGATGGCTTTTAACTATTACCGAGAATTTCCAATTAAATCAATGTATGACAAGTTAAAATTCACAGGATTAGATTCGACAAACCTTAATATGCACGATAGTTTATAAAACGAATTATGAAAATTAGAATATCATAAAAAGTTAAATTATTTTTTATGGAAATACCCTTATTACTAATTCTAGATTTATGGTATTATTAAAGATATTTTCCATGTTTATTCTTTTGATTGCGATGAAGAAGAGACCTCATAATATTTCTTCTTTTATTGTCATTTTGCAAAATCTATATGGTTGTTGCCTCCTAACACGGTTCAACTTATTACCTATCATTAAAACAGTTTTTGGATACTTAAACCTCTTAACACTATAGTATTGAAACTTCCTTGATTAAAATGTGATTTATTTGGAAGGAGAGATGTATAAGAGTTTTCCAAGATAAACAAAACTCACACATACAAATAACTTTAGCAATTCAAAGATATATTTCAGTATTGGACTAAGACAAACATTAACAATAATCAGTCACTTACAAATCAGGTCAATTTGAGAGAGCCATAGCAGGGCCATCCTCAACAACAAATCTTGAAGATGCAAAAGCACTGGGATTGCTGCAGATAGCAAAAGCATTAGGACAACTAAGGAGAAGCAGATGAAAAATTTCAGTATGCAGCTTGATAGAGTTTATGAATAATATTACCGTTAATCGCAAAGGAAATCTATTTTGGAGGAGACAAACAAGGTAGTGGACTTTTGTTCTAATTTCTTAGGATTTTCCTTTCTTACAAGAAACGGTGATAACGTAGCAAATACTTTAGCTAGACAAGCTAAATATTATATTAGTAATCTTAATTGGGACATAGTCTCTTCCCTTTGCATTAGATAAAAACTTCAAGCAGATAAATTTAATATTATGAGTGAATATCTTCATAACTCCATGTTAGATGGCTGTATTAATCTTGTACTTGATGTTGTTAATTACTTTAGTTTAGTCTTTTATAAAATTTCTAATTTACAAAAAATAAAATAGTTGCACTATAAACCAACACATTTGAGGTATTGATGTTTTAGTCTGGAATAAAAACTCGTGTGCATTTAAGGTCTAATGGTTTTTGCTAGGATGATGGCTCCAATTATTAACAACTTTAAGTGGGGTATGTCCAAATTTTTGAGATGGAAATTTGTTAACGCTGATCTAAAGACTTTAAGGAGTAAAAGTCATTGCTTTATTTTATTTTACTTTATTTTGTTAATTAATAAACAAAATAATAAATTGATCAAAAGAACGGATATAAAAGAGGTGTGCCACTAGAATAATGAGCACTTGATTCTGAAAAATCTAGTGATGAAAGAAGAAAAATAAACTAAACACTAAGATGGTTGAAACGAGTTTTTCCAATTCACCATTACATCTCGGTATGAAATATGTCGAAAATATTAAATCGTGGGAACTTGTGAATATACTATACTTGATCAAGAACAAAGCTGACGTGATATCACTGCTTTATATTTTTGCAGTAAATGACCAATTTGACTTTTAACTATTCCAAGTGCTGGAAACTATATTAGTTGTGCTTGAAACAGAAAAAAATATGAAAAACCAAATGAATTCGGAAGCATCTTAGTGCTTTCAAAATTCTTATTGGTAACAAAAATAAAAATTTAAACTTGAATTCAAAAAATAAATAAACCATACTGATCGTGGTCTTTTTGGAGTCGTTACAAACCATAGAAAGAGGTGGAAATGTTCAATTGTTTGGTTTGCATCATCTCAATATTTAAAAGCCTGGATTAATTAAACTTTTATGTTAAATTGTGATGGAAACTTCACTTTATATTAGTCAAAATAGGCCATTTGTAATATAAAAATTCTGGTGTGAACATTTGGTAAAAAAATTAATGTTGTAAATATTTTAGGTAAAAGAATGCATTCTTGGATTTGATGTTATGTTTAAAAATTATTACACTTACTTTATACTCCATACATAATTATAACGGAAAAGTGTCACCTACAATGGGATGATAACACATCGAACTGACGATCCACTATTAATCATCTTTAATAAACGGTTATGGTTATATTTTATATTTTATACCAGAAAAAAAGACAAATGTGTTTATATTTAATATACTAGATCGAACTACTTTTAATTATTTTTAATAATTACCCTCATCAACAGTGGAGTCTCTAAACACGATAAGTCTAAGAATTTTATTTGTTCCCGTGATCTGCAGAGTTCAGAACTGAAAATACAAGTATGTTAAGAAGACATAATAGAAGACTATATTGGGTTGATATTGCCTAACATTCTATTAATTAACCTTATTAGAATCGAGTAATTATGTATTTTTTTACAAAACTACCTTATTTGTGAAAATTGAAAACAATACTTATCTTTTATCAGAAAAGTGAAAAGTAATAGCATTACAAGGAAATTAGGCTCACAAGTCACCACTATTGTTCTATACTTCTATTCATCATATTGAAGCAAGACCTCTGTTGTGACCTCCACATGAAGAAGTTTTTAGCGTATTATAGTAGATGCTTTATTGGAGTGGAGTCTTTGTTGTGTAATGTAATGTCAGACGTAGCGAGACCAACAACAAAGAGGTAGTTGGTTAACTATGAAGAAATATCTCTTACAACAGTTTATGCCGGATGACTCTATCTCTTAACGAAGAATTATATTGGTGAACTAGCTTCATATTGTGGTGATACTCAACGACAGATACAGAATCCTAGGAAAATGGTGGACCTATGCTAATGTCGGTTGTTATGTGTGCTAGAGTATATGACAACTATCAATTTTCATCAATATTTCATTAGCAAGAAAAAGGGCTTGTTGGAGAGTATAACAAGAAATGCGGGCAACTATCAATTTTCATCATCATTATTTGTTTGATTTTAAACATATTTTTATTTGTACGAGATGATTTATCTTGAAACAATACATTTTGAAAATCTGACTGTATCTCTTACCAAATAGCTATATTCGGTTAAGTTAGTTTCATATTGCGACGATACTCAAAGATGGATAGGAAGCTTGAGAAAATGGTGGAATTCCTCATAATGAAATTATAAGAGCTTGGTTGGAATTGGTATAAGAAAAAGGTATGGACAACAAACAGTTTTCAAGAATAAAACATTAAAAAAGGTACATGCAGCCATGCTCAGTGCGTAACACTAGCACAAATCTAGTAAAGCTAAAAAATCAAGCAAACAATCTTGAATAGTATTATTTATCTATTTTCTTTCTAAAAGCACTTTGAAAACGCATAATTATGTAATATTTTTTCATATATGTGTGGTAAAGTTTTCTTAAAGTGCTTTTTAGAAAGAAAAAAAACACTTGTAAAATTCCTTAACTTTTAATAGCTGGGGAGGAGGAGCTTTTAGAAGCTCCAAAAGTAAAAGTTATAGGTCCGCGTTAATTTTCTATATGGTTTTCTTTTTTTATCCCTATTATGTCTTGGACTATTTTTCGGATGGTGTTTAGGTTTTGACCAGAATCTTAGTTTGGTGCCCAGTTTTTTTGAAATTAAGAGTTGATACATGGACCAACGGTTCACCGTGAAAAGAATTGTTTGACTTGACCAATTTATAATTTCTATTTTTATTTTTAAATTATTTGTTTTGTATTTTTTCACATTTATCCTTCTTCAATATTTTTTGTCTTGTTCATAGATTAATTTGAACACTCACCATAAATCCAGTACCGGAACCAATAGCCTTATGTGAACCAATTTCTCAATGACATGATCATTACATGCTAGATAAAATCAGCGAGAGAATAGATGTTAAGAATGAAGGGTAAGTCAGAGAAAACTTTACATAGTCCGAATTTTCTTCAACGTAAAATCAAAAGTTAAGTCAAACCCTAACCTTAAAAACTGTAAAGCTCAAATCTCATCTGATATCCTATATTTTCCAGCTTCATTATAAACATCGAACAAGAGCAAACCTAAAAAATTATGGTTCTAAGTTACGTTTTTTTTTTCTTTGAGACTTTTTTTGTTATGATAGTGAAATCAATATGAAACTAAAAAAAGGTTTGACCTTCGTTTATAGACTTTCAATGGAGATGGATTAATATATTTGAATAACTATCTTGAGTTGGATTACAATTTAAGTTATAAAGTGAACTTGCACTTCTTTTCTATTATTCTATAATTGTTTTTCATATGTTAACCACCAAATCTGGTTGTAGCAAAAGTTATTGCATGCTTTATTCATGTATTGATATTACTGTGATTTAATGGAAGAACATGATAAAAAAAGAAATTAAGCGAAGAAGAAAATTTAAGGACAAATATGTAAATTTATATCTTATTCCAAAAAAATTAAATTAAATCAAGTCAGTTGTAAACTAAAGAAGACATGGAAATCAAGAAGAAGAAGAAAAAGAATAAGGAGAATTCTTATTGGGATTTCACATTACAAAGGAAATGTTCTCTATTTATAGGGAGAAGAAGATGAGCATTTACCATGGAATTAAGGGGCATGCACTCATTACTACTTGTGGTGGTGTCTACAAAGTAGTGGGGGAAATGAACAGGTGAAGAGGAGATAAAAATATGATGGTGTAAGTGTGGTGTAAATTTACCAAATGGTATTTCATAACATTCCCCCTTGGATGACACCACACTACTAACATTGCCTCATTAAAACCTTGCTAGGAAAACCCGAAGGGAAAAACTTAGGCGAAGGAAAAAGAGTACAAAACATATATAATAGTGTTGGACACGCATACGATGCCTTGTTTAAACCTTGACAAGAAAAACCCAGTGGGACAAAACCTTGACGAAGGAAAAAGAGTACAATGTGATTATCCAGTGAAATACCTTTTACTATGATGCTGCCCCTGATAAGTACTTCAGTTAAATCTTGGTTCGCAAATGTTTGAATCGAGCTTCTCAATTTCGATGAACGAGTTTGTTGAATGCAGAAAATTGCTAATTGATGAAGTCTTCTTTTGTGTTAATCTTCTAGTAGTAGTGTTCTCGAGTCTTCATGCTTCTTTAAGTATATTAAGGACTTGTGTCTTGGATTGTTAGCTTCTCGGAGATGATTTGCAGAAGTAATTGGTATATTTTCTTCATCAAAGTGCCAAGATGCGCATATATTACCGTACATGAACAAACAAAAATAGTATTTTTGAGTAAACCTTATGTGGTTCAGAAGGAATCCAAAATCCTGGGAGGTGGTAATTTTGATTTGGTCTAATCAAATGTGGGCATCCACTAAATAGATGAAAATATACATCCCCCCCTTGGATGACCATAATGTCGAATTAAATTGCGTCACTAAAACCTTGTCAGTAAAACCCGATGGGACAAAATCTGGACAAAGGAAAAAGAGCACAATATCAACATTTTGAATGAAAATTCAACGTCAGCGAGATGTTACATCGTTAAAACCTTGTCAGGAAAACCACATGGGACAAAACCTGAAACAAAGGAAAAATAGTACAAATTTTGACGTATTCGTGGATGCTAACTCAATTATATGAGTTTAGAAAATAAGCATCAAAACAAAATTTATAATCTAATTAATAGACAAGTCTTATGCTAGCATAATTCTTAATTGCGTAAATCAAGAAATTATAAAATTAGTGCTGTTAAGCGTGGATTTTAGAGTTTTAAGGACTCTTCGAAAGACCTATAAAGTTATTATCATCAATTAATCCCAGATTTTTGGCTTACCAAATTTCTAAAAACACATAAAGGATTGTTGAACCTGACATAATCGACTCAGGTGGATGCCTGAATATAATTTGAATCCTCATTGGATTACAAATTTGAATATGCTCTTCGACCACATTTCTTGTTTAAATGCAACACAAGTTCTTAAAGAACTACCACGTCAAATGTATCATATAAGGAGAATAAAATATTGAACCCATCCTAGGGTCTGAGTTAAAATAAAACCCTCAAATATTTTTTACAACGAATATATTTCTCATATAACACGTTAAGACTACACCAACCTGTAGTTAATTGGCTTGGCATTTTTAAGGTGTTAAGTCTTGGATCCAAAATTGCGTTAATTGAGAGATTAATCCAACCTATTTGGATTTAATGCCAACCAATCACATGTGTCGATATTCCTTTGCAGAGGGGTTAACAACCACCATCATTTATTATTTCAGTAGCTACTGTGAATAATCGACAATCATATTAGTTTACTATGATCCCACATAATTCTCAAATGTATGCATATATTGAAAAATTCAATCAATTACGGGTACCAGCGCCCGCTGACATTATAATCTTCCCATCTTCCAGTGAGGAAACATAAACTATGAGAATGTGGATCTTGTTTTGATCGACTCTATTGAAGCACTATTTGTAGCTTATTCTAAAATGCTACTTATTGTTATATGTGATTGGATATTCCCTTCAAGAGGTAAACGCTTATATAAAAGTAAAATGAGATATTTCACACCTATTATTGGTGACAACCTTTTTCAATTTGATCATACTTGGAGAGAGATTGATATAATTTATAAGTTACTAACCTTAATATCTTCTAACAGTGTATACTCTCCCCTTGGTCATGGTGGAAATTTTTTCATCTCATATACGAAAACTTCAGGTTTCGTAAAGTATTATCCGATAAATTCGACATATACTCATTATGAAATATGTCTTTCAACATAAAAAAATGTAGTCTTAATGAACATACATATTTACCATCAACCATGGACTAATTTTGGAACAAAATAAAATAAATTATATGTCAAAACCAAAAGCATTGAAAATATACAAATAAATCTCCAACAATTGCATGACCTCAAAATTCAACGAGATAATGATTTAGAATGAAATCATGGACACTTTCTTTTATCAAAAGAAAATCAATATCAATATAGTCACTACAATGACTAATGATATTGATTAAAAAAACCTGGTGCGCACCCATAGATTTTTTATGTCCTATGGTATTCCAACATAAAGTTGAACGGTCTCAATTTTAGAGATTAGCACTAGGAAGTTTTTTTTTGTATATTTCTTTCTGCCAAATACCACTCAATAATGCAACAATTCCTTGTTTGATCAGTGTTTGCAATTGAGAATACCATAATAAACTGTATTTTATCCCATTAGGATCGATATGGAAAAAGCAATCTAGTTGGCTTATATGTTTCTTTTTAAGAAAAATAAAGAAATCATCATTGTTACTCTTTGTAGAGAAATATCCACTTAGTGGTTGATGAACAATTTTTTTTTGAAGAAACTAGTGGTATATTATTAGATAAAACCATATTTGATGGTTAAGGTTTTTCGTGAACCTATGATTCGTGCCAAATTTTTTTTAATCGGCGGAAACAGATCAAACCATATTAGCTATTTTAAGAAACACCAATATTAATTTGTCATCTTAGAGAAACGATGGAACAAACCAATATCAATTGGTTTGTATGTTTCTTTTAGGAATATAAAGGAATCATTATCGATATTTTTTTAGAGAGGATCCAAATTGTGTGGTTAATGGATGGTTTCTTGTAGGGAATGAAAACCAATCGATGTTCGTTATGAATGGTTACTTGTAAGGAATAAAACCATATTGACTTAAAAATATTTTAAATACCAAATTATCTACATCTCATTTCATTTCATCTCATAGAATTGACGGAGGATAAGATAGAAAATATTATTTTAATCATCGCATATGAAAAATCCATTTTGTAATTTTTTTTTTATTGATTGGTTTCTTGCCAATAAATAGAAACCATATGATAAAACACATGAACCATGCACGTGAATAAATCGAAAATAACACCAATTTTTGGTAATTACAGTTTCATTAAAGGAATAAAAACTGTAACTGTAAACCCTTTTAATATATTTTTTTTCTTTGTAATAAAGAAAATTAGAGAAAAGGAAAAATCAATGTAATTAACAAAGTTAATCACCCATATCCCATATAAGTATAGAATATATCTGTAGATGGTGAGTTTTTGACAAGGGCTTGAATTATAAAATTGCCCTCTGCCAAGCAGCAGAAAAAGTAAAGCATATGTGAATACTTATGCGCATATGCCTAGCACTATAACAAAACATGGAATGTTGTATCTCTACTTATATTCCACAAGCAAATTAAGAATACAGATTCTCTACAAACATTCTAAACTGGCCTCCCAGCCTGCTCAATACTCACAATATTTATGCCTTATCGAACTAGTCTCAAGTCGAATAAATTCCACAACTGAGTTTCTTGAACTTGCCTCAAATGCGCTTCGATGTTATGGTAACATCTATCAAATTCAGGAAATCTAATGCTTAAACCCCAAAATATACTCTAGCTTAACGTTTCGTTCGAAACAGACTCTTCTTAAATTGCTCTTCTGAACTCAAATATACTACTTTAGCACTTTGCTCAAAGATAAGCCACAAATTATGCGTCACTCCTCTTGGACGCCCCACAAACAAGAAGCAATGCTTTAACATATGCATTGAGCCTCTAAGCTAGGCTAACCCTGGGCTTTTCTCCTACTAGTTCCAGGCTAGTACTATCTGATTGGTTTAGCACCACATTGACGCTAGTTCCCCACCTTAGCGCTAAAAGTGCACCACCCTAACGCTAAAATCGCTAACCCTAGCGCCAAAAGCGCCAACTTCATTGGCCAGCGTGTCTTGGCCTAGCATCCTTGGCTAGCACGAACTTAGTTGATGCGTCCCTAACCTGATACGACATTAGCCTAGCATGTCCCTAACCTGATACGTCCCTAACTTAGCGTCCTTGGATGATGCATCCTCGATTACTAGTGCTTACGCCTAGCGTGTCCATGACTTAGCGTCTAGCCTGATGCGTCCTCGAGTACTAGCGCTTAGCCAGCGCGTGCATGGCCAATACGTTCATGCCTAGCACATCCCTAGTTAGTACCTCCATGGCCCAGCGCGTCCTTGGCCAAGTGACTTAGCACAAGCACCCTTGGCCACAAGTGCATTGGCGCTATCTTCCTAGCCTTATCATTAATTAAAAGGAACTTTTAGAGCAGTTAAACTATGGTGGTTGGTGCATCAGAGAGATATGAACCATTTTAGAAGAATAATCCGCCACATACGACCATTTTTATGGAGCATACACATATAGCTCCTTTTTGTCTTCAAGATGGAAAAATAACATTATATATATATATATATATATATGATTATATACTGAATTTAATTGATTCAAAGATAGTTGATAATATGAAATTGTTACAATATACATGGTATACCATTAAAAATATTTTGGATAAGAGAAACATTTAGCAAATCTACTGACCATACTAAAAAAATTAAATAAACATTATAGAAAGTTCCATTTTACCATCAGAAGCTTAGCAATGGACCCAGAAGAATCGGAAAGCCTAGCAATTCTTCAGGATGTCACATAAGAATGTTATTGATTATCTTTTGAATACAAATAACCAAGTTAGTTGGTTTAATAGTAGAATATTAGATGATTGTTTAGTCATGCTAGGCAGCCTTGCTTTCACTAGAGTTGAGTATGTTAGTCGTAATTACATTAGTCAGTGTAAAGCTGATATTGCAGCGAAACACTGTCGTCGTTTTAATGTTTCAGGATAATGGATGTATGACTATCCTGATTTTCTCATTGATGTAATTTCATCCAATTAGTCAATAAACTATTTTTCCTATAAAAAAAAAACTTGTTTTGATCCAAGGCAAGCGTACGTACAAATAGACAACAACCAAATATCAGTACACAGTTGGGAATATTTTTTATTTTTTTATTATTTTTTTATGTTTCAACAACAAAGAGGCAAGCCACGGATGCAAGATCTAAAACGGTGAATACAACAATTATATCAAAACTCTTAATAATTTTAGACAATTCAATATAGAACGTGCTGGTTATCTCAATCTATTTAGAAATACTATTCACTAAAGTATGATAATCAGTGAATAAAGATGCGGTTAAGCAAAAATATTTTCATATACATCATATGATTTACGAGATAAATTAAAAAGTTAGCTCATATAAATAAGATGTAAAACGAAAAATAAATAAACCTAATAAAAAAGATAAGGTTTTTTTATTCAATAAAAAAAACAAGGAAAAAAATGATTATATTTTGAAATAAGAAGAAGATGAAGTTAATCGATCTCAAAAAACAAAAACTCTAAACTGCCCGGTAATTAGAGTGTGCTGATGACGTGTTGTAAACTAAAGAAAATATAGAAATAAAGAAGAAGAAGAAGAAGAAGAAGAAGAAAGAGATTTCTTATTGGGATCTCACGTTACAAAGGAAATGCTCTCTGTTTATAGGGAGAAGAAGATGAACATTTACCATAGAATTAAGGGGCATGCACCCATTAATACTAGTGGGAGTGGTTGCAAAGTAGCGATGGAAATGAAGAGGTGAAGAGAAAATGAAAAGATGATGGTGTAAGTGTGGTGTAAATCCACCAAATGTTATTTCATAACAAAAACTGAAATTTTCAATAGTCAAGAAGTGGTCTAGGTTCCAACCCTTAATTTCTGAATAAGTGGGTACCAAATTAATGTTCTGGTCAAAACCTGGGTATCATCCGACAAATAGGCCTTGTGTTTTATAAATGACAAAAATTACCCTCAATTCTTTCTACCATTATTTTTTTATTTTTAATATAATATTTTCTATTAGTCATTCTTTTTTTTAAATGATATATATAAGAACAAATATTAAATATTTATTAAATTTTAATTTGATTTGTTTTTTCAAAATTATATTTATAATAAAAATAATTAAGTATCATAATTTTAAAAATAATATTTTTTAACAATACAAATAGGAGTTATTATAGTAAATATAACATTATATATATATTTAAAACTAAATATATATTTAATATTTTAAAAATTAAATTATTTAAATTATTTTTAGATCCAATAAATCCGAATAGAATTATTATGAGCTAAATGTCTATTTATGTCATTTGTTATAACAACAACTTGATGTTTACCAAACATAATTTGATTAATAGTTTAATCTATTGTACCACTTAGTTTATAGTTTACGTTCAACTGTTTTTACAAAGCGTAAGATAATAACGCACAATATAAAAGCACTTTTACAAAATTCACAACAATACCAAACTAATCTTTTGTATAGTAGTTGTGTGTGTTCTCCATATTTTTTTTTGCACAAGAGCAACTCCAGTGGGATTGGCAAATTAGCCAATTTGTCAGTTATGCCTCCACAGTGGGATGGACAACCCAAAAAATGGGTTGAAAACTCTCAAATATGAGGTTTTGCCATAGCGTCTCAAGTTGAGTCGATAACTGTCGAATTTCAACGACTCTCATCCAACGACTAGTATTTCTCTCCCTATAAATGTAAACAACTTCAACTCAAAAATTCTTCTACTTTCACTTCAATCTTAATCTTTTCATCTCAAACTCTTGATCTCAACTTCTATTCAAAAAAATTCATAAAAAAATGGTAAAAATTGCAACACAACTTGATTTTTCGGAGTCATACTCGAAGATGTTATTAGTATGTGATGATTATAAGAAAATAGAGAATGATAAAAAAACAAAGAGGTCATCAATTTTTAGATGTTAACCAAGTCAAATTTGCATCTATAGGAAAAAGAAGAGTTCAAGGAAATAAAATTGAAGGAAAATAAAGTTTGAAAGTTATTCGTACTACTGGTTATAAAAAGCAGGGAAAATCTCCTCAAGAGCGCATCGAATGGAAGATCCGTCAAATGTAGATAAACAGGAGGTCCAAGATTGTCTAAGATTTTTACTGAAGTGTTTATTTAATTTAAGTTTTTACTGCCCTAGTTTATATCTTGTAAAAGAGCGTAGTATAATAAATTAATATAATGGAGATTAGTGTTTTAACATAATTTAAGTTAATTCGATCAAATTAAGCTTGTTTCTTCCTTTTGAAATCAAATTGCATTTAATCTAAATTAAGAATTACATTAGATAATTGTTAAAATAAAATTATATTTAATTAAAGTTATTGTTAAAATCATAAATAACCATTGTCGTAGCAAACAAAAATGATCATCCTAGGTTGTATGTGTTCTACGTAATTTTTTGCATAAGAGCAACTCCAACGGAATTGGCGAATTGACCAATTTGCCAATTATGCTTCCATAGGGGGATAGACAACCCAAAAAGTGGGTTGGAAAACCCTCAAATCTAAGGGTTTACCATACGCGTCTCTAGTTGAGTCGAGAACTGTCGAATCTCAACGACTTTTGTCCAACAACTAGTATTTCTCTCCATATAAATGCACACAACTTCAACTCAAAAATTCTTCTACTTTCACTTCAATCTTAATCTTCCATCTCAAACTCTTGATCTCAACTTCTATTCAAAATTATTCAGAAAAAGAATGACAAAAATTGCAACACAACTTGATTTGCCAACCCAACTTGATTTTCGGGAGTCATACTTGAAGATGCTATTAGTAAGATATGTGATGATTATAAGAAAATATAGAATGATAAAAAAACAAAGAGGTCTTCATGTTATAGATGTTAACCAAGTCAAATCTGCAGTTATAGGAAAAAAATGAGTTCAAGGAAAAGAAAATTTGAAAGTCATCCGTACTACTGGTCACAAAAACAAAGGAAAATCTTCTCAAAAGCGCATTGAATGGAAGATCCGTCAAATGAAGATAAGCAGAAGGTACAAGATTGTCCGAGATTTTTACTGAAGTGTTTATTTAATTTAAGTTTTTACTGCCCTAGTTTATATTTTATAAAATAGCGTAGTATAGTAAATTAATGTAATAGAGATTAGTGTTTTAATATAATTTAAGTTAATTCGATCAAATTAAGCTTGTTTCTTCCTTTTGAAATAAAATTATATTTAATTTAAATTAAGAATTACATTAAATAATTGTTAAAATAAAACTATGTTTAATTAAATTTATTGTCAAAATTATGAATAGCCTTGTCATAGCAAACAGAAATAATCAACCTAGGTTAAGTCGACAACAGATAGTTCCATACAACGGCTATAAAATAGTATTATGAATTCAACTATTTTCACTTCCAAAACAACACCTTTTCCACCTTCTTTTACACCCATATGGATCAACCATATATTAATCCGACAAAGTTTACCATAGATGGAGATCTATCTCTATGTAGAAACTTTATTGTATGTTATCCCGTAAGGGATGCATAACGACCGTAAAATGGTTTAATGAGTATGAGTTACTGGAGAAGAATCTATTTGAAAACTTCTGCACTGACACCGGTAACCTGTATAACTGTAATGTACCTGGGCTGTTTTGTCTATATCAAACTATAAGAAAACAAGTGGAAGAATTTATAATTTTAGTACGGGTTGTCAATCGATATCGAGTAAGGAGTGAAATCAATGTTGAAGTTGTACTGCAAGCTCGAGAAGAATGGCGAAGATGAAAAAGGAAAACTTTTGCTTACAAAGCTCATTAAGAAATCCTGAAATATTTTTTGATTGCACGTATGGTATATTAAAAAGTAAATATGCTACTTCAGAAAAAGCGTGGTTATATTTTAATTCAATATGAAATAAAATTACTACAGTAAGAACTAGAATTATTATCAATACTGGAACTCATAGGGAAGAAAATGGAGTTTCTTTTTCTAGATTAGTTCCAATTACATAAATAGTTAATTTCTTAATCTCAATTCCAATTACAAATATTAAATAAAACATAACTACTGATTCTCAGGCCATTTCTTATTATATAATCCCCGCTCCATCATACTCCCAAATCCTTGACTTCCTCCTTCAGATTTAGATCCACCATCAGGTCCAACAAAATCACAATGCTCAACTGGATACACACTAAAGTCTATTGTTCTTCTGTAATCTTGATAAAGATCTTGTGGACTGGCCTGACGACTGATTGTTGCACTAGATAATATGGAGATTTTTTTTCTCGTACTCTTTCATCCTGGGAAGTTGGTGGTGTTCCATAAAGTTCTCCAAGATAGGGACTGATGCTCACAGACTCCGTCGATACCCTAAAGTATTGGTTCAAGAGAGGCGTATTCAACTGATCTTTTAACTCCAACTGATTCAATGTTCTACCAATTGATCTTGACTAGATGATATGCCTATATAATAAGTAGTGTGTTTCATACCTTACGAGACAATTGGAATTGTATAATTCTCTCCTTGGAGATTATAAATCTCTATCTCTCAACTCAATTTTGGAAAATCTGACCCAACCGATGAAGAACAAGCTGCAGAAGGTCCTCTTGGAGGGGATGATGAAGAGGAAACTTTTGTCGAAGGATAAACGATTAAAGTTGGAACCGATGGTGGTGGCACTATTGGTAGAGGCAAGCCCGACCTTAGTTTTCCTACTGGGGCAATATCCAGCCCATAGATGTCCATAACTTTTGTATTAATTACCGTATTTTTAACCTTTTGGTACCAATCGTCATATTTTTGTTTGTTAAAAGTGCGAAATTATCATAACCTTTCCAACCACGATCCTGCAGTATTCTATAGTCCGATCCAAGGACGGTGGATTGTCGAGGATTTTCTGGGATACCAACTAACTGTCTAGAACATCTATCCCCCAAAAAATAAACATCAATATCTCTGGTTTGACTGTTTAACATCAGGCGCTGGATTGAAAAATATTTAATCCCAATGGCTACATCAGAACTGAACTCATCATAATCCTCATACGGTTCCAAATAACATTTAGTTTGGTTCTAACCAGCATCTAGGATCTCCACACATGGATATTATCTCGTCCAATTGTGTTTTGCTCCTTCTCCCAGTTATAGGCTTCATACTTTATTACAATTGGGAAAGACTTTCTGGTGTAGAGACGAAGTCTTGGTTGAGCAATATTGGTATATGTATACCACCAAATCTGAAGTAAACAGCATATGATTACCTCAACTTGCTAAATATTTATGAACTTATTTAAATCAAAGGAACTTATTATTATATTTACCTCAATGAGTTCTCATACACCTTCGAGGTTTGACCCACCCAAGCATGCGACATCGAGACTAATGTATAACTCAGTTAATATAGCGGAGCCCCAAAAACCTTCTCATATCTTGCAAGGCCTCTAACCATCCTACTTAACACACCTTTTTGGGTTAGGGAAAAAACACACACCAATTATCATAAAATAAAAACCTTGGCAATTTGTGTATCGTTGTCAGGGTCTGGATTTTCATGATCAATATCACCATATAACTTGTCGACTATAAATGCCTTTAAACCGGCATTAGAAAATCCGGCACTTCTATGTTCCTTATGGTTCGTTACATTAAAGTCTAACAGAAGTTCTTCTCTATATCGGATTTCTGTTAATCAACTTTGTTTCTCAAATGGAACATTTTCTCCCTGACCACAAGGTATCCCAAGTAGGAAATACAAATCTATTGGTGTTACTCCTATAAAAACATTAGAATTGTTAATTTCATATATAAATCATATTGATTGTATAAAATTATAAATCAAAATATATGACATACTTATTTGAAGTCTAAAAAATGAAACGTGTGTGTACTATACCAGCAACGTTCTAGCAACATGGTCACCAATCTTTCTTCGGCTTCATATGGTACAAAGTCTTCCAAGAAAATTTATTAACAATAATTTGAGCACCAGGAGTAAGTTTCATGCCAACCACCTCTTGGTTTTTGATGTTTGGCACCTCGGTCTTTGCAGACACATGACCTTGAGACTCGGCTAATTCTCGACTGAGAAGTAGATTGAGACTGTTCTATTCATCCGAGTCTTCTTGTTGAGTAAGTAGAGGTTGACTATATGTATTCCAGGGTAGTTTTCTATTTCTTGTTTGTCTAACATCTTGAGATTGAGACATAGTAGATTTGAAGAAAAAAAATTAGAGAAGCAAAATAAGAATTTGTTGATGGTGAAATTTTGAGAATGGAGAAAATTGTAATATCGTTTTTTCCCGGCTGCAAAAGCATGAAATAAATTTATATAAATTTCTAACCCAACATCAAAATTATGGATGCGTACTTTTATCTTATGTCCCGGAAGAGAATTGAGAATGAGTATTCAAGCTCATGACTATGTTAATCTTCTAGTACTTTATATACGCATGCGCCTCAGAAGTTTTTTGGCTTTACTCGGCTAAACCCTCATTATGTCATGTAGGTTCATGCAAATGATCTGCATTAATCAGAACACGTTGATTGTACAAAATTATGAACATTCAGAATGAGATGTTATGCCATTTCTGAATGAAAACGCTAATTAGATGCATACCATCTAAATGCAGAGTCACATTGAACATCATCTCAAGTAGAAAACTTCCACAACTGAATTCCTTAAATATACTTTGTATGCACTGCATAAAGGCAAAGCATAATGCCAACATCAAATCTCATGCAACTGAGAATCCCTAAGCAGGCCATGGCTATGGCCACAACATTAGCAAGTACCAACGCTAGCAGAGCATAGGCAATGAATACAACACTAGAAAGTGCCACCCCTCCCAACAAGCCCTAGCCATGCTCCAAATCCACTAGAGCATACAAAATGCCAACAATAGCACCAGGACTAATGGCCAACGCTAGCGCCAAGGCTAGTGCTAGCACCAGCGCCAAGGCCATCCCCAGTACCAGCGTTATTTTCGCTTGCTTGATGTTACGCCATTCTCGCTTGCTCATGCCATCTCCATTCCTTTCCCGCTCGTGCCAATGTCATCCTTCGTTGATATCGTCATCACCTAAGCCATAGGCACGATACTAGCATGTTCTAGTAACACCTCAATCACGCCTATAGCACTCGCATACGCCATTGTTGCTAGAAAAAATTGCATATTGTAAATATGCCAGAAATATGCCATTGCCATGCTGAATTTGCATAAAACTTATTGGTAGCATTATCTTACGGTAAAACTCCCAAATTACTCACGTGATTTGAGTACATGAGTCCACTAACTCCTACGAGAAATCAAAGCATATTACATGTGGAGATTCTTCATGGGTATTGGTCTGGTGGTTTATAGCAACTGTGGTATGGCAACACCCCATGATGGGAAATTTACAAAGTAGTGGTGACAGTTATAACAGTTAAAAAGATAACGAAGTAATGGTTTCCAAAAACTTCCCAAACATAATAGGCGGTTATACTATTATCCCCAATATCTCCATCTCTTCATCTCCTCACTACCTCCACTACTTACAAGGAAAGACATGTGTGTTCCCAACTATTATAAATAGGCTACTTAGCCTATTGAGAAAACATAACAAGCTTATCATTCTCACAAGCTCTGTTATTCTCCATAGTTCAACACTTCTATACACAATTCATTACCACTAATTTCCCCAACTTTCTCTACTTCCCTCCCCTAAGATCAACCCATTTTCTTTCCTTGTGACTGAAGCAGGACGGAACGACTACTTTCATTGTTTAGGCTTGTCCTGTACGATTTTGATTTCCGAATCTATTAAAAGTACTTCTACAGTTTATTGTTTTGCCTAGGAGTAATTTTTAGGTACAAACAATTGACGACCATAATGGGAGATCAATCTCTCAGTCAAGAATCCAATTCTTCCATCTGAAAATTTAATTTTTTTGAACCATCTAAGAAAAATGGTTGGCATTAGGTCATATTCAACTACCACAAATGATCTGCATTACCAACCTGATCCTCATCAACGTTACTACTGAAGGATTCGAAACCCCAATCACTTTGGTTGAGTTGATGCGAAGACAAGAGTCTCAGGCGAGAACTTTAGCAATACTTGAAGATGAGGTAGGGGCTCTATTCTCTTCCCTTGTCAAGTTAATAGAAGAAGTAGGGTATCGTAATGCTTTGAAACGAGGCCCATATTCCACAGAACCAGGGATAAACTTCTCGATTGATTGTTCCCCGTGACATAATATTGGAGTTTAACCACTACTGAAAAACCGGTGGACCAAGAAGCCACGTTTATAATTAAAAATTTGTGTGAGCTCTTTCACTTTTTCAAGGACCAACGTGTTGAAAC
This sequence comes from Papaver californicum, assembly GCA_023531435.1. Taxonomy (NCBI): domain Eukaryota; kingdom Viridiplantae; phylum Streptophyta; class Magnoliopsida; order Ranunculales; family Papaveraceae; genus Papaver; species Papaver californicum. Next base: position 8,832,444 of record JAJJMC010020972.1, on the reverse strand, counting down.
CTTTGCTGCTCTCAACCATATAGTCGTGGACACACGCCTGACACCATCACCGATGGAGATAGAAACAACCATGTCAGACAACCCGGCTATAAATAGCGTCACTTTCACTGAGGAGGACATGATGGCCGAAGAAGCCACAATCGAGCCCTGTATGTCACTGTTCATGTCAAGGAGTTCGAATTCAGAAGGGCCCTTATCAACACAGGAGTGTATGCTAATGTAATCACACTTAGGACACTCAAGGCTTCCCAAATCCCGTAAAACTACATACACCATCCCATAGTGATGAAGGATTTCGGAGGTAACCGCACTAATTCCTATGGCCATGTTTATTTAAACTTACAAGTTGGTCATATTGTGTCTAAGGTGAAACACCATGTCATTACGAAAGAGCCCGAATATCATATGATACCAGTACGCCCATGGTTACATGACAACAAAGTTGTTCCTTCCACCTACCATCAATGCGTGAAAGCAGTGCTGAATGGGAAATCATATGTATAACAACGTCGCCATCACCTTACACTCCGATATATGATACTGAGTTCTTAAAACCATAGGATGACACTGTCAAATCATCCAACAAGGTCTACAGTACACCGCTACCCGACTAGGCATCGATAGCAGATGAACCATCAACCCCCGCAGTAAGAGCTAGGCTATCAGGAACCACTTCCAATGCCAGACCCTCTGGATACCGCTATGGGACCTCTAACGCCGCAAATACTTCACCTACTAAGAGAGGACATAGCTTTGTAACTAGTTGTGACGATGAGGGAAGGGTAATCTACCTCCATCACCGATGTTAGCAATTAACAGGAGAGATCTACGAAGAGTCTCCCCACCCATAGATATCCAACCACAGTGAAGATCCATATGATGAAGAGGTTCAAGACGCGCCACGACAATCACAAGACGGAACAGATACTACGGCTGACGCGCATGAAACCATTAATCTAGGAATAGAAAAGAATCCACGACCCATTTTAATCAGCTCAGCCTTGTCACCTGAAGAAAAAACGAGGATTATCGACCTACTAAAATAATACCAAGATGTCTTCGCTTGGACCTACGAAGAAATGTTGGGTTAGATTGCAAAATTGTAACCTATCACTTACACGTTGCCCCTGATACCAAACCTGTCAAACAACAACCATACAGTTCATGCATGAAGTCGAGGAGTAGATTAAGATTGAAACTCAGAAATTGTTGGCATCGGGCTTTATCAAGCATATCCAACACCCCACATGGTTGACTAATGTTGTCCCCGTCAAAGAATTGTTAAATAAGATGTTGCATGGACTTTAGGAACCTGAACAAGTCCTTCCCCAAGGATAACTTTCCTCTCCCGATTATCAACATGCTTATGGATGCCACCAGTGAACATGGTATGTTTTTATTCATGGATGGTTATATCGGCTACAATCAAATAAAAATGTACGAATACGATGCTGAGAAAATTGCATTTCGAACCACTATGGGGAATTTTTATTACACACTGATGCCTTTTTGACGAAGGATGCCGATGTTACTTACCAAAGAGCCATGACAAAAATATTTCACGACACGATGCACAAGCAAGTAGAAGACTATGTCGACGACGTGGTAGTAAAATCAGAAACCAGAGCGTCCCACGCGGATGTACTATGTCAACTCTTTGAAAGATGCCGTGAATACCATTTAAAGATGAACCCGCTGAAATGCGCCTTTAGTGTATCATCTGGGAAATTTCTGGGATTTTGAGTAAAAAAAGAGGGGATTAAGGTGGACCCGACCAAAACACATGTTATCACAACCATGCCACTACCGCGCGCTGCAAGAGAACTTAAGCTTCATGGGAAAGGTATCATATATGCGACGCTTTATTCCCGGACTAGCTTAGTTTGTTGCTTCGTTTATGCCTCTACTAAAGAAAAAGAAAAGTTTTCTCTGGTCATTCGTACAATAAAAGGCATTTCATCAAATCAAAAAATTATTGTTATCACCGACTGTTATGACGTCTCCAACTCCGGGTAAACCATTACTCCTCTACACAATCTTCAGCGAAGTTTTCATAGGAGCCCTACTGACTCAAGAAGATGACATGGGGACTGAATGTCCCATCTACTATCTCAGCCGTACATTGAGAGATGCAAAGATGAGATACCCTAAGGTTGAAATAACATGTCTATACTTGGTGCATGTCATTCGGAAGTTTTGTCATTATCTACTGACGAATAAGGTGGTTTTGATGGCTAAAGATGATCCTATAAAATTCTTGTTGTCAAAACCTGCTCTCATAGGACGAAAGGCAAAATGGTTACTACAAATGTCAGAGTTCGACATATCATGCGTATCCCCAAAGGCAATAAAGGGGAAAGAGGTTGCAGATTTCCAGGGGAAGGTGATACCGTAATACATGAAGACTTACCCAGAGAATTCCTAGAAATCTCACTTGCGGAAGAAGAAGAATGGTTATTATACTTTGACGGATCTGCTACCCCTAGTAACAACATAGGGGGAGCCGGTATCGTGTTAGTCTCGCCAACATGCGAAGTTTTCATGCATTCATTCAAGTTGGACTACAAGTGTACTAACAATTCTACTGAGTATGAAGCTTTCCTACTGGGATTGTCACTATCCAAGCAAGCCGGAGTTACATGTCTTGAAATAAGAGGAGACTCGAAATTACTAGTAAACCAGATAAATAGGGTGTACTCTATCAAGGAGCAACCCTAGCCCCGTACAGAGCGGAAGCACAAAAGTTCTTAACGCACTTTTCCAAGGGGACAATTATAGATACAGGGTGAGCCAACAACAGACATGCTGACTACTTGGCGACTCTAGCCCGAAACTTCATTTCGGTCTTCAGAAACGATCCTCATTGTACAGAGGCGTACCAGGCCTTCAACCTGGATGGAAAAGCATGATGAAGAACTAGTCAAGAACTGGAGGACGCCTATCATCCAAGAGCTCAGTAATTCACATAGCCAAGGAAAGGTCGTTCTTAAAGATTCAAAGAATTTCTTCCTATTACATGGATTATTATATCATAGAAACTCATATGGATCTCTGTCGAGATGTTTGGGAGATGATGAAGCAGAAGAACGACTTAATCGAGTGCACCGTGAGATTTTTGGTTAGACACTAGTAGTAACCCTGTATAGATGTCTCCAACGTCTTGGGTACTACTGGCCCACCATGGAGACTCCATCCTGATCGTTGCAGGAGTCTTTCTCTAATTACCAGATCCCGCCACAACAGTCAGAGATAATAACTATACACCATGCTGGGGATTGGCGGGACCCATATATTAAATATCTCATAGATAATGTCGTACCTCAGGAAAAGAAAGAATCGACACACTTGATCCGAAAATCCAAAAGATTTATCTTTTACGAAGGAATACTATACCGGAAGAACTTTGCGGAGATTTGTTACGATGTTTGGCAGAAAAGGATATTCATACCATCCTGAAAGAAATCCATGAAGGGGAACACCAGGGAAAGAGAAAATTATTTCTCCCAAGTCCTTGAGAAATACTATCGGCCGACCATGGAGGACGACGCATCTTCATTTGTTCATAAATGTCACCAATGTCAATTCCACGACAACCTCATTCACACACCTTTCCTTCCTCTTCACTCGGTAAGCATCCCTTGGCCATTTTAAATCTGGGGACTGGATATCACTGGTAAAATCAATCCATCCTCGTCTAAGCGACATGAGTACATACACACTACCACAGAGTACTGCACCAAATGGGTCGAAGTCGTACCTCTCAGAAGCACTAATGGAACAACCATAACAGCCTTCATCAAAGAACATATTATATGCATATTCGGGATACCAAAGCATATCATAACGGACAATGGTACTTCATTCACAGATAAACATGTTGGAGAACTACTCGAGGGATATGGCGTCAAGCAGTTATTCTCCACACCATACTACCCCCAAGGGATGGGCAAACCGGAAGCACCAACAAGACCCTCATCAGAATTCTAAGTCGTATTGTTTATGACCACCCAAGATCATGGTACGAAAAATTGCCTATGGCCTTATGGGAATACAGAACTTCTCCAATAAGTTCGACAGGGACCTCACCATATTCTCTTATATATAGGACGACGCAATCCTACCTGCAGAAATTAAGGTTCCATTATCCAGGATCGCAATAGCAAGTGAGGTCAGTTGGGACGAATCTGAAATACCCGACTCCCGAGTATCAGAAAAATATGCGGAAACTTATCAACGTAGAATCTCTAAGGAATACAACAAAACAGTACAACCACGGGTGTTTCAAGTAGGGGATTCGGTACTTTAAACATCTAAGAATATTCAACAAGATATGTTTGCTCGGAAATGGGAAGGGCCTTATGCAATCTCCAAGACCATACCAAGCGGATATTACAAGATCGTAAATATGAATGGGGGAACCGTAAGGACAGTCATCAATGGTAAATGGCTCAAGGCATATTATGCCTAAAACGCTTTCACCTCCCACAAGTTCAATATAACTTCAAAAATATATATGAGCTTTCAAATTCAAAACCTACTACATTTATCCAAATTATATGAAACATTCTTTATTCAAACTATGCAAGACCCAAAAAAATAAATAAACAAATAACATGAATGTTTCACTACTCGTCCTATGGCCAAGAACAGATCTTTAAATCGAGGGAACTTGCGGTTGTACAAACTTCCCAACCTCTCTTTGTATCTCTCCGAACGAGTTTGCAGGTCTCGAGTCATCTCCTCAATCTTGGCTGACTCTTCCTTCAAGGCATTCTCCTCTGCCAAAGATGTTATATGATGTTCTCTGACACTCTTCAGATACTGACGCATCCAGTTTATGTTGAAACTGAGACCCTCATAAGTAGTCAATGTCTCGTCCCACTCCAGGATTTTTGAGTCCGATATATTATACAGAGGTGTGTTATCCATCTCGTCATTAATAAGCACGATTCCTGTGACGGATGTTACGAGAATGGGAGGGCAATTCTTCACCAGTATTGTTGTAGCAATATGCCCGTATCCCATATCTTCGTGTAGAGGTCCACATGGCACTTCGGCATGAAAAATCCTCCCACCACTTCATACTTCTGAGATAAGATTTCCATCTCTAACTCAAAGGGTGCCCGGCGTTGGGGTAATCAAGAACAAGAAGGATCAAGACGGTGTTTGCGAGAGAAGTCATGGGATTAGGAAGAGTCTTAGGATCAGCATCAACGTTTGCGCCACCATTCACTAGTAAAAAATCCTTATTCTCTTTAATTTTGACATGTCCAAGCTCTATCTCTTGTTACAATCAAATGAGCATGCATGTGTTAAAAAAGGGAGAGAACAGTTTCAGAAGGGAAGAGAGGTATGCTTACCATTTCTCTGATACTTCTAGTTTTTACATGCCGATGTGGTACCTTCTTGACCCGAGAAACCTATATATATATCAAATCATCCTCAAACTTCCATCATGATCATACATATATGAGGAGCTTGGGGATGAAGAGAAACTCAACGAAATTGCGATCCAAGTAGTACGCTTGACGTAGGAGCTTCCCTGGTTTGAACTACCGTCGTTATCAGACATGTTGCATTGAAGAAGTAATATTGTTCTAAGCTCTGGAGACAAATAAAATTGAAGATGGATAAAGTCTTCCTCTCATTTAAATAGATAAAAGTGGGAAACCCTAAATTTCAAATATGTTGAATTTTCTTTTTAAACCAAAGTTTATCTCGTGGAGAGTGGATCCGAGCATGACCACCGATTAAAAGACAAAGATCGACCATTGTCAACAAGTCGGATGATGCACCCCACCAGATGGACGGACAAGGCTCATGAGATCACTAGCTTCTGCTGACAAAGATCAATCACGTCACCAACACACCCATGGCTTGTACCGTGCCCCCCCCCCTCTCTTTTGCTCGAATAAAAAACCATGTTTCTCGCAAGAAACTTATGCTGACATAACAAGCCTATTATGACATCGTGAAGAAAAGCTAAGTAATTACCTCTTTGTTCTCTAGATTTGAATTTCCAAAATTTTATAGTGTCACTGTCACCATCTAGTGCTTACAACGAAACACATTATCGTTTCACGCTAAGCAGGGGACTTAATGTTGATGGTGAAATTTTGACATGGGAGATAATTATAATATCGTTTTTGCTCGGCTGCATAAGCATGAAATAAATATGTATAAATTTCTGAGCCGGCATCAAAATTATGGATGCGCACTTCTATCTTATATTCCGCAAGAGAATTGAGAATGCGTATTCAAGCTCATGGCTACATTAATCTAGTAGCACTTCATATACGCATGCGCCTCTGAAATTTCAGGGTTTTACTCATCTAAACCCTCGTTATTTAATGTGTGTCCATGCAAACCATCTGTATTAATCAGAACACGCTGATTGTACAAAATTATGAACATTCTAAATGAGAAGTTATGTCATTTCTGAATGAAAACGCTAATTAGATGCATACCATCTAAATGCAGAGTCGCATTGAACATCATCTCAAGTAGCAAACTTTCACGGATGAATTCTTTGAATATGATCTGCACTGCATAAAGGCCAAGCATAATGCCAATGTCAAATCTCATGTGACTGAGAATCCCTAAGTAGTCCATGGATATGGCCACGACATTAGCAAGTACCAACCCTAGCCGCACATAGGAAATGACTAACACACTAGGAAGTGCCACCCCCCAGCAAACCATATTCATGCTCTCAATGCACTAGCGCATACACAGATGCTAACACTAACACCAGGACTAAAGGCTAACGCTAGTCCCAGCGCCAAGGCCAGCCCAGTCCCAGCACCAGCGCTATTCTCGCTTTCTTGATGCTACGCTATTCTCGCTTGCTCGTGCCAGCTCCATTCCGTGTCTTCTCGTGCCAGTGTTATCCTTCGTTGATATCGCCATAACCACGACACTATCATGTGCTAGCAACGCCTCAATCGCGCCTATAGCATTCGCTTGCTCTGTTGTTGCTAGCATAAATTGCGTATTGCAAATATGCCAAAAATATGCCATTTCCATGCTGAATTCCCAAAAAACTTATTAGTAGCATTATCTTACGATAAAACTCCCAAATTACTCACGTGCATGACTCCACTAACTCCTACGAGAAATCAAAATATATTATTTGGGGGATTCTTCATGGGTATTGGTCTGGTGGTTTATAACAACATTCAGTGTGGCAACATCCCATGATGGGAAATTTATAAAGTAGTGGTGACGGTTATAACAGTTAAAGAGATAATGGAGTAATGGTTTCCAGAAACTTCCCAAACATAATGGCGGTTATACTATTATCCCCATAATCTCCATCTCTTCATCTCTTCATCTCTTCACTACCTCCACTACTTACAAGGAAAGACGTGTGTGTTCCCAACTATTATAAATAGGCTACTTAGCCTATTGAGAAAACAGAACAAGCTTATCATTCTCATAAGCTCTGTTATTCTCCATAGTTCAACACTTCTACACACAATTCATTACCACTAATTTCCTCAACTTTCGCTACTTCCCTCCCCTAAGATCAACCCATTTTTTTCTCTTTGTGACCGAAGCAGGACGAAACGCCTACTTTCGTGGTATAGGCTTGTCCTGTACGATTTTAATTTCCGAATCCCAAAAAAGTATTTCTACAGTACATTATTTTACCTTGGAGTAATTTTTAGGTACAAACAAAATTATAAAAGGAGTTTTTGGTGGAGAAAATATACAAAGAATATTGTAAAGAAGATTGGTTTTGCTGTGAATTGAGAAGTTAGATGAGGGTTGTATTTGTAGGGGGTAAATATAATAATTTTTTAATTGTTAGAATCTGACTATTCACAACCCTAGTAGAGCCGCTCGGCCCAAATTGAGATGAGTTTTGGCTCAAGTCACTCGGTTATGTTTAAACCGCTTTCCTAATTCTCCACTATCTAAAATCATTTTTACTTATTCATCTGGCTTGGAAAATGTCAATATACTAATATCCAACGGAGTTGCTCCAACTGAGTAAATCGGATGATAAGGGATTACTACTTACGGCGTGAAACAAGAGTCTGCGATGAGATTTCATAACTGTTTCAAATGCTCTGTCCACATAAAGTCACGTTCATTAAACCCATTCCATGACTATTTATGGGGACCGTTGAATCCTCAAATTGTTTCCCAATTATTCTTCTCTAAGCTACCACAAAAACGTGGGGATCCCGATCCATATTTGGTGTTAGAGGAGTCGGTGGTCCCAATATGGCCTCGGGATTCTGTGAAGCCAGCGAGACACCTTCGTCTCCTTTTCCAGATTAGGGCAAAGTTACAAATCACATGTAAGTAGATTATACCAGAACCAAAACACGCACACAGAAAAAATGGCAGATTTAAGAGTGGGGTAATCCTGGGCATAGCCCCTGCCAAATTCTTATAGACTTGGAACACGTCCTATAATTTTTGGTAATTCCAAGGAATTTCTTTTTTCCTGATGCACAAGTGATTCCCTAAGATGCTACATAAATGATTATGTTGTGGCAGAGACACAAAACGGAGCCATGATGTCCTCCTCGGCTACCACTAAAATTTATTTTTTAGTTTTGTTTATAGATAATATTAAAATAAAGTAAAATAACCTTATTTAGTTTTGTTTATAGATAATATTAAAAATAAAGTAAAATAATTTTATTATAGTAAAAGTTGTTTATATATCTAACGGCGATCAATTTTTTTTTATTGCTGCATATGTTGTTCTATTTAATTCCGATAATTAAATTCTTCTTTTTTTTGGGTTTAGGTTAGATCCCACCTAAGTGCATAAGGACTACTTATAAAAAGTAATTTTAACCCGATATGTAGCCCATGTTTCTTATTTGTTCCGAAATACAAACCACCATTACACTAACCTCTGTGGTACCCAAATACGAGATTCAAGTTTACGAAACATTAGTGAAATTTTTTGATTCAAGGTAGTGTTCAAGGGTTTGTTCGAACGTGATTTTGAATCAAGTCTAATAATCCCAATGGTTTCGTGCACATAAATTTTACTTTTTATGTCCAACCATTGGGCGCATCAATTCTGAGCAATCAGATTTGATTTATAAGTTAAAATCTAATTGTTTGTCTATTTTACGCCTATCCATTGGGCGCGTCAATCCTCAACCATCGGATATTTTTATAAGTTAAAATATAATGGCTCATCTATTTGCGCTCAACCCTTAGGTACGATGCGACAAATCATTAAACATACTTAACTTGAATCTTGAATTATTGTTGTGGATATTCGATCTGACGTGGTCATGTGGCATTAAAGTTTAATCTTGAATTAAAGGTGCCACAGGGGTTACCCTTACAGTTACCTTCACCCCCTGTATAAGTTTTCTTATTCCGTCCCTAGAGACACGATTTTGATTATAGGGCATGGTGTGATCTTCATCAACCATCATAGCTACATTGCACATCTTGCAAATCTACAGAGTACATCTTATGAATATATTTAATTCTCTAATAAGGTCATATCTTTTTAAATTATATGATGAAGTCGATTTGTTTTTCGTTGAACATTATCGGATTCATTTTTTTTATTGAAATAACAACAAAATCATTGTTTTATTGTAAAATTTTAATACCCAACGAAGTTATTTTTGAAAATGTAATGCTTTTAGTTATTTTTACGTAAACATATCTTTCTAAAATTCTTAATGAACTATCACTTTAAACTTTCCCAAAACCTTCTATTCGCATGCGATATTTTCGTGTTGGATTTTCTAGTTTTTGTATGTGATCTATCGTTTATCGTTTTTAAAGAGGACGACTCATTCTTTTTTAGGGGTTCAGTTTTGAGAATATTTTTATGGGTAATTTGTTGGTTGATCTAAAAAATCCGGTACTAGTTATCCTATAGTCTACCGGAGAACCCAATTATTTATAGGTCTAAATCATTTTGAAAAATTAAAATTATTGTTATGGTCATTACTATTCACGTGTGAGCTATCCATGCACTTCACCTCCTCCACTTCTCAGTTTCTTATAACCGAATTTTCAGTTTTAGCTTCTTTATTTCGTTTAAACCTGAAAATCTAGGGCAAGATTTTGGAAACCACCTGAAACCAAATCGAAAAACCTAGCGCAAACAACAAAATCAAAATCTGTAGTAGCACATTTTGAATTATAGACTTCTTTGAGCATTCTACAGTTTACTGCAGCTGAACCTAAGTTACTCAGCAACTTTACTGTACCCACTAAGGTTTAGCATTGTGAGGGTTCTCGCCATCTTCAACCACTGAGAGAAATCTGGCATCTGTAACCATATTGGCTACTAGTTATCCTATAGTCAACCTAAAATGAGTACCAAAAGGAAAATCAATAGAAGAATCAAAGAAACACTAATTGAAGAACAAGATACTCCTCAATCTCCACCATCGAAGAAGAAGAAGAAAGCTTCTTCTGTAGATTCTCCACCACCAAAATCAAAAAGAAGAAGAACGTTGATGTTGTTGATTCTCCATCTACAAAGAAGAAGAAGAAAGCTCTTCTTACGAAAGCTCTTGTTGTTCATTCTCTATCAACATCAAAGAAAAAGAAGAAGGGTGTTGTTGTTTCTGGTAAAAAGGTACTGATTCTAATCATCAGTTTATATCATATAACATACTTTGTTCATGTTATAGGAGTTAGATCTAGCATACAACATCGTTACATATCAATATATATATATATAGTTTTTTCATGTTATATCACATAGATCTAGCATGCAACATAGGTTATATATTGATATGTACTTGGTTTTTAGTTTTAATTCTTGAATTGGATCAATACATATCGGTATATACTTATTTTCATGTTATAGCATCTAGATCTTGATTACAAGATAAGTATATATTGATATGTACTTTGTTCTAGATCTTGAATTGGATCAGTACATATCAATATATACTTTGTTCATGCTATAAATATAAAACATATATATCGATATATATTGTTCTATATTATAGTACATATTGATATATTATAGGGTTATTGACAATGTGTTCATTATATAGGTAATGTCAAAAAATCCACAGAGCTTGAGTTGAGTGAAACTCAGTTGAGGATCATTGGTGAGCAATCATATGGGAATCTTTTTTTGATGTTCTGGTACACAAATCTTGGTGTAGTTACTGTATGAAGAATGAACTACAGTGACCAATCTAACACAGTGTTATAAGAGAAATAAAGTTGTGAATAAGCTAACATTTGAGTTCAAAAAGCATGGAGTTTCACATATTCTGACATCCACTCCTGAAGAAATAGGTGTTATTTTTGGAATGCCAAGAGCAGGGAAAAGACAACATGAAGATATGGTGCTGACATCAAGGGGTGGATATCGAAATAATGCTTTCTTCCTAAGGTTCTTCGATGATGTAGAAAAGACTAAAAAAAAGTAAATAGAGTAAGGATACAAGAAAAAATATTGAAACTTTTAAGAAAAAACCCAGCAACTAAGAAGAAAACAAATGAAAAAGTTGAAGAATCTGAAGAAAACAAAAAGCAAAGTGACGAAGAACCTGAAGAAAGTGGGACTGATCAAGAGAATACAGAGAATGAGGAAAATGAACAAGAAGAACGTAAAAAAGATATTGAAGAGGGGAGTGAGGAAAAAAGTGACAAAGTGAGATATTTTGAAGACCTTGTAAGGCTTATATGCCTATTCATGTGTAACACGTTGCTTTTCACATTAAAAGATGCAAATGCGTTGACTAAAAAAGTACATTGGTCTTGTGGAGGATTTCGAGGCTGCAAAGAATGTGTCATGGCCAGATTTGATACATTCTTACCTAGAAAAGTCACTAAATGACAATGTAAATGCAGTCGAGAATACTACTGGATGTCTGAACTATTTATTGGTAAGAATACGTACTAAAAATCTTTTTAGTAGTTTACTCAATACAAATCGTGATTTACTTTTAACTTTGTTTTGGTGATTTTTTTTTCAAAAAAATATTTGGTATGCAGAGCATACCTATTTGCTGGAATCAGAGGAAATAAAGACTATTCCGGAAAAAAAAAGTTTGTTCCAATAGATGTCAAATGGAGATGACAAACTTATGTGTTGTACTCCAAAAAGGCATTGATAGAACTAAATATGAGGTAAGAAAAATATGTACTTATTTACTGCCATTATGATGTTTGTTATCCTACAGTATATAATGATATGTATTGAATGTATGATGTTTGTTATCCTACAGTATATATTGATACGTACCTCATGAAAAACCTAGTTTTTATAGTACATATTTATGAGTAAATATTTTGTTGTTTTTGTACAGTTCCATGAAAATTTCAAGGTTCCAAACACCAATCAAGAAAAACAAATTCTGAATAGAATCAAAAGAAGACTTATAGAAGAGGAGAGTGAAGCTGAAAAGGTACAAGATAAAGAAGAAACGACAGGGAAGGCAATGGAGGAATATGATTGGAAAGCAAGATATGAAGATTTGACAAAGACAATCTTTGAAAAATGGGGTGAAGCGAACACCATGCAGCATGAACATGGACCACTTGATGCATCAACACTTCTGCAAATGTTGAATGACATATACATTAAAGCTTCTCCCTTGTAGCCTGAAAATGAAGAAGAGTTTCGAGACTCAATTGATGGGAGTCTCACTCATTTGGGTACTGACCCAACATGAGAATTCCCATATCCTACTACTCCAACAGATCCTCTTTTGCAAAACAAAATAGAAGATGAAGTAGTTTTGGGAGATCCATTTGTTCAGATACCAACAGAAGAAGTACGAACTGCGACTACCAACACAAGATGAACAAAATGTTTTGAGTGACACCACCGTCAAAAGGGTTCCATATAATGTTGCATTGTCAACACTACCTTAAGTGCACAAATTTTGTGGTGTTGATGTTTTTGTTATTAAAACATGGGCTAAATCTGACTTGGAGAAAGAGGTCAAAGAGATGCAAGAGAAAAGTAACACACAGGTAACTAACTCTAGCTAGTTTCACTCTTTATTACAAATGTGTTTATCAATATGTACTTGATTACAAATGTGTTTTATTATTGTCATATAACTGTATATATCAATCTGTATTTAACTATCATGAAAAAAACTCTATGGTTGCAGGATGATTTACCAGGACTTCAACAAGAAGCAGTGAAAAAGGTGATTGAATCTATAGACCAGAGTATTGAAGCTATTAAAGGGATGTTGCAGAACTCTGATGAACAAGACGTTGAAACCTTGGTCGACAGCTTCATGGACATGAAAGTACCTTTGTTACTGAGATGGAGAAGATGGAAGACATTGAAAAGTTCACATTTAAAGAATTTTTGGACTTAGCTGTTAGGGAAAAAATGAATCTCCCACGAAGTGATGTCATCATTTCTTGGAGTGACGTCATGGTTCGATCCCTATGTCATCATATCTTGGGGTGACGTCATGGTTCGATCCCTATGTCATCATTTCTCGGAGCGACGTCATGGTTTGATCCCTATGTCATCATTTCTCGGGGCGACGTCATGGATCGATCCCTATGTCATCATTTTTCGGAGCGATGTCATGGATCGATCCCGATACGACGTCATCAAGTACGATACCCATCTTGGCACGACGTGACGTCACCATGTCCCGATACGACGTCATCAAGTACGATACCCATCTTGGCACGATGCGACGTCACCATATCCCGATACAACGTCATCAATCTCGATGCACTAAGTCAATCCCGATAGACCAAGTCAATTCCATACCAACTTTTGGATAAAGATAATATTGAAGATAAAGATGATAAGAAC